>CM061138.1:59340373-59695931 GCA_030789695.1 Scilla litardierei
TACTTGGTGTGCTTGGTATTTGGTATTGGTACCTGTAATGCTCGTAAATATATGATTGTTTGATTAAGGGGGAGCATTAATGAATATTGGGGAAGCACAAAAGTAGGGGGAGCATGCTTATTGATATACTTTATACATCATTGTTTGCACATCATTTCATCTCATTGCATGTCACCCACTATTGCCACACTATCACACACACTATTTGGAATTTCATTGCTCAAATCTTATACTTAGTTTGTTATCATCAAAAGGGGGAGATTGTTGGTAGCAACGATCTATGAACTTCGTGTTTGATGATAACAAACGTGTGTGAACGTTTTAACGTGTGTGTTAAGTGTTTCAGGAACGGCAAAAGTGCGACTCATTCACGGGGAGATTTGATCAATGCACAAAGGAGAAAGGGAAGAACCTAACTAGAGTAGACACGCTTCTATTGGAATCAAACCCTAAGCCCATCATATCAAAACCCAGTGGCCATAAGAAATAGGCAGACCTACAGGCCGAAACAAAAGTGGCCTCTCCCCTTTTAAACAAAAAATGCACATGCCAACATTGGTTTTTTTTAAATTGTTTTTTGAAAAAACCCTAAGAAAAAAGGACCCAAAATTGGCTTCCCCCCACTTTCGCAAATGACCTAGCAGCACACAAAAAGACCACGGCCTGACCTTTTGTTTGCAAGTGTTTTTTTTAGGTGCTGATTTTTTTTAGAGGCTGAACAATATTTTTTTGTTTTGAGCAAAACTAGGCACAGGCCGGCCCCTTTGGATAAAAAAATGGAGAGCATGCCCTAGAAAAAAAGAAACACAGAGCCGCACACAAAAAAATAATCCTTGAAGCCAAAAATTCCAACTTGCAGCCGCATCCTCCTTTTTTGTGCACAGAAGTTCATCAAAAAGAGGCAAAACCCCCTTTCGAATCTCTCTTGAGCAGCATGACCTTTGATCCGTTCTCTTTGAGAAGATAATACAGGCCGAAGTTTTGTTTTTGTTGTTGATTCTCTGCCTGCTTGCATCAATTCCCAGGCCATCTCTCATCTTTGGGAAATCAAATAAAAAGAAGTCTGTTGATATCTTTTGTGTGCGATTTTTGTATGGCAGTCGAAACTTTTTGATCCCCTTAAAATCACAGAAGGAGCACAGAGAGCCGAAACTTTTGAGGGGGTTGTTGTTTTCAAGATCTGCATCAAAAATCAGAAAGGTGTTGTAACTCTCAGAAGGCGATCAAAAGGTGAGGTGCCGCAAGTTTCAATATTGGGTGAAGGCTACAAGTTTCAACCTTTGGTGAAAAGCGCAAGTTTTAACAAGAGGGGAGCCGAACTATTGAGGGGACATCAGAGTCTACTACTTGTCAGATTGATCTGACCTTGTGCTGATTGACAGAGACATCCACACCATCACGACTGAGCAATTCTAAACTCTGAACCTTATTATATTTGTGATTTGGTGTTGTGATCTTTGTAGAACTATTTTTTATTTGTTTGGGGACTTGGCTAGTTGGGACTAGCCAAGAGAGAGGGCTTTACTAGTATTGTTATTGTTTGGGCACTTTGGTGAGTGCAGGTGCTGAGAGCCAGGTGAGTGTAGGGTTGGTGCCCTAGCTACAGGTTGTACCAGTTAACTCTAATAATCTAGTATTGCTTTTGGGGCTGGATGTAGGTCGTGGGTGCGGCCGAACCAGGGTATATCGCATGTGCATGCTGTGACTGTTTTTTCTATACTCTGCATCTGGTTGATTGTGCTATAACTGCGTGTGATTTCTCGTGGGTTGCACGAGAATTTTTATAAGCCTATTCACCCCCCCTCTAGGCTTAGATCCAGATCCAACATCCTCCCTGCAGAGCCTGAGTCCACTCCCTCGACTAGACCCCGGAGACTGCAGATCCTGCCACTTCCTCGTGATCATCTGTTTCGAGGCCTCTCCTATGATCTTTGGATGATGTATCTTATTGAGAGTGTTTTTGGGTTAGGATGGAGTGTTGGGGTTGTTTTGATGTATTTTGGTTTTATGGATGTCGGTGTTGTATTTTGATGTACTTTGGATGTTGATGATGGTGTTTCGATGATGTATGATGTATTTTCTTTTTGATGTTGATATACATGGTATGTTGCATTTGATGTAGTCGATATCTTTCTGGATGTACTCATGATGTTTTTATATATATATACATCGATGTTCTCTTTGTTTTACTTCGTCGTGCACATTTAATTTTCATTCAATGCCTTTGACATGTGCATTCGTCGCTCGTCGCTTAAAAAGTTGGTTAAATAGCTTATATTTCTATAATTGTATAGAATTGTTTTCCATGCACAAATTTAACCAAGAATATTGAATATTGGAGAGTATGTTTCTTTATTCAATAAATGAATACATAATTGGTATTTTTGATGATTTTAATTATCGCTTTTTGATAATGGACAATTTGGCACACCTTGATTTGATTTCATCACTTTTCCATTGGTGTCAATTAGGTCCATCGTCATTGTCTACGACTCCCGGTGTTGGATTTTCCATTTCCTAATTGTTGTCGTTGTATGCCCCCCATTTTTGGGATAATGCCAAAGGGGGAGAGATAATGATAATAAATAGGTCAAATAAAAATTTAACTCAATTTCTAAGAATCTAATTTGATATGTTAGATTCAGGGGGAGTTAAGATATATATAAGGACTTTCAAAATACGATATTTCAAAATCGATTCTCGTTATATATCTTACTCGTCTGATTGATGCAATTTATATATACATTCATTTTGGAATTAACGTGTCATCAATGCAGGGGGAGTAAGTATTTTACATTTGAATCATTATTTTTGATTATTATTTATGTTGGTTTGTCATCACCAAAAAGGGGGAGAATGTTGAATATTGGACTCCCCGGATTTGGTTTTGGATGATGAGCAAACATAAATAATTCATGAACTAACAATTTGTGAGCGCAGTATTGGAGATCGTCGCCAAATTCACGAGAACAATCTAAGCGACATCTCAAGACTTCTCAACGCTCGTATTCATTGCCTAAAGCTTCGTTGAAGCTCTTGGACCGTTTTGGAAGTCATGAAGAATTGATCGAAGCTCTCGAAGATCGTTCATTAAGGTTTTATTTATAGTCTTTTAGCTTCGATCTATAGAATGTTAAGCCTTGAGTATATCTTACGATTCTATCTTCATAACGCTCATATCGTAGCTCTAGGATCTTAGTACAAGTCCATTCTAACTTCCTCGAAGCATCGCGCTTCGATTCGGACTTGTTTGTGCATATTAGTTGGTACAAGAAGAAGTACTGACCAACTAGATGGTGATCTAGTCGGTCAGCAGAGCTTCTTGGACCGACTAGTTTGAGTTAATCTTTTCTTGTTCAGTACTGTTTACAGTTAGTCGGTCTACGTTGACTCACCGACCGACTAGTTTGTGAACTAGTCGGTCAGTGATGCTTCTTTGACCGACTAGTTGTGATTTACTGTACATGCCAAATATCTCCTAAGCTACTGTTTATCGTTAGTCGGTCTAAGAACGTTTGGTGACCGACTAGTTGATAATCTAGTCGGTCAACATTTGTTCTTGGACCGACTAAGTCAATTTGTATTCAGACTATTTGCTTTTGCCTCTTAGTCGGTCTACGTTCACTGACTGACCGACTAGTTGTGAAACTAGTCGGTCAGAAAGTCTTCTTGGACCGACTAGATTTCTAGGTCTGAATTTCTATCTCTTCTCAGTTCTTCACTTAGTCGGTCCATGTTGTTTGACTGACCGACTAGTTGATGAACTAGTCGGTCAGTGGTTGTTCTTTGACCGACTAGTTGCCTCAGATTTCTATCCGTTGGAAATTGACCTAACTTGTTTTTATGTGACCCTATAAATACGAACCTAGGTCATTTCTCTCTAGGGTAGAGCTGCCATTAAGAGATTCATTGAGATTGAAAGAGATAGCCATTCTCACTCATTTCCAAAGCTCTCTTCCTCACAAGAAATCCATTCTCTCACTTTCTAGATCTAGAATCCATCTTGAGAGAAGTTTGTTCTTAGTGAGCCCTTCAAGCTCTAGCTTGATTCAAGTCTCCAAATCACTCCTAGGCACCCTTTGCTGGTCATTTCTTTGGTGCTAGGTCTTGGTGACTTCATCTTCCTCAAATCCCTCCTTGCACCTATTTGGTAAGAAAACGCAAGGTATAGGATTTTGTGGTAAGATTGTTTATTTCATTATAAACTTGTTTATATTGCTTGTTGATTCTCTCGGTTGTGAGAGAAGGTTGTGATCCCGGGTTGTGGGATTCACTATTGCCATTGCATGTATGATTTGATCTTGTGAAGGCTTTTCACAAGATATCATAGTGGAAATCTTGGGTTAGGGTTTCTAAACTAAGTATCCGGAGGGGATCCGGGTGGTTGGGACGTAGGATCACCGGAAACAAGTCGGAGAGACTTGGGTGGATCCGAACCTAGTAACATCATTTGTTAGCATTGTTAATTTTGTTGTTGTCATTCAATTTAAGCTTTCGCAAATTGATTTGGTAGTTGTTTGCACTATAATTAGGTATTATACTCCTTGTTATTTTTAAAGTACTATTCACCCCCCCTCTAGTACTTGTGTAGTAGCTTGTAGGGCATTACACTTTCTACAGTGGAGTATACTATACATGTATATTGTTGGTATACACGTGTATACGTACCTGGGTGAACCCGTGGATATAAGTGCATTTGTGGTGCTTAGAGATTTGAATTATGTATGCTGAGGTATACTCGTATATTTGAATGACATGAACGTTACATGTATCCTGGATGCTTGTAGTAATATATGGTTACGCGTGGGTGTATATACTAGGTGGTGAACACTTGAATGCATGTATACTATGTCTCTATAAAAGTATATGATACGGATATATGAGGCTGATATGTGGTATACTTGTGTGACTCTGAGACATAGGTGATATATACATGTTTATTTGTGAATGTATATTAGTGGGTACAAGTAAGCTAGTGGGGACATATACTTGATAGATGTGTAAGTGAAGATATGTACGTGTGCAATATGAGTGCATGCAAAGCGTTTTCCTATATATGGCATCATGGTTGTGTCCCCATGAAGGGAACATACCAAGGTGTGTATATCTACCCTTGTACAGATAGAGTAATGAAATGTCTATAGTTTCTTTGGACATATGAGGGAAATTGCATGTGTGTGAATATACGTTTGCTCGTATGGGTAGGTGGTGTAGATATATATATGTGGGAAGTTAGTGCATATATATATCGCTAGTGTTGCATTGCTAGATTATGAATTCCTAATGTGTTAGAATTGAATAACTGTGAGTATGTGTATCTGCTGCTTATGTGCCTATATGGACCTTAATTTAGTATACGGTTGTGGGTTGTGCTATTGCATGAAGATAGGTGTTATGATATGGCCATATATGGTGGGTATGTAGCGATATAGATAGGTAATCGGCTTACAGGTAGTATGAGTAATGCCCAGGGTGTTTGGAGTAGATGTATCCTAAGGAGGGTAGGGATAATTAATACCCGTCCACTCTCAGTTTAGGCCCTTAGCACTATACCGTGTCTATTATGTGATAGGGATATAAGTACGACGTGTAACACATGTAGGATGTGATAAATATAAGAATTTGAGATTATACAGTGCATGTATAAGTGGGATGGCTATGGGTTTGCACGGTTAAGTGGAGTTATGGTATATGTATATATGTGTGTATATGCTTACCCGTAGAATGGTGCCTATAGGACCATTTGGATGTATATATATATTGCATGTAACCCTCCGTTTATAGTGGCATGAAGGGGATCTTGTATCAGTGTATGATATACTTATATGTATGTGGGTGTATTGTAGGAAGTATGGTGTGATTGTGTATATGTGTTGTTGTTACTGAATGTGTATTGGTGTAAGTCTTTTGAGTGGTTGTGTGTGTGTGTGTGTGTGTGTGTGTGTGTGTGTGTGTGTGTGTGTGTGTGTGTGTGTGTGTGAATGATTTCAATTCTGATATGCATGTATCAGTATATGAATGTATACGTATATGGGTGTGGCTATCTACTGAATGTGTATGAATACTAGTCATAACCCGTGCCCTTAGGGCACGGTTCATTTAAAATAGTCACATATCAAAATCTTAGATCCCCAAATTTTAAACAAACAACAATAATTAAAGCATTTCTAAAGGGTATAACACGTGCCTTAAGGGTATGGTTCAGGTAAAATAGTCCATCCTTAAAATCTTGGATCCCTTTAATTTTACACAAACAACAATATTTAATTGTTAATTATTTCTATGCCTTAAAATTTAGTCCCTAAGATTTAGATCCACCCATAATTTTCAAAAAGTTTAAGTTCTATCCAACATTTAGCTCCCTCATAAAATTTAGTTCCCCCAAAAATTTTAGGTTCACCAAAATTTTTACAAACTCCCATCCTACCTATTGATAATGCAATTCACAATAAATGCATAGTGGCAGCTTCAAGACATTGACTCTTGAGTGATAATGATATTCTTTGTCTTCATGCCTTAGTAAGGCACATGAGCATTTCTAAAGCATTTCTAAAGCCTTAATGAATAAAAGGCAATTGAAAACCAAAGCACGATGGGCTTGGGTAAATAGAATTGGTTCAGTAATTAGAAATGAAACAACTAAGCATTTGGTCCGATTCATTCATAATTTTACTCGTCATGTTTGCACCATGTTTGTCAGAGCTCATAGAGCATAGACGAAGCAACACTATAAGAATAAACATTATGGAGCAAAATCAACAATAAATTAAGCTTTGCAAACAATCAAGTGAGCTTTGCAAACCATTGATGATCCAAACAAATGGGAATAGTCATAAATCAAAGAACATGCTGCCATATGAGAATCAACACGAAATCAGTAATCAAAATGGAAGCAACAAAGATAGCATTTTCCTTTTTTTCACTTGAGAAAATCCTCTGTTCTCGATGATAGATAAAAATAGACATGTTTTCAAAATTAAATATGACTGCATTTTAGATTATTACTGCGCCTTTGAATCAATCACGTGAGCGTCTTAATTCCTAATACACTGATATCATAATTTTGAACCCAACTTATGCTGAATATGAAATTGTGTAAGATATACATATAGCAAATAACATGACTTGCAAATGCTTTAAAAATTTACAAATAACACCCAAATTGAGCCTTTCTATACATGAAATCATTTCAATTGCAATACTAATAAATTCAGATTCTGCCCCAATATAAAGTGATTTAATTTCCAAAAAGCATATAATTCAACTGTTTAGGATGAAGTCTTCAAATATACTGCTTATAGTTGAATAAACAATACAAATGGTGAACTTAAAACTTCCCTTCGCATCTGGAAAATATTCCTAATAAACAGGAAAAAAGTTTTAAAGAGAATAAAAGGAAAAAAAATTATTCATGCTTTGAATCAACACCTAGCCAACACTTTCAAGAATCAAGCCACCTAAACATGTATGCTTACAGTAAATTCCAGTGTAACATACAAAAACTCTCCGCGGCATAAATAGCCCGAAGGGGTGATAACAATGTTAATCTTCAAGATTATTTTAACTACTTGTGTCGCTAGAAAAATCAAGTACATTCTACTGTTGCATATTGTTGGTCCCAACAGCTTTGTAATCTAAGCCATAATACATCTTAGTCTCCTGCATCAATAAAAGCAAAGATTCAGTCCATAGTGCAAAGGATAGAGCAAAGATCCACTACTCCGGCTCGACCGTGGCGTCCGCCTTCGACGTTCAGAACCATAATATCTAATAGAAGAAGAGATCTCAGAATTAAAACCATACAAAGTAAGAGAGAAGGGGAAAAAGAAGTGCAGATAAAAGGAAAACTGATTTCTTTTTAGAATAAGGCATTTTATTAGAAACCCTTTATTTAAACAGCCTTGATCGCATCCGAGCTCCACCTCATTTGATTTAGAAATCCTAGAATCGATCCCTCGTGAAATTTTGCAAAGGAAGCTCGGGAGTGAGAAGTTTTAAGAGTGATTAAGGTGAGAAGTAAGATTTTGGATAAGGGTAAGGAGAGAAGATGATAAAAGTCTTCTTCTTTTTACTGTAAGGAGATAGTTCCTGTGAGAGGGGAAGATATAAATATCAAAATCCTAAACTTCAACCAAATAAAAATGAGTAATCATATCTCTGAGTTGGGTGGCTGAGTTGATGAATAATCATATCTCTGTAATTTTTAGATGTTTAAAACAATTTTTTGGGTGCTGAGTTTTTTGGGCTCAAACTTCAAATTTCAAAAGTGATCCCACCCCAAAACTTTTATGTTCAACTTAAAAATTTAAATTCAAATACTTCCACCAAATATATAATAGAAAACACTTTGTCAAACTAATTTTTTGGGCTTAAACTTTAAATTTCAAAACTTCCATTTGACTTTCATATTCATAATGCACATAACTTATTTTATCAAACTAATTTTGAATGCAAAAATATAATGTTGCATTTGATGAAAAAGTGACCATATATTATACCACTATTGAAGTTTGAGGCCCCTCTACTTAAGAACTGATTTTTGACATATGCAAAAGCTAGCATTGTAGACAAATGCTTCAATCTTCTAAAAATTAATGCATGGTGTTAACTTGCATGGTCAGGACTATGTACGGTTGCATGATGCTACTTCAATCATTATATTTTATCAACATTAAGTTAATGCATTAAGTGTAATTTTATCAAAAGCCCTCTATATACTTTCCCTTCAAAGCGGTACAATTTTAGAGTAATGAATAAACAAAGTAAAGTTCCAAACCTCTTAATTACTTCATTCCCATGGCTGCCCACAATCAACATATTTGCATGGTATTTTTCAGACAACGCACAGAGAATTACTTGGATCTTCTTCCACTATATCTAAATAACATCAGTCACCTGCAAGCACACACAAAATTCCAGCTTTGGACATAGAAAAGTTCACTACTCTTTCAAACACTTTACATATGATAAAGTAAAGTGAAAATCAATGAAGGAACCCAATAAGCAAGTGTGTTTCTAGACCGCATTGCTTCTCACAACATCTCGCTTCTAAGCATTCCATAAAGCACCTAAAGCTAGGAGAAAACACTCTGTTTAAATTTAGCAGCTTCAATTCATATCAAATAGCATGTGAGTTCAAATTAAATTTGTATTGATTCAGCGTGTTCCATAACTTGTAGTAATCAACTATATATTTATACATTAATAAATATTGTATGCAAGTGCAAACTATTTTTTATGCATGTTCAGTAACTCACTCAATTGATGTAGTTTGTTATATTTCATTGGCTCCATTCTAAAGTATCATATTTTTGTCCATATGGAAGCAGCTCAATGAGATGATGGAGAAATTGCATATGTAGGGGCCTGGGGCAGCATTATCTGGATACTAAATTCTGAAATAGAAGGATTAGTTGAAATAAAGTATTTAACCTAAAAACATACTATGAACAATATGATTTGTTGAATCACTGAACAATAATGTAATTTGTTATTTCTTATGCCTAAAAAAATTTTATTGTTTAGTCATGATGTTTATTATTTCCCAGTCATTTTAACGTCTAGTGAGACTATGCCAATTTATTTTTGCTCATATACAACGACGAAACACGTTTTTTGTTTTTACAATTTACCAGAGGATAGCCAACTTTGTGATACCATGATCTCTAATTTTTGATGCACTGTGGACATTAAGTGAACAAATGGAGGCATAATTTTGACCTGAATAATCTGTCACATACCCCCCAAAATCCAAACTTCATAAAACAACTACCAGTTTAAAATCTCACCTGAACTGGGGATCCCGATGGTGGAGGTGCGTCCGCATTTAGCGGGGGCGATGTCACCATTGACACTGATATCAGCTGAACCCTTCATCTTTGCATCGGCAAGAGCTGGCCATATCTACAACATTGGGAGGCGGTAATGCTGCAGAAGCAGTCTAATTACATAGAGACCTCGTCTTCTTATTCTCATCATTCGCATCCCCCTCACCTTGATCCCAATTAGATCACTCGCCATCACGCCTCACAGATACAAAGCTGCCGAAAAGGAGGATGAATGAATGGTAATCAGGACCCGCCTGCAAGTATGAAAATTCATACGAAATAAACCCAAGATTGTTAATAAATTATACCAACTATAGCTAGAACACATGACGTTTGTATACCAAGAAAAACATGAAAAAATTGAATCAAGTCAGCAATACCTTTCATTAGCCATAACCTGAATTTTAGCACATCCACCATATAGATCATAGAAGAAGAGCTTTAAGGGGAAATTCGCTTGTTCATAATCCTCCCTATCAAATGAAAAATCTGTCGTGAAAGCATGACCTTTACCAAGAATGAAACCAAAAGGGAACAAAATTGATAAATTAACACTCTGCATAACAACAATAATACCATTTTCTGCCACAGGTTCCCCAACCGACCATTCCATGGCCATGAAGACGGTGATGCCATTGTTGCCGTGGACCCCTTGGAGCTCTTGGCCTTCTTCGTGTCCCGTTGAATGATCAAAGAGAAATCGATCCTTCGTATCATGTTCAGGCGAGTCTCCTCATTGCCCGAAAATTAAAAAATTCACAAAAATTTGGTAGATAAGCAAGATGCTCGTTGGAAGGGAAATGCTTGACTCTGGACTCCTCATCGACTCGAGTCGCTTGATCGGGAGCTTGATGTTTGACTCTGTTGATTTCTGAATAATCCCTCTAGGATTTGGTTTGCCCCCAACATTGGTTTGAATCCTCAAATGTCAAGAATTCATTAGCATGCTTTGATGCTCACTAAGAAGGGCCTTAAGTGACAAATAAAACCTTTATCAAAAGTCCAGATAGAGAATTGGCAAATTAGCTGTAATATGAAACAACTGATTTTTGTTTTTTAACCAAATAGAGGTGGATTAGTTTTAGGATCAGCATTACCTTTCCAAGTATAAGCATCGATGGGGCAAAGCGGTGAAGATGATGGTGAAGCTTGTTCACCTCCCACATAAACCGGCAAATCGTGAAGATCAACCTTACCTCTGCCAGCGATAGCACCACCTACGCCTCCTCGATTAGCAGAAGCTTGTTCACCTCCCACACCACCGCAGCTAAAATTAGTGTAAAATTTGTGTGAAATGAAATAACAGTAGATGCAGATGGGAATCGGTGACAATAGATGCAGATGCGAAAAGATAAGCATGAATATAACTATTGAGACAGAATGCAAGAAAAACAACCCCAAATGTGATATGAAATGTCAACATTCAGTCAGCATGAATGTAGCTATTGAGACGGAATGCAAGATGAACAACCCCAACATCAAAATATTGAGTCAAATGAGTTTAACATCATACATCTAGGAGATTCCCTTAATGTAGAAACTGTTCAAACCTGAAACCAAAGCATAATATAAAGTAGTAGACAACAAAATTCTCCCATGATCTCAAATATATATTTGATGTAGAAGGATTAATGCCGATAACTATAGTGCTAATGCACCCATTCTCCAAGCAAACTCAGAATTCTGTGGGACCTGATGCACCTCCAAAAGACATTATATTATGACAATTGAAAGTGGTATGTCGAAGTAATTTTGTTCCTTAAGGAATTTAAGATCCTGTGAGTAGCACGGGTTTGCCCTGTAGTAATCTCGTTGATTGTTCATTTGGGTTTCTTAAATTTTTGCCAAATAGGCAGAGCATTATGATCAGCTAGATTCTTGCCAGGAAATAATTGGACATTTCGGATTGAATTTCTTTGGCACAGGAAATCATAAACTGGTATCATAATCATAACATCAATGGTAACTTACTAAAATCCATCTTTGCCTATGACAAAAAGGAATAAGAGTGTCTTGGAAGCCTTTAGAGTGAAGGAGACCTGAAACATGCCATAGTAGTCACATAGTTTAAGCTTACCTAAGTAACGAACACTTGTATTTTTTAAGCGTTGCAGGGATTATATAAGACAGTCAAATTAATCAAATGAAAGCATGTTCTTTTATTAAGATTCTGGTAGGAATTAGAAGAGAACAATAGACATGTCTTCCATCTATGCAACATAATACAAATCACCAAGGCATGTTTTGTATTCAAGAGGCAGAGCCGGATTCATTTCAGGGCAACATGTCATTTACAGCATGCTTAATTATTACCAGAATGTGGAAACACGGTGTACTTAATTATTATGCTTAAATCCTCATTTGCAGCCGCACAAACATAGAAATTCCACTTATGGGAATAGTGGTTAATTAAATGACATGTTATACATCATACATCAATGTCATGTTAGAATTAAAATGAGCTGATGCATAGACAATCCACTGATGCATAGACAGTCCACTGTAACAGACACCAAATTAGTTCACATAAACAATTTAGCTGAACTCAATATAACTGAAAAGAAGAAATGCATAGAGAAATCGTAGTTACAACACCTTCACTATCGACTGCAGTAGAGAATGTTCTGTTCATAAGAACTCGTCTTGAAATTGGTGACAGCTTCCCATCCACTGCACTTGATTGTCGCTTTGTCATAAGCCTTGATGTTCACAACACAAAATTTATATCGTAAGCAACAAATTTAAATTGAGCTTCTCTTAAGAAAATTCAACAAATCCAAATCTCTTGTAGGACACCTTGCAGCTTCTATTTCGCTGTCGAATAACCCAATGTATATGTATAGACATGCGATCATCAGGTTCTCATCTCATTGCAAATGAGGTCCACTTAATTAAATTTCATTTAATTAACCAATACAAAAAACAATGACTGTTATACATCATAAATCAATGACGCATGTCATTTAATTAACTACCATTCGAAAAGCTAAATTTAGAGTGGTAGTTAATTAAATGACATGTTAACATGCAAGCACAGACAGTCCACTGTAATTAACCAATTCAAGCATAGACTGTCCACTGTAATGACATGTTAACATGCAAGCATAGGCAATCCACTGTAATTAGAGTGGAAGTTAATTAAATGACCTTATGCTTGGCAAAAATCAATTACGAACATACTTACTGCAAAAAGATAAAATTAGAGTGTTAGTTAATTAAAGACATGTTATACATCATAAATCAATGACTTAATTGAAAGAAACTCTAACAAAACTGAAAAACATAATCATTGGCTTTTTACCAAGCTAAAATGCTACTATTCCATATAACGTTGGGAAGCTGATTTCCATATCTTTGAGCCTTTTGCTTTGATTCTACATCACAAAAGAACTATAATTTATAAAATAAAAAATGCTACCATTCCCTCGCTTTGTAGAACTGCATCTGATTCAAATAAAAAGAGTAGTAAATAATAAAAGAACATCTAATTGAGTTGCATTTCCCTGAGATCGACCATAGCGTATATAACAATAACTTATGCAACATGCATGCTTCAGCATGGGGCATTTGAAATAATAACTAATCTCTCAAAAATCACATGGCTTATTGAATTTTTGAACTTTATATTTCACCACAGAAAGTAATGCATCAGATCTTACTCATGTACAACATTTTTTCATGCAATCGCATAGTACATTATAACTTCTGCTTGATTCTAATTTGGAAGGAATCTACAACTTTGCTAATTATGGAAGCAAGTTAATCATAGTTTTTTGTTAAGCAAACCAAGCTTAAAACCAAGCTTGAAATAGAACTAAGTGTACTGAAAGAGAAATTAAGATTTAATGAATCAAGCTAAAGCTGAGGCTTTCTGGGATCTTTTTAACCATCTAACAAAAACCTAATGCTCGCATGTCAGGACACCTTGCAGCTTCTATTTCGCTTTCAAATAACCCAATGTATATGTACAGACATGCGAGAATCAGGTTCTCATACTCACTGCAAAAGAGGTCCACTTAATTAAATGTCATTTAATTAACCACTGCAAAAAACAATGACTGTTATACATCAAAAATCAATGACTTAACTGAAGAACATGCAAGCATGTCATTTAATTTACCACTATTCCAAAAAACTAAAATTAGAGTGGTAGTTAATTAAATGACATGTTAACATGCAACCACAGACAGTCCACTGTAATTAACCACATGCAAGCAAAGACAGTCCACTATAATGACATGTTAACATGCAAGCATAGACAGTCCACTGTAATTATAGTGGAAGTTAATTAAATGACCTGATGCTTGGCAAAAAAAACTTGTTTGGAACCACCATGCTCTCCTCATATTGACAAACAACTGGATAGCCTCCATCACATACCTAGCCAATTTATCATCATGCTGCTGAAATGTAGCATCGTATGGTTCGGCTTTGATATATACTCTTTTGAGGATATCTGCATCAATAATAATAAGTTAAATAAATAACTTAAGATTTAGTTGGCAAACTAAGATCATTATCAACAAAAAATTTTGAGGTAGCAATAATCTCAAGTTCAATTACAGCGGTGATATTTGATTTTTACAGGGAAGAAGATGGCTCAATGTCAGCCATATGGATATCATTTTCACAAATTACGGCAAAAAACAAAAATAGAATTACAGGCTTATATCATTGACCTAAACCAAGTGCCAAGTAATGTGATAATTTATAAATGCAAAACACATACCAAAAAAAAGAAATGCAAAACAGAGGATAAGTCGCTCGGATTTCAATGGAAGAATACCTTTTACTCATTAACAATATAGTTTGATGGCTAAATTATTTATGCCTTTTCTTTAATAGTCCTCTACAGATTTGATTCATTTGTAGAATGGATTTCTTCCTCAACAAATTTTATTCATTTGTTGAATTGTATATTTGATTTTATTCATGGATGTGCACTAAAACAGCATTCTAGCTCCGAACTGATCATCACACTCCAGTTCCTAATTCTCCTCACAGCATTTTCATCAAACACCTTCCGGGTATTGATGCGCTCCTTCATCGACTATTAATTCAATCGATCTCACCGAGTTCAATGTTGAATTGCATGAGAGATGATAGAATATTAGATCAAAACTGACATCGGTTCTTTAATCCTTCGCATTCAAACATAAGAATAGAAATTACGACAAAAATTCGATCAAACCCAGCCTTAATAAGATGAAAACTTACTGAGTTGACGTTTCATTTTAATTGGGTTCACCCTATCGACAATGATAAAATCTACAATCAAATCACATGCTAAAGCACCACAACAATGCAAAGCCCTAATCTTTTTTAAAAGAATCAACCAACTACAAAGCCCCAAACAAAACAGATCTGAGACAACAAAAAACAAACAAAGCCCCGATCTTTTTTGACAGAAACAACCAAATAGAAAGCCCTAACCATATCAAACCAATTTCAAAATACGAAAGAGAGAAAGAGGATGCCCGTACCAAAGAGGGTTCACTGTATCGTGTGATCCGACTGTGAGGCTGAGAATAGAGCACGCTCCGGCTGTGAATTAAGGTTGAGGGTTTGAGGTTGCATGCAAGATGTGCAAGCTGAGGGTTCAGGGTGTCAACGCGGTCCGACGGTGAGGATTTAAGGGTTTGATGTTGCGTGCGAGAGGTGCGAGGAGAGGTTGAGGGTTTGAGGGATGCGCTCTGGATGTGAGGGGTTGATGGTGTAAGGGCTGCAAGATGTGAGGGCTGCAAGAGGTGCGATGAGAGAAATATTTAGATTTCCCCCCGAAATTTTGTGTTCCCCCCAAAATGAGTGCTGTTTGTAACTTGAGTTTTTTTGTTGCGGGGATCTCAAAGTATGTGCGGGAGATATTTGCATATGACTGGACTTGTGACTGGGACAAAAATATGACTGGACTTATGACTGGGACAAAATTCAAAAAAGGTTGTGTTTTATAGAATAGATTGAAATACACTTGTTTGTGTGTATACCAGTATGTTAGTAAAAGTGTGGATATATTGAATGCTCTGTATATAATAGTATGGATAGCTACCGACTACATGATGGTACCGTTGGATAACTTGCCTGTATGAGTATATGATAGCGGGATATGTATAGCATGTGAATAGGTGTGTGTGCCATACATGGCAATGTATGTGCCTAGTGCATGGGTCCTAATACGTATATGTATGCAGGTCTGTGTGTGTACCTACTATTAGTGTAATAGTCTTGCGTGTATGTGTGTATATGTATTTGGCTATACGTAGATTCGATAATCTATATATGGTATTGATACTTATACATCTTTATATGAGTATGTGCATATGGAGTATCTACGCGGAATATTGCTTGTTGTGTATATAGGAATATGTATTATGGTTGTATGAATTTCTATTATACGTATTACAATGGAGTGTAGGGATGTGTTCATGCATGTGTACTGTGCAGTAGAAGCAATATATGGTTGTGTGTATATTGGTTGAATAAATATATACTTATATTTGTATCCTTGTTTGTTTATCTGTGAATCTTTTCGACATGGTTGCCTATCTATGTGTGTCTGGAAGAAGCATATCCCTGTGGGTATGCATATATGTATAGGTCTGTACTAGAGGATGTGTGTATGTATAGTCATATGCAGTGGGGATATGAATGTGATGAGTATGAAATATAGGTGTACTAGTCATAACCCATGCCCGCTGGCACGGTTCATTTAAGATTTTCCTCTACAAAATCTTTGTTCCAAAAAAATTATTTCTACAACAAAAATTGTGCGGAACAACAAATAGTGTAAAAATATTTAACGGTGTAGGTGCCTTTGGCGCGGAACAACAAATTAGCGTAAAAAAATTAGCAGGTGGGCGCGGGTAGCGCGGGCATATGCCCTCAGGCACGGTTAATTTAAGATATCCCCTCAAAATCTTTGTTCTCCCCAAAAATTATTTCCCCTCCAAAATTTAAACGGACACAAATTTAGCATTATTAGTTTAAGAATTCCCCCTCACATTGTTAGTTTCCCCAAAATTTAAAGCACAATTATTATTATTTAGTTCCCTCAAAAAAAATTAGTTACCTCAAAATTCGCTTCTCCCAGGAAATTTATTCCCCCCAAAACATTAGTGCCTCCAAAATTTAGTTTTCTCCCGATTTAACATGTTCCCTAAAGCACTGTTCATTTAAATATTACACTACAAACAAACTGATTAACTTAGAAACGCGGTATATGTATGAGTATGAATGAGTATATGTATTTGTTTTTCACATGTGCCCTAAGGCATACTTCATCACTTAACGTTGTATTTATTCTTCATGTATGAATGAGTATATGTTTGAGTATGTATATGAAACGTGGTGCATGCATTTTTGTTTCTCTATATGAATGTATGGATGATTGGTCTTTTGATATTTGTTTGATGCCAATATCTGTTTGATTGCTCAATTGGTTCATAAATATGTGCATTGCTCATTAGGGTATGTTTTACTGCTCTCTCTTTGATTGCTTACTTAGATTATATTGCTCTTTAGAGCCGTATATAGCTTGTAGCCAGAAGAGGTTCATTGCTTATTTCACCACATTTTAGACAACAATTCACCAGATATAGCCTTTAGCTACATATAGAGCCTGGGGACAGCCTAGAGACATTTCAACATGTAGTTCACCATATTTCAAACCATTTCATCTGCACATTTCATTATTCATTTCATCATACAATTCATCACATTTCAACCAGCATTTCATTACTCATTTTACCACATATAATCTGCTCATTTCATGCAAAAACATTTCAATCCACATTTCACCACATTTCATCACATACTAACATGAAGAAACTACACATACACATCACATATCAGCACCACATTTTCTGTCTCGCTATATTTCATTTAAACTCCTCCTTTATACAATTTTAAAACAAATGATGTGTGCTAAAAGAATTTAGCATCAACCAAAATACAATCAGGTATTGGTACAATTTAAATACAACCATGTTGTAGTACATTTCAGCTAAAAGCCGATTCTCCTTGAAGCTAATTGAACAAATTCTCCATTACAATCATTAAATTCATCCCCACTTCGGTAACATACCTCTCAACTAAGTGAACATAACATAATGGGAGGGACATGCCATCATCATCTTCATTCCCACTTCAGGTATTACTCCGTGAATACCAAGCATGGTATCTTCTGGGCAAAAGCTGGTGCTCCAAAAGTTCATTCCAAAAGTGCCCATAAGTCCGTTTGCATGGCCCCGCTGAAAAAAAATGCATGATTAAAAAATAAACTTCCCTAAGGTCAATGCCAACATCTGGTTCCATAGGTTGCCTTGAACTCATATCTTGATCAATAGGGTTGACCTTTACAGGCATCTTTGTTGAAAAATGTAAAGATGCCATAACAACCGATGATGCATCCTCCGATGGTTTATGCTTCCTGAGAGACATTCTTCATGTCATACCTGGAGTTCAATACAAAAAAGCAAATCAGGAACAGTACACACCAACCATGACCAACAGAACACTAAAATCAGCTTTGAGCAAACTAATTTAAGGGTAGAGAGACCATAACTTGTAGAGGAAAAAGAGAGATATGTTTCAGCAAGCAATTTATTAATTGCTCTGTGAAACATGACTTATACGGACTCAACAAAGAGAGAACATAAACATATTGCACAAAATGTATCTGAAGGGTTAGTTATCTCTATTACTTATTTGAAGCATTTCCTGCAAAAAGACCTTGCAAGCATTTTTTTTACAAATGTACTTGCATACATGCTACATTTGTATTTAATTTGTTTCCATGAAAATGTACATGCTACCTTCAGAGATGGCATTGCATTTGTTGAGAGCATCGATGTAAGAGAAAGGGCTAGAAACCAACCAAATGAATACTCATTCCCCACTAAACAAACCAAATATATACCAAATGAAGAAATGGGATGCATAACATTTAGGCAACCAAATTGCAT
This sequence comes from Scilla litardierei, assembly GCA_030789695.1. Classification (NCBI taxonomy): domain Eukaryota; kingdom Viridiplantae; phylum Streptophyta; class Magnoliopsida; order Asparagales; family Asparagaceae; genus Scilla; species Scilla litardierei. Next base: position 59,359,161 of record CM061138.1, read on the forward strand.
AAATAATCATCCAAATATGAGAAAACAATAATTCTAATCAAAATATCATCAATAATTACCAACCAACCACCAAATACGAATTACACAATATCCACCTTGGGCATTAGGCAGCAAAAACAACAATCAGAAGGAAGCACAGTAGGCAACAAAATCCACCTTGTACTGGTAAATTTTCAAGCTTTTGCATATGCATCATTACTCAGTTGACCAATAAGCCAAACAAAAATGTCGATAAAGGCATGTAATTATATAACCTAGGATCGAAGATGCAGGCTCAACATTTTCTTTTTCAACTTACTTTGACATAATCTGCATGTCCATGGTAATCTACATGAGCATAATGTCGTTTAGCAGTTTCATACTCTACATGTGCCTGTAAAACAATGTACAACACTTGAATAACATAAGAAAATGAAAATGTCACCATCAGTTTAAAGATGCTAAGCATATGAAATTAGTGAAATTAAGAACACAAAACTCTATAAGTTGATATAATTCGCATTCCTCATGCCATGTTTAATATAATTCCCAAAAGAACACAAAACAAAAACATAAAAACACATGAAACAAACCAAAACATATTTTGCAACCAAGAAGTTAACCAAAACCCAGAACCCACATGTGCTCACCTGCTTTGCACTGGAAACACATGTGCCCTGCAAACACTGCTATTTGGCCGAAAATGACATACAAACACAGATTTATGCGAGAGAATGTGAGGTTTTTGAAGAGGGATGGGAGAGGAACACAAATCAGATAAACTGTCGATTTAGAGACTCGCGTGGTACAATTACACAAATGAACTCTATGAGCCGCTGATGACAAACTCCAGGACATACACATTACATTCAGGCACGCAGACATGCATTTCTAATATATTTTCCGATTAAGTAAATAATGGCTATAAAATCGCAGATACAAAGGAGAAGTTGCTAATGTATCCTGCAACTATGATAAAGGTCAATCAGGATCCTGATTAGCTTATGTCAAAAATAAGATGATGGCAACGACTTGAACTGACTATAAGTTCTATATGGAGAGAATGTAACAGAAGATCATTGAATTGTCTATCAGTATGAAACTTGGAGGGGTAAAAGGCGTCGTCTGTTATTTGTTCATGTCTCGAATATTGTTATATTATTGCGGGTGGAAATAGAACACACTTCACATACTTTCTTTAACATCAAATTTACATGATATCTTGATAACCTTCAGCAGAGTGCTAACATTAAAATCATTGAGCTCTTGACTTATAACTCATGATGGAAATCAAGCAAAAGTTGTGTCCTCGTACCGCTGCAAAGCAATCATGAGGATAATCTGAAAAATACATAAACATGTTCGAGTGCAATTGAACTCTTTGTTGCTATTTCCCTTTCCTCAAACTGGTCTTGATCTTTTTCGATGCTATTGCTATCAACAAAACCCCTACACGACCACCAAAAATTATAATCTACCCTGCTCACCACAGTGACTGAACTCCAATGCTACAGAACACAATTTCTTCCTGCTTTTATTGTGTACAAAGCCAATCAAGCAACCAAGATTCTTACCCTCCATAAATCCAATGTTGACTTAAATGCTAATCGATTGTATTCCTTCAAATATAGCACATCAAATAATAAAAAATCACCACATTGTGCAAAATGTTACCTTTGTGGAGCTGCATCATGGGGCCCTTGAAGCGACTGCCGCAAAGTAACCACCTCCTCATCTCCTGATGACCCAAGAGCAAAATGATATGATCCATCCTATGAGTACAAAACAAAGTAGAAAGACAGGTTAAGGTGTCGTCCAAGAATTATATAGAACTAATCTTGATCAAGTAACAAACAGCACACTTACCATATTACAAATCTTGATCGAGTAACAAATACTTCGTAAACATTAAGCATATTGAAGCAATTTGAGCACCTGATGATGGTTAGCAAAACAAAGGAAGAAAATTTAATATAGGAAGAAAATTTCCCACCTGCGAAATTAATCAAAAAACCAAAAAGAAATTAACCAAATTTTGTGGAATGTGGTTACCTGGGAAACAAAACCCAATTGATTATACTGCAATTTGTAAATACTGCCAAAACCAATTAATAATCAATTACCAGGTCAATATAAATGTCAAAGATTCATTATCATATTTTCGCATAAACAACCATAAAAAGGAAGAACAAAACTCATATTTTCCTCATTTTCTCTGTTCAATTAGGAAAATCATGTATAAACAATCAAACTTGCAACAGAAAATTCAAGAAACAAATGCCAATGTTTTTGAACCTGGAATTGACAGAATATAAAATTGATAGAATGATGTGTAAGGGATGAATTATAAGTGGACTTCCTAGAAATTGAAAGAATATGAGTGCACATAAAAGATGTGCAAGGGATGAAGTATGAGTGGACTTCCTGAAATTGACAGAATTAAAAGTGGACTTCCTGAAATTGACAGAATTAAAAGTGGACTTCCTGGAATTATAAGTGCACATAAAATTTGAAATTGACAAAATATAAAATATATTGACAGAATATAAAAGGAATTGATATGAAGATAATGAACAAATTTAGTAAAACACAACATGAATGATATTTTGTAAACAAAAACTGCCAATGAAATAAACAACATAATGAACTAATATATATATATATATCTATCTATCTATCTATCTATCTATATATAATAATCAACATTGTAAGGGGAATCTATATATAATCAACATATATAAAAGTTTGCAACATGAAATTTTTTGGAGAAAAATGCTTTACTATAAATTTTTTAAAACACAAACTCACCTGAACCGTGGCAACAGAGAGAGGTGGGCTAAAACCTGAACCGTGGCCTCCAGATGATGCAGAGAAACTGATTGGGAACCGTTTGTTCTAGCTTCTCTCTATGCGACGATCTAAACCGTGGGCTAAAACATGTAACCAAATGAATTTTTTGTCAGAAATGAATTTGTTCTCACTTTGAGGGTTGAAGAAACTGAAGAGGGTTGAAGAAACTGAACCCTCCACAATAGTTAACTCTCCTCTGCACATGATACAGAGAGAGACTGAAGAGGGTTAAAGAGGTGCAGCTTTGAGAGGTACTGCTTTGAGGGTTGTTTGAGGGGATATATACCTCACGTGTAGAATAACTTCAAATTGTTTTGAAACATAGCCACTGAAGTAGTTTTTCTGCATATATCAGTAAATAAATTAGTAATCAAAAGCATAAAGATATGAAGTTATTCCCGTATAAATATTCCCGTATAAATATTCCCGTATCGCACTGTAAGTCATCATCAAATCCAACCTTATTTGTTCGTCGGTTCAACCACCATGCCACCATGCCGTCTGAGATTCATCCGAATGATCATCATCATCTCGGATCCACTTCTCGTACTTCACTTGCCCATCAACTGTGAAGACAATTTGCTAATCAAAAAATTTAGCTTTGGCACTAAATATCAAAAAGATTAAATGGCACGGGCAGGCCAAAATTACACCAAAAAACCGGATGTAGCCTTGATTCACCCTAAAACATCCAGATTTCAGAGCACACTCATAAAAGAACAGGAACCTAACGTTATCCATATACATGAAAATTTCAATCTTTGCCATGACTGAAAATTAGATTATTTTTCTCTTTTCTTTTCCCATCAAACAACTGAAATGGATAAGCATTGCGGCAAATCAATCTTTTTTTATCAGTCCATTATATGCAGAAAAAAGTCCCTAACATCAAATTAGGACTATCAACCTACTAACCAAAATTTGAAATGTCTAATAAGAACCGCAATTAGATCGTTAGAAAAACGAGTACTTTTATCAGGACCCACTAATAACAAATTCAGATTTCAAATTCATAATGAGACCAATTGGATGTTAACCATGAAACTTGAACCATCATGAGACCAATTGGGAACATGAAAGAGCTCTACATGGAGAAATTTAGGAGAAGAAGAAGTTGAAGGAAACCATAACATCATTATTAATACTAATGAAAGAAAAAGAAAAAGAAGTCTTGGAGATAGGTTCGACATTAATGCAACAAAAACAGCAATTTGATATGCTTAACCAGCAAATTGGTATTGATTTCAAAATTTCAAATGGTGGCCATGCAAGATGTACAGATTTCAAATGGTAAACTGGAATATGATTCCATAATGCAGAGATTAGAGGAAGCTTTGCAGAGAAATTTCAAGGCAGGGAACTAGTGACCAAGACATTGACATGTCTTTGAACTTTATGCAAGTTCATCATCCCTCATCAAACAACTAACATTTACAAAAAAAAGAATTCCAGCTGGAAGACGGTGTGGACCAAAGAATTTTAGAACTTTATAGTCATGCATTCTACAGTACTCCATGGTGTAACTATACTGCAAGGTGTGTGGGTGTCAAGTTCACAATTGTATTAAGTGAAAAAGATTTAAATTTTCTTCTGAAGGCTTCACATGATTTAACTATTTATATGAATATTGACTTGTGTCAATGTGATAGCTTCCAGATTCATGTTTGGCCTTCAATTCTTAAGATCTTCAGAGAAAATTCCCCAAAAGGATAACATCATAAAAGAATACACATTGGAAGGTCCACCGAAAAAGCGGTCCAGGTAAAATCCTTTCTCATTGCAAGTGTTGCTGAAGGGGTAAAATTTTGAGGACTCCTATGTGTTAAGTTGAATTTGATAGGTTTAACAATTATCTCAACTAATGTTATGACTGCCTTCCCTTGGGAACAACACCGAACCAGTGTGGGTTTTCACTTGGCTTGTTGCTTTAATGTGTCTTGGGTTAGCCCTAACAGACAGTCTCCACACCAAAAACCTAACAGACAGAAGTTGATGATTACAGGAAAGAAAATACATATAAATGGAATGGAGGACGTAGGAAAGAAAAAATCGTCCTGGAACATGCTCGAACCGTTATCTTGTAAACAGTTTGATTAAAAAATTGTGCCAATTGTGCATGTAAGTAATCAGTTGTGCAAATTTGCTTGCAGTTGTGCATGTTTGATAATATGATAATGGCCATTCCCAACATACTGATTAAATTAACACCTGTTTCAGAGTGTTTTCTCACTACAAAGCGTTGACCGTGGACAACCCGGTCAACGTGGTCAAGGGGCCCGTTTGGGTCCCTCGGGGGCTTCGAGTCGATGCGGATGGGGCGAGGGGAAGCCTCGGCCCTAGTTGAGACGCTCGGCCTCGGATGGTCGAGCACGGACTCGGATGTAGGGTGACGAGGGGTAGCCTCAGTCGTCCAGCTAGATGCTTGGTCGGCGAAGGGTGAGGAGAAGCCTCGGCCCTGGGCGAGACGCTCGGCCTCGACGGTCGGACGATGAGGGGAAGCCTCACTCGTCCAGCGGGGTGCACGGTCGGCGAGGGGCGAGGGGGAGCCTCGGCCCGTTGATCAGATGTCCTCCTGCATAGACGAGAACGCTCGTCAGGGGGCCGGACCTTGGTTCCGGCCAAATCCCCTCCGATGCCTAAGTCAGACAGAGATCTGAAAGAGGAGGCCCGGCGGAAACGGTTCGACTCGTGAGGAGATCGGAACGGCGTCTCACAGCACGAGCGGGGGAGGAAGGAGATGGAAAGGAGGAACTAGGTGTTGATGGAGTACCTTAGGCTTTAGATACCTGAGATGCGGTCCTTTTTCTTCATCGCCTTCCTAGCCCTTTTGTAGAGCTCCCAGCGTGATTGCCTCGGGCCCACGTCCCACGCCCGCCCTCGATCGTGCCCCATCAATCCCCCCCCCTCGCCGCCGCTCTCTTCGTCATGCCAGCACCTCCCCATTACCGCCATTTAGTGGTCGTGCGTCTGGGGGAGCGGTTTTCGCAGGAGTGGGCGAGTGACCGGCGGGTTATCGGGGCCGGGTCGGATTAACATTCTAGAGGATCCCTTATAGGGCCTTTGTTGAATGGGCTTGAGGATGCAGATGGACTCCTGGGCTCGTGTCTTTTGGGCCTCGGTCAAATAGGCGTAACAATTGCCCCCATCGGTCGGGTTGATCGGCCTCGGCTGGTTCGGCTCGGCCGATGTGACTTCTGCCGATTTTGACAAGCTCGCCAGCCGATGCTGACTCATTTATTAGCCGTCATCATGAGTTGGCTCGTTCTATGCTTTTTAAGGTGCGGGTTCCGAAGCGCCGTCGGCCTTCAGATGCTGCCACGTGTAGCCGCAAGCTTATCCCCCCCCCCCGCTCGCGGGGTCGTCTTTAAGTTGAGAAGCGGAGGGGTTCGTGAGCCGCCCTTGGTGGGGTCGATCAGCCTTGGCTTGCTCGGATCGACCGCTGTGCCTCCTGGGATTCCGGGCGGCGCTTCAATCGAGGCGTGGTCATAAATGTAGGTCATGATGAGGCAGACCGATTGGACTTCCCCTGGCGCCGATTTCGAAACGCCGCCGGTTCTTCGAGTCTTGCCACGCGTTTTTGTCAGGCGCTTCGAATTCGTCCTTGCGTCCGATATATAAGCTCCCCAGCTGCGTTGATCTCCTCTCCTTTCTTGCTCTTCCCATTGCTCTAAGCTTTCTACATCTCGGAGTCTCCCGTCGCCTTCGCTTCTTCTCCTCCTTCAACCTAGCTAAAAGGTAATTTCTTTCTCGCTCTCGTATTATGGCTGCTCTTAGGATAGGCGGTTTTGGCCGAGTGGCGAGGGATTCTCCAGAGTCCAGGCGGAGTAAGCCCCTGACAGTGGGATCAGGTTCCTCTCCCGGGAGTCGTCCCCTCCAAGATAAGGGGAAGGGGAAGCTATTCCCAGACTACGCCTGCGATGACGTGGCGTCGGCTGCCGTGCGTCTTAACGTGCCCCCGGTCATCCTCCGTACGCCGTCGAGGACTGCTCCTTCGGTGGTCTCGGAGATCCGGGAAAGGTATCTCTGCTTCCCGTACGATGTCCGTGTTCCGTTCGCCGACGAGCGGATTTGCCTTCCGAGGAGTAATGAAGTCGGCGTCTACGTCGAAATGTTTCACCTGGGTCTTCGCTTCCCGCTCCATCCCTTCCTTATCCAGGTCATGGAGTATCTCATGGTGCCGCTTTGTCAGCTTACCCCTTGCTCGATTGCGGTACTGACGGGTTTCGCCACGCTCTGCTGCACCCGCGGCCTGGATCCGTCCCTCCCCCTTCTCTTCCATTTTTACCAGATCCAGACGGTCGGGCCGGGGTCATGGCTGCATCTCCGAGCCCGTTCGAGGAGGGAGTGTCTGATCGGGCTACCCCGCTGGTCGGGGGATTGGAGCTCGGATTATGTCTTTGTGGTCTTCTTGGGTGATGCCCAGATTCTAACAAGCTGGGGCGGTTCTGTCCATCCTCGCCCGTCGTTAGTTCTCTCAGACGCCGACCGGGCAGCCACTGCGCTTCTGTTGGATCTTCCTTTGGAAGCGAAGTCCATCTGGTCTTTGTTGGACGACCTACTCCTGAAGGCCGTCTTGTGGTCTCCGGGTAGGTCGCTTTTTCATCCCCGGATCGCCCTATGACTCATCCTGATTTCGGTCTTCTTTGCAGGGATGGCTGGCCGCGAATTCGTCCGTGACGTCGATGAGCTGATCCGTCGTGGAGCCGCTCGGAGCCGAGGTAGTACCTCTGGAAGGGCGCCTCGGAGGGCCGTTGAGGAGGAAGTGCGCCGAGCCGAGCCTTCCGTGGGTAAGGTGGTGGCCGCGCCTCCCGCCTCTTCTTCTGGCGATCCCCTTCCGGGGGTGAGGATGGTGCGAGGCGGAAGCATTCCCCTCCGGCGCCTTCGGAGCCCCACGGAGGAAAGAAGAGGAGGGAGGACGTGGATCCCTCCAGTCCGGCAGGTTCCGCGCTTCCCGTGGCAACCGCCGGGGATCCTTCGGCAGCTTTGTCTGCCACCCCCCTCGCAGCGTCTTCGCCCGTATCACCAGGGGTCGGGGCCTTGTTGGCGGGCGACTTGGCTTCGATCGTTGTCCCTGGGAGTTCAATGTTTGTTGACCGAGCTCTGGCCCAGCAGGTTGCCGAGGTCTCCGTCCCTCCCCGGGATCGCAGCTTCCTCAAGAAGATACCGGCCGACAAGATGTCGGATTCCTTGGTCTGGATCCTTCAACAGGTTCGGTTATCTAGCTATCCTCTCTTTCTCTTTATCCTCTTCTTAGCCCATGTCTCGTCTTTTCAGGGTTCAGCGCTTGCTGTGGAGTTGCAGTGTCGAGCCGTCCGCTTGAGGGAGCTGGAGGAGTCCTCCATGAGGGCTCAGGAGCGGGCCGGGGCGGCTGAGGTGGCTATGACGGAGGCCCAGATGGAGTCTCGGCGTCTCAACCTCCGCGTGGCCGAGTTGGAGGGACGAGTGGTTGACCTCCAAGGAAAGCTGGAGGATGCTCATCAGTCGGCTGAGGAAGCGGCGGAGTCGTTCTGCCTGGAGAGGGAGGAGCTTCAGAGGGAACTGTCGGATCGGCGCCAGGTGATGCGGCTTGCAGAGGAGGTGGAGAAGGGCGTCGTCGAGACCCTGGGGAAGAGGATCTTCGAGGTTCTCAGGGAGGCCTTCGGTAAGTATGAAGACCTCATCGCCCCTCGGATCGTCGAAGTCGTCCAGTCTTCTTTCCGGGAATGTGCGGAGCGTGTTCGGCAAGCCCCACCGCCGGTCGATCCCCCTCGCTCCGAGCAGGGCGAAGTGCCCGAGGATGTGTCCTCCAGAGATCGGGCTCCCTAAGCCGTCCCTCCCGGCCTTATCCTCAAATTTTTAAGCATCCGCTTCGCTTTGGGCCAGTCTACTTGAAATGGATCCCTGGCCCCCGCTATCTCCTTCGGCTTCGTTATCGGCTCCGTGGCCAATAATTGCTGGTTGCATGGCTGCTAGCTTGGGCTACCTACTTCGGGTCTTTTGTCAACCAATTTTGCTCTGTCGGTGTCGATCTAGCTTCTGTAGGCGAAGAACTCTGTCATTCGTCGTGAGTAGATTGTTTGTAGGGTGTTTCCTTCGCCTCGATCCCCTGTAAATAAGACACATTTTTGTACTCTGGTTAACTATTATAAACAAAATTGACTTACTCGGACTTCTCGTGTACTTTGCGTTGTCGCCTTGTTCTTGGCTTAGGACTGGACGACGTTGGCGTCGGCTGGGGGGATTCTCCCCAGACTTATGAGTGCGGGAGTCGGTCGGCGAGGGCAAAAGCTCCTCGGCTTAGGACCGGTCGGCCTCCATGTCTCGGGGGAGTTGCCCCCAGACTTATGAGCACAAGAGTCGGTCGGCGAGGGTAAAGCTCCTCGGCTTAGGACCGGTCGGCGTCCGTGCCTGCTGGGGGAACTGTCCCAGGCTTATGGGCGCGGAAGTCGGTCTGCGAGGGCCAAGCTCCTCGGCTTAGGACCGGTCGGCGTCCATGCCTGCTGGGGGAACCGCCCCAGGCTTATGAGCGCAGAAGTCGGTCTGCGAGGGCAAAGTCCCTCGACTTAGAACCGGTCGGCGTTTGCGCTGGCTGGGGGAATCGCCCCCAGACTTATGAGCGCAGGAGTCGGTCGGCGAGGGCAAAGCTCCTCGGCTTAGGACCGGTCGGCGTCCGTGCCTGCTGGGGGAATTTCCCCTAGTCTTATGAGCACAGGAGTCAGTCGGCGAGGACAAAGCTCCTCTTCCTCCCCCAGTGAGGCGGCGGTCCCCATTCTTTTGCGCTATTGGTGACATGTCAATTCCGTCGTGGATTTAAGAAAAGACAAAAGAGGGTATGCATTTGTACTCTCAAGAGTCCTGTCGGACCGGTACATTTGGAGGAAAAGGAAAAAGAAAGGAAATGAAGCTAGACAGAGGGATGTAAACCTAGATAACTCCCTCTTACTAGGCTGCAACCGGGGGGAGAGACATCGCCCGCTCACTCTATGATGCGGAGGGGGCCTTGGACGGTGTTGATCTTCTTCCCCTTGTCTGGCTGCGTGGAGGTCCCTTCTCCGTGGGCCGGCTCGTCGGCCTGGTTCCTGGCGTGCCCCCGGCTCATCAGCTTCTCAATGTCCTTCTTCAAATGCCAGCAGTCTTCGGTGTCATGACCATCGTCCTTATGGTACTTGCAGTACTTCTCCCTGTTCTTCCCACCTCTTCTAGCCTTCGGTGGGGGGCGATCAGCTCGCTCTTCCTTCTGTACTTGGGCAAGGACGGCGTCTGGGGTGGTGTCCCTCGCGCTTTCCCCTCGCTACCTGTTCCTCGGCCTCTTCTCGGTCCGGTATCCTTCGGGGCTGACTCGTCCGCCGTCGCCGCGCTTGGTCCCTCGAGTGGCTTTTCCTGCATCCTCGGCCAAGGCCTCCTCGGTCAGCATGAAGCGCTCGGCCCTCGCCATGATCCCGGGGAGGTCCTTCGGGGGATCGTTGTGAAGGGACTTCTTGAGGCCTCGGTGGCGAAGCCCTTTCTTAAGGGCCGTCTGGACCACCAGGTCAGGAGGGTTGTTCACGTTTAGCCTTTCCGCATTGAAGCGGTGCATGAACTGTCGGAGCGGCTCGGTCGGGCCTTGCACTACGTTGAACAGATGTTCAACACCAGGTTTGATCAGCCTCCCCGCCATGAACTGTTTGCAGAACAACTGGGTGAGTTGCTCGAAGCTGTCGATGGAGCGGCCGGGCAGGCTGTGGTACCAGGTCCTTGCCGCTCCCCTGAGAGTAGAATAGAAGCCCCGGCAAAGTAAGTCATCGTCAGCTCCCTGGAAGGCCATGTCCCCCTCGTAGTCCATCACGTGGTGTCCCGGGTCCCCTATTCCGTCGTACTTTCCCAGCACCGGGATCCTGAATCGAGAGGGGACCCGTGCGTCGGTTATTCTCCGTGATAAGGGGCACCGGTCCCCATGGATGCCCCCGGGGATTCGTTATTCGCCTGCCTCTGGCTCGATCGGGGATGGAGGAAGCACAGGCGCCGGCGGGGCTGGCTCCGCCACCCTCGCCACGCTTGGGGTCGGGCTGACCCGACGTTCCCGACTCCTCCTGCGGGAGCTCCTGATCCGCCGCGATCGGTCTCTTGAGTGGTGTCGTTTGCTTCTCTTGCGGCGGGTCGACCGCGACCGACGAGATTGATGCCGTCATCGATTCACCCTCCGTCCCTTCGGTTTCTCTTTGGCTCCTTTCACGATAAAGGGAGGAGGCGCGTGACCTCGCCTGACGAGAGCCGGGCAGCGTGAATCGACGCTCCGTGTTCGGTTTCAGGGTCCCGTGGTCGTCGACCACGACGGACCACAAGTGCGGGGACCCCCGTCCATCGATGGCTATCGTCCAACGTGCCTCCGTTGGACGGCGCAGGGCCGACGAGCTGCAGTACCGTCGCGACCAATGTCTGGAGGCTCGCGTTGGTCTCCTGAGCCAGGGCGCGGAGCTGTCCCTGCGTGGACAGTTCTGAGCCGCCGGTCTCTTCGGTTGAGAGGGCGGGGTGGTCGCCGACGGGCATGTCCTCGGGGTTGCCGTTTGATGCGCCATTCCCTTCCTCCGGGATGGGGGGGCATGCGCTTCCTTCCATTGCTGGCTCGTGCCATTGTTGGTGTGGTTTGCTGTTTCGTGGGACGGTTTTCGGTTCCCACAGACGGCGCCAGATGTTTCAGAGTGTTTTCTCACTACAAAGCGTTGACCGTGGACAACCCGGTCAACGTGGTCAAGGGGCCCGTTTGGGTCCCTCGGGGGCTTCGAGTCGATGCGGATGGGGTGAGGGGAAGCCTCGGCCTTGGTTGAGACGCTCGGCCTCGGATGGTCGAGCACGGACTCGGATGTAGGGCGACGAGGGGTAGCCTCAGTCGTCCAGCTAGATGCTTGGTCGGTGAAGGGCGAGGAGAAGCCTCGGCCCTAGGCGAGACGCTCGGCCTCGGCGGTCGGACGATGAGGGGAAGCCTCACTCGTCCAGCGGGGTGCACGGTCGGCGAGGGGCGAGGGGGAGCCTCGGCCCGTTGATCAGATGTCCTCCTGCGTAGACGAGAACGCTCGTCAGGGGGCCGGACCTTGGTTCCGGCCAAATCCCCTCCGATGCCTAAGTCAGACAGAGATCTGAAAGAGGAGGCCCGGCGGAGACGGTTCGACTTGTGAGGAGATCGGAACGGCGTCTCACAGCGCGAGCGGGGGAGGAAGGAGATGGAAAGGAGGAACTAGGTCGTTGATGGAGTACCTTAGGCTTTAGATACCTGAGATGCGGTCCTTTTTCTTCATCGCCTTCCTAGCCCTTTTGTAGAGCTCCCAGCGTGATTGCCTCGGGCCCACGTCCCACGCCCGCCCTCGATCGTGCCCCATCAATCCCCCCCCCCCTCGCCGTCGCTCTCTTCGTCATGCCAGCACCTCCCCATTACCGCCATTTAGTGGTCGCGCGTCTGGGGGAGCGGTTTTCGCAGGAGTGGGCGAGTGACCGGTGGGTTATCGGGGCCGGGTCGGATTAACATTCGAGAGGATCCCTTATAGGGCCTTTGTTGAATGGGCTTGAGGATGCAGATGGGCTCCTGGGCTCGTGTCTTTTGGGCCTCGGTCAAATAGGCGTAACAACACCAAAATGCATGTTTTACTTGGAGCCAAAATTAAACTAAACTAATTAAATTAACACAAAAATGAGAACTTGAACATATGAAATTATTACACAGGTATCAAAAAAACAGTGAGGATTAAGCCCAAATCAAAAAAACAAAGAGCGTTAGGCAAATTGATGTTGCAGGTCAACACTGATGCAATAATGACGGAAATACAAAAAATCTCAAAAAATACACTGATATGGATTTTCCATATGCACCACGATTAGACAGATATTTTTGTTATACATGTGCATAATGAAAAAATGTATAGATTTTACTTCAACTTACATTGATATGAAATTTACATCTTTGGAGCTAAACATATGCATTATTATTATTATATGCAAGTAAATTGAGAATCGCTAGTTACAATAAAGCAGAAAACAAACTTGAAATTCATCAACTTGTGCAAAAAAAAGCAAAAAAGCAATCTTGATTACTGATTATCGGCCACAATCTTAGCCCTAACCAGCAAGCGACCCAAAAAAATCATTATCAACCAAATTAACATCGTCAGAATCAATATTGAAACAAAACTAACCAACTTCCCAAAATCAAACACAGTCAAAAAGCTCAAAAAATTCATCTCAGGACCATCATAACCACAACAAAATTACTCTAAAAATTGGAGGGAAAAAATACATCATACTCATGAATCTAACTGCACCAACGACTAAAAAATGATTATTTTAAAGGCACTCAAACAATCGATAATTTTAAAAGTTAATCATGTATATTTCACATACCCCACATGTTTGTGCTTATTGTTGCATGACAATGAGAAGATGATTGTGAAGAACACAATAATTTCTGGTTGCTTTAAATAGCATGCTCCTCAGCCTCCGATTCTCATCGCTATCTGTCAATGTTTAAGCCTAATCAACTATATTAACCAACTTATATATTAAATTAACTATACTCACCATGAGATTAGGCGCTTCTTTGGCTTCAGCCGCAATTCAGCCTCCTTTCGAAGTCCTCTTCAACATGTCCCTAGAATCCATGAAATTAAGCATGTGCTAGCACACATTAGATTAAAATTCAGCAGTAAATATATTGGCTCCATGGATTAAAGGATCAACATGTCACCAACACAGAAAAAATATTAACTGAAGTGAAACTGCAATTTATAACCAAAAAATGGATCACAAAAATTAACTCTTCTTCTTAAATTTTGGCAGCAAAAAATACATAAGCAGCTATTTGTTAACATTATGGTCTAGTTTAGCGATAGCGTTCAGTTTTCTAATGTGTGCATAACAAAAGTAGAAAATGATTGGATGCATAACCTGTAATAGCATGTTATGCACGATATGCGGATCATTTAAATGCTACTATATTTAACTTGTTGACTGTGTTACAATGAAGTTAAACATAGAATTTGCACTTATTTTATTCTTCTCTCTATAGAAGGATCATTTTTTATTCTTCATTCTATATATGGGTATCAAATTATCATGCAAAAAAGTGCAGATTCAAAGAGGCTATGCATGTAACCCCTCCAAAATTCATTTTCGAAATAAAAAAAAATCAATACATTCAAACTCAAATGGTTTCAAGAGATACGGAACTGACCAATGGTTATTCTTTCTGAAAGAGTTTGGAGATGAGATATGAAGGCTCCGATGGAGGTTTGTTGGGGGAGCACTGCCATCCTTAACTGTCTGAACCCACCTTGCTGCAATTTTGAGTTTATAATGAAATGGGAGATATGAATAATGCAAGTAAAGCAAACTCAAATAACTGAAAGAATCAGCGAATCAACGCACAATATCTAATTTGTTCCCAAACTAACAATATCAACAAATGGACACTGAACAAAATCAAATCTTGCATTCTAATTTCATAACAAAAATAATCAACATGCATTCAGATAAATAAAATTAAAACTTTAGCCCCTGCTCAATCAACACTAAACCAAACCACAACATCAAAAAAGTTGAAATTAAAACTCTGGAAAATGGCTGTTAGTCCCCTCTTCCTCTTTCCTGTTAGACCCTCCATTATCGTTCACCAACTTTATCTCTTCCTCTTCGATCATAACAACCTCCATTTTTTCTTCTGGCATGTGCTCTTTCTCCTCTAGTTCCCATAACAATGCTTAAAACTTCGAACACTTTCAACGGCAACATAGAAAAAAAATCAGAAGAAGCAAGTGATTACCTTAGCATTCCGCCAAAACTCCTAATTGAAAATCCTGATGGTCCTCAGACTAAAAAAAATTAAAAAAATTAAATTAAAAGAATTTAATGGAGAATTAAATGAACAAATAAATAGAATTTTCAAGATGTTATTGATCACATTCATATAGAACTACATGAAAAGATCATAAAAGATAACCTCACCCAGTTTGTAGGCATGTCATTCCTTTTCAAGCAAGATTATCTTCTTGCTACAGGGCAAGTCATACCTGAACAAAGAAAGAGGTAAATAGGAGGAAAATTCAGAATAATGATAGATTAATGACTAAAAGGGCAGTATTTGGAAAATAAAGTGTAAAAAATATTTTTGATGTTAATGTGATATCAATAATACAAAAGCAAATGGAGGCAATTAATAATTCAAAGTTAAAAATTAAAAACCAATATTACCAGCACATATACTAAAAAGAATGCGTCATCTTCCTTGTATTTGGAGATCGTTTGCAGGCTACGAATTGTTGGATATTTCTTCCAATTTCAAAGAGAAAATAGTCCCACATTGGATGGGAGATAACCCTTTGATGGGTATATAACAGTCTTCTTGTTATTGGGCTATTGGACTTGTTAATGGGCTAGGACTTGGGGGTAGCTCGTGTGCGCATGAGCCCAAGTGAGGGGCCGAGCCCAAACCGGGCTGAGCCGAATGGAAAATCTGGGTGACGGATCCGGAAAACCTTAGCGTGAGTGCGCTGGCGTTGCGCCTGCGCAGGGGGGGGTTCACGGGTGCGCGCGCGGAGTGCCCGAGTTTTGCATCATTTTTTGCCCCCTTGTTTTTGCAGAATTTGAAAGGCCCGTTAATTTCCCAACAACCATATTCTTTTATTAATGGCGCTGATTAATTGTCTCAACAGCTATATTCTGTTTAATGGATGTTTTAATTCTGTAACTGCTATTATTTCATTTAATGGCAGAAATAAAACCTCTCTCTTAATTGCGGCATTCCAACAGCCATTTTGCCTTCACCTATATCAACCCTAGTCTGTCAAGGGTTTTCATACACTTCGCAAAATCCATTCTTCCACCAACAATCAGCTTCGTTCCTTCTGTATGTTCGCCTCTTCCTCCACAAGCCCGAACATACGGATCCTCTCGCTCTGTGACTTCCTTGTTGCTGCGATCCTGCAGATTCCTTGCTACTGCAGATTGCTGCGAACCTCTTCCTCTTCATTGGTGATCGAATACCAGTTGCTGCTCACTGGAGCCTTGTATTGTGAGTGCACACTTACAAGGCCGCTGCCGTTGAATCCTGGAGGGTAGCCGCTTGACCTGTCTTGCACCGAGTTCATACTCTGAGGGGGCGGAAATCTACTCTTAAGGACAGTGCCTAGCACGCCTCGGCAATCCGATAAGTCCTTTCTTTCTCTGTTTTAATAGCACCATCCTCCTGAAATCTGCAATTTTATACAACAATCTTAAGAGTAGATTCCTTGGATGTTGCTATTGTCATTGCTCTGGCTCTGCATAATCTTTTAACAAAAAAAGGACATCTTTGTGGTTTCTTTAACAGATTAAATTTGGCTATCAAAATTAACATAATGATGTTGGACGGCTTGACTCAGTATCTGCTTGGGTTGCATATTATTTTATTTATACATAAATTTTTTTTATGTCCATGTTAATTTATGTACTACCTTGCCAAGTAGGATTATGTTCTTGTATATGGTTACTTGGAAGCTATATTTATTCAAGGATTGTTTACATTCTGATGGTGTTCATGACATGCTCAATATGAATATTGTATAAATGGGTTCAGGCCTATGTGTGAACATACATATGCATGATCAGCACATAGTAACTATAAGAATTTATGTTGTATTATTTAAAATTCTTAAATGATATCTCATTAACTGTCCTAAAGTTATAATTGCTTAAAATGAAGATTTGGATGGATGACCTTCGCTTGTATCGTATGTTATGTGTTACATTCTAACTGATATTCTTTCGGTTTAATTAATATACTGAATTTGCATTGTTGGCTCAATTTGTATTTTATAGAAAAATTTTTTATTGAAGATTACCTATCGGGAGGTAGCCTGATGTATTCCTACAGATAAGTACATTATAGTGTAGAAACATAATTCTGCATAGTTTGGTAAAAGTATTAGTTTGAAGCTACCTTCTGATTTTATGTCTACTGATTTTATGTTGGCTGGTGATTATAATGGATTCAACGAGAGTTACACAGTTAAAAATTGCCAATGCTTATTGAGTTGAAAGAATGTGAATTGACTTTTATTAATGTGATTTTCGTATTGTGTTGCAGCAGTTCTGGCTGCATGTAGATCTGAGAACACTTATTTATTTTCTCCTTTTGATATTTCTTTTTGTTAGAGAGCCTACTTTATAGCTAAATGTATAACTTGAAATTTGTGTGGATTTATTCATTTGTCCGGGGCTGTCTGTGAAATAAATGTAGTAACTCACAATCTGGAGATCTGACCAAATCCGATAGGGTAGTCGATGTGATCTTTGGGTTTGGATTCAATGACTTGTCTGTCATTTCACATCTCTCCTCTGCAGGGGTTGCTCCAATAGTGTTTCCTCATTGCTTGAACGGGCCAGACAATGGTGGAGGTATATTGGTCCTTGGACAAATAGTAGAACCGGGTATTGCATATACCCCACATGTTCCATCACAGTAAGTTCTCTCTAATAAATTAATTTCGCATATTAATGTTGAACACATTTGACAACACAATTCTTGTTGAAATTGATCTATTTGCATATATCTTGCAATAGATATGCTTCCATTCATCGTTATTTGGATTTATTGGTAGTTACATTTTCTGGACATCTATTCAAAATTTTGAGACTTGTTTCTTGGATTGCATGAGCTTAAACATGAAAAATGTTGACATTATTGATATTTGGTGATTATCATATTTTTGAAGCTTGTCTCTTCACATGCTCCTTGAGTCGACTCAGCCAAGAATTTGTTGTTGGTTAGCAATGAGTACTTTTAGATGATGTCTAAATTTTCATATAGAGTTGTACTCAAAATATACAGAGGAGTAATGATCTCATATATTGTGCTGTCAACATATATATTAAGCTATCATAAAATGAAAAAATAAAAGGTAATTCCCCCTTTGTGGATGATTCGTGTGAATATTTTTCTGCTTGGATTTAGTTTAAAAGGATGTGTAAATTTTCATTTGATTGATACATTCGAAGACTGAAATCTGAGAGGGCATTCTTCGTTTCATGAACTCTTTTTGTGTGTTTTATCCATTAGATGCAATCACTCCTTATTAAGTATTGTTAGGATTTATCCTGGGTATCCTTGATTGCGGGCTTGTCATATGTGGCACGGGAAGATGTTGGACATTTTGTTGAACAGTTTGTTGTACCAGGATGTTCAACAGGCTAAGTTCTTTTGCATATATTGTCTGCTCAAAAGGATGTGCATCTGACGACCGCGTATTCTGTTAGTTTCCTACCTAATTCATCAGACCCTTATGGTGGTTATTATCTGCTTTAGATTTGATTGGGTACAATCTCTTGTTACCTTATTGCGATATGGTTGGAGAGAGATTTTCGCCAAATACAATCCCCTAGTAACTACCACTCACGGATCTTTAGGGATCTCGTTCCATCTATGGGAGTTCAGGTTATTGCTGTTATTAAGTTGCTTCTAAATTGATTGATCTTGCGCCGATTATCTCGCGGTGGTTTTGGAGGACCGCTTAAAAGGGCTTGAGCGGATTGGCGGCTAGGTTAAGGATTTTGGGCAAAAGAAGTTCTTGTTGATACACTCCGGGAGGGAGGCCGACGTCTGCGCACGCAGGATCAAGGGAGTTGATCTAGTCGGTGGTGCAAGGGGAGCTTGCAGGCAAGGGGAGCTTGCCAAGAATACTTCACGGGGTTGATTGCGATCACCCCTCACGGTTTGTTTTAAGGATGAGTGTGTCCTTCCTTATAGAAGCGTGAATTGTAGAATCTGTATTCTCTGATCTTTATAGTGAAGTATTCTATTTTTCTGGGCGTGGCCCCGCAGATGTAGGTGTGCGCACCGAACTGCGATACCAAGTCTCGTGTGCCCTTGCGTGCTGTGTGTCTTTATTGTTGTTCGTTATATTCTTTACTGCGTACTGATTTTAAATTGGTATCGGAGCCGGTCATCCACAATACTTTGACTTTCTTTCAAAGTGGGTGTGATCCTGTGTGTCAGTACGCTGATCATGAACACAAAAGAAGGTGCTTCGGTTACTCGTCCCCCCTTGCTCACTGGATCGAACTACACCTATTGGAAGTCCCGTATGCGAGCTTTTATCAAATCCTTGGATGAAAAGGCTTGGGTTGCTACAGTTGAAGGATGGAACCCTCCGGTTGAAGTCAACAAAGAAGGCAAGGAATGCTTCAAACCTGTGAGAGACTGGAGTTCTGATGAGGAACGTGCTGCCTTAGGAAACTCTAAGGCGGTTAACGCCATCTTCACAGCTATTGACGAAGAGCAGTTCAAGCTTATATCAACTTGTGAGCATGCTAAAGAAGCTTGGGACATTCTTCAAAACGTGCATGAAGGAACCAGCACTGTTAAGGCCTCAAAATTGCAAATGCTCGCCAGTCAGTTTGAAAATCTGAGGATGAATGAAAACGAGACAGTTGCTGAGTTCAATGGAAGATTGAGAGATATTGCTAATCAGGCATTTCAACTGGGTAAGAAGTATTCACAAAAGAAACTTGTTGAAAAAACCCTGAGGTCCCTGCCAGACAAATTTTCAGCAAAGATTGCTGCAATAGAGGAAGTAAGGAACACATCGATAATGAGATTGGACGAACTCATGGGGTCACTACAGACCTATGATATGAACCTCAAACAAAACAAAAAGGAGAAGGGTGTTGCCTTGAAGATCGAAGCCAGTGAACTGTCAAAATCTGATAATGAGTCAGACCTCGAAGATGATATCGCTCTTCTCACCAAAAACTTTAGCAAGATGATGAGAAAGATCAGCAACAGAGGTCAGAACTTCAAAGCCACTAATAAAAAGATGAGGACAGGACCTCCTGCTGGTGAAAAGAGTGCTGGTCGTCCTATACAAAGGTATGAGTCTAAAAACAAAGGAAAGGGAATACAGTGTAGAGAATGTGAAGGGTTCGGACATATACAGGCAGAATGTGCAAACACCCTTAAGAAGCAAAAAGGGAAATCCCTCGCAAGCACCTGGAGCGATGAAGACTCTGGAGGTAGTGTGGAAGATGAAGACATAACTAGTAATTATGTGGCTTTCACAGCTATTCTGAATAACAAATCTGAAGGCAATTCCTTCAGCTATGTTGAACGTAATGTTGCAACATGTGCTGCAACATCCAAGCACAAGGGAGTAAATGCTGTACGAAGTGTTGTAACAGATGATGCCAGTTCTGACAGCGAAGTTGGATCAGAAGTTGGAAGTGAAGAAGATATTGATGATGAGGAAATCCGCACAGCCTATCAAACTATGTTCTACAAATGGATGGAAATCTGTGAAATCAACAAGAAACTTAAAGATGAATGCTCTAAGTTGAGAAGTGAGAAGGATGCAACTCAAGCCAAACTTCTGAAGACAGAAACTAGTCTCCGAAACTGTGAGAGAGACATGAAGAGAGCTTTACTGAGAGCTGAGAAGGCAGAAAGCACTGTTAATAGGTGGAACTCAGGAAAAAACCAAACTTGATGACATCCTCAACATGGGAAAAGTGGCTGGAGATCGAACTGGAGTTGGTTACCACAGAGGAAGTCATCTACACACACTCAAGACAAGGAGTAGTCTCAATGCTAAGGAACATGTTAAAAGGAGTTCACAGGATGAGGCCAAGACAAGAGGAAAGAACAGAAAATGTGCTACTTTTAGACAGCCTATATGCAGTTACTGCAAACAAATAGGACACAATGATTGGAGGTGTTTCAGACGCATGAAGCATGTGGCTGAAGGAAGAATTATTATTCATCCGCAACAGCAAACAAGCATGAAATGGATTAAGAAGTCAGAGCTGTTTAGTATGGTTGCGTATACATCCTTGGCCACCTTTGCAGAAAATCAGTGGTATTTTGACAGTGGGTGCTCTCGGCACATGACAGGGAACAAGGGTCTTCTATCTGAGTACACTGCTGGGAATAAAGGTCATGTCACCTTTGGGGATGGACAGAGAAGCAGAGTTATTGGAAAAGGAAATCTGAATATGACAGAAACTCTGAAATTGAAAGATGTAATGCATGTTGAAAATTTAAAGGCTAATCTCATTAGTATTAGTCAGTTGTGCGATCAAGGTCTGCTGGTTCGGTTCAACAAAAATGAATGCCTTGTGTTCAATGGTGATGAAGTGTGCATTCTTTCTGGGAAAAGATCTAGTGACAACTGCTACTTGTTGCAGGAACCTGACAGATGTTTGAGTATCACCACAGATGCTTCTGAACAGTGGCATCAGAAGCTAGGACATGTAAATTTCAAGATCTTAATGAAAATCTCCAAAGCAAGGGCTGTCCGTGGAATGCCTACTTTAATCAAGAAGAAAGAAGGAGTGTGTGAAGCCTGTCAACTGGGAAAGCAGAAGAAAGTTAGTCACAAACAAATTCAGAATATCACAACTTCAAAAACTCTGGAGCTGCTACATATGGACCTGATTGGACCCACTTCAGAAACAAGCGTCGGATGTAAGAAATACATCTTTGTTTGTGTTGATGATTTTTCACGTTTCACCTGGGTGGATTTTCTGAAGGAGAAGTCAGATACTTTCGATGCTGTCAAAAAAACTGTATGTTCGTCTTCAAGTCGAAAGAGGAGACAACATAGGGAAAGTCATTCGGATCCGAAGTGATCACGGAAAAGAGTTTGAGAATCACTCATTCTCTGAATTCTGTGAGGCACAAGGCATAGGACATGAGTTCTCAGCTCCTAAGACTCCTCAGCAAAACAGAGTTGTTGAAAGGAAGAATCGAACCCTTCAGGAAATGGCTCGAGTCATGCTGAATGCCCGAAAAGTGAATGTTAAGTGGTGGGCTGAAGCGATTAACACTGCATGCTACACCATCAACAGAGTTTACCTTCGACCACAGACTGAGAAAACTCCATATGAAATTTGGAAAGGTCGAAAACCGGATGTCTCCTACTTTCATATTTTTGGAAGCAAGTGCTACATCTTGCAAGATCGGACACCAAGGCGGAAGTTCGACACCAAGAGTGACAAAGGAATTTTCTTGGGGTATTCTACAAGGAGTCGTGCTTTCCGTGTGCTGAATGAACGAACAAATGTCATGATGGAATCCATTAATGTTGTGGTTGATGATTTTGATCAGGGAGAATCTATTCTAGCTGGTGAAAAAGGAGTTCAAGAAGACAGAAATGAAGATGATGTTCGTGTTGAAAGTGATGTTGCAACAAACAAGACCAAACAGAACAATGTTGAAAAAATTGTTGCAACACAGGATACTGCCATCATGGAGTCGGTTCAAGTAGAAGCTGATAATGCTCAAAATGCTGAGGGAGTTACAAAGATTATACGAGACCATCCGCCGGAGCTAATCATTGGTGATGTTCACGACAGTCGTCGCACCAGAGGTACCAGTCGTGTTAATTACAGAGATCTAGCTGGGTATGCTTGCTTTCTTTCTACTATTGAACCCAAAAATGTGAAGGAAGCAATTGGTGATGATTTCTGGGTCTCAGCTATGCAAGAGGAACTAAACCAATTCCAACGAAATGATGTCTGGAGTCTTGTGGAGAGACCAAAAGGAACAAATGTCATCAGGACAAAATGGATATTCAAAAACAAGACAGATGAGAAGGGAAATGTTACCCGCAATAAAGCCCGGCTCGTTGCTCAAGGGTATACTCAAGTGGAAGGCATTGACTTCGATGAGACATTCGCTCCTGTAGCTCGGTTGGAATCTATCAGACTATTACTAGCAGTTGCCTGTAGTTTAAACTTCAAACTGCACCAAATGGACGTGAAAAGTGCCTTTCTGAACGGGCTGTTGAATGAAGAAGTGTATGTTGAACAACCCAAAGGCTTTGCTGATCCATTTCTTCCAAATCATGTGTATAAGCTGAAGAAGGCGCTTTATGATCTGAAACAAGCTCCAAGGGCCTGGTATGAAAGATTGACCACGTATCTCCTTAAGAAGGGATACGAAAGAGGAGGGGCTGATAAGACCTTATTTGTTCAAAGGACAAGGTCAAGTGTGATGGTTGCCCAGATCTATGTTGATGACATAGTCTTAGGTTCAACATCGCAACAACTAGTGCATGAGTTTATTAATCTCATGCAAAGGGAATTTGAAATGAGCATGGTAGGTGAGTTGAATGTATTTCTTGGCCTCCAAGTTAAACAGTGTCCAGATGGCCTATTCATCTCGCAGAGCAAGTATGCAAAGAATCTTGTCAAGAGATTCGGTTTAGAAAGTGCTAGACATGTTAGGACTCCCATGAGTACATCCGAAAAGCTCTCTAAGGATGAAGGAGGAAGAGATGTTGAAGTTACTCTTTACAGAAGCATGATAGGTAGCCTGTTATACTTAACAGCTAGCCGACCGGATATCAGTTTCAGTGTTGGAGTCTGTGCTCATTACCAAGCAAGCCCTAAGGAATCTCATATTACTGCCGTAAAGAGGATTATCAGGTATATCAGCGGAACAGCAGATTATGGTATATGGTATACAAAGGATACGAATACTCTTGTCTCAGGATATAGTGATGCTGACTGGGCAGGAAATACAGATGATCGGAAAAGCACCACTGGAGGATGTTTTTATGTTGGGAACAATCTGGTGTCATGGTATAGCAAAAAACAGAACTCCATATCGTTATCTACAGCAGAGGCTGAGTATATTGCTGCAGGAAGCTGTTGTACACAATTGCTATGGCTGAAGCAAATGTTGATAGACTATGGACTGGAATAAGGAGTTATGACTATTTTATGCGACAACCAGAGTGCTATAAATATCTCCAAGAATCCTGTCTAGCATTCCAGAACGAAACACATCGACATCCGACATCACTTTATTAGAGAGCTGGTTGAGAAGAAGTCCCTAGTCATGGAGTATGTTGCTACAGCTAATCAACTAGCGGACATTTTTACAAAGCCTCTTGATTCTGCCAGATTTGAGGAATTGCGACAAGCCCTAGGGCTGTGTCGTATCTAATGTTGCCTTTTGTGTTGAGAACTTTGTTGCAACATCATGTTGCAACATTATGAGGGTCTACCAACCTCTGTTGTTGGGCTGTTTTTCTTTCTCTTATATCCTTACCCGATATTTATTACCCTCAGATTCTGTCCGTTCCCAAGGCGCATTTTCGTATTTTCCCTCAACTCAAATTTTCTTCAAGATTCTTTTAACCTCCAAACTAGGGTTCTTGAAATCGACTTGGTTGAAGCTTCTCCCATTTAATCTGCAATGGCAAAAGATGAGTCGGAAAAGTCTTCGCTGCCCCCTCGTCGGTCTTCTCGACGAACGACATCCGCTCGGAAAAGTGCTCCGCCTTCTTCATCTTCTTCTTTCAAACGAAAAGGAGTGTTTTCCCGTCATGTGCAAAGATCCTCCAGTGGTAATTCTTCTTCCTCACTCTCCTCTTCCCCGTTCGGTGACATGCATCCTTTTAGAGGCTCAAATTTAGAGTTGGTAAACTTTTCCCCAATTCTTGAAATTCCCCTCCCCCAAAAATCCGAGGATGATGAAGTGTATGATGACGATGAAATTTATCCTGATCTGGTAACGATTCAAGACTGGTTCTGGTATTTGCGGAGAACAGGAAAGATTTTGGATCTCTCTTCAGTGGATGTATCTCATATTCATTTTAAAGGTCTCATGCGTAAGAAGATTTTGGGGAAGGTCATGAGTGTTGAGGTGCCTCGTGATAGAAAAGTTGTTATTCGAACCTGGAATCCGACATCTTTTGTTAAAATCTCTGAAGTTGAAGTGATAGATATCTCAGATTCTGAAGACTCTCCAGTGTTCGCTGAATTGCCTAGGTCGAGGGGGACTACAGGAGCGTCTTCGTCTAATATTCCTTCTGAGATACCTATTGTGCAGGATGATGTGCAGGTAACCAAGGCAGATGTGGTGAAAGGTGATCCAAGTGAGGAGAAAATGTCTGATGTTCCTTGTCAGGAAGAGGTACCTGTCTCTGCATCCCCCATGTGTGTGGATGAAGGTTCTCAGAACGTGACAAATGATCTTAACAGTGGTGTGAATGAGTGTTCTCAGAATGTGCCTAGTTCCTCATCTCAAGATGTTTCTGAGCCTGGAAAAGAGTCTGTAATGGGTGATCATGATAAAGTTGACAGTATTGAGGAGCACTCTCTGAAGGACACAGTGGAAGTCATGCCACTTGCTGATGATATGTTCCTAGAGGTTCAGCCTCTAAATGATTCTGAAGAACCTGATCTCACTCCTATGGATTTAGGATCTTCTGAAATCCTTCAGGATCTCTCCAACCCTTCTTGTGAAACTGGTGTTGGTGAGATGCAATTTGTTTCTGATAAGGTCACCAATGTTGTTGTGTCTGGATGTGGCTCAGCTGGGTTAGAGGTAAATGATGAAGTGATTTTAGAAAAATGTTCTATGAGTCAAGACACTTGTGCAGTTGGTATTGACAATGAGGGGCTCAATGTTGAAACTGATATCGAGCCTGATTCCCTCAATGACGCTAGTGTTGAACATATTGTTGCACAAAATGTTACAACACAGGGTGCATCTCCTGAGGCCTCTGGTCCTACAGAACCTCCCTTGTCCTCCTTTATGCGCAAGGCTCGATCTTGCTCTAAGAAGCGCTCTGCTCCTTCTAGTAACACTGAGGCTTCTCCGTCCAAGAGGTCTAAAATCTCAGCTTCAGGTTCCTCTCGTTCTCCGTCATTCACTTCCTCGGATGCCTTTAGCAGAATTTTCTTCGACAAAGCTCGCAAGAACCGATGGGTATCCTACTCAGAGAGATCGCTACTTCCTGAAAAGGTTCTGAACGTGGCCTCCTTTGACAAGACCCAGATAGCTACTATATTGAAGAATCTCGGACTGTACCATGCTGCCACCTGCTTCAGTTCCTACTATCCTGTGTTAGTCAGGGAATTTTACTGTAATTTGTCCAAAACTGCTGGAGATGGCTCCTCCCATTGGCATTGCAGAAATTATGTTCGGGGCAAGATTATCACTTTTTCTCCTTCCACTCTGAACAAATTACTCGAATGGAAATGTCCTCAATCTGCTCCTGCTTACGGAGAGACTACAGGAGTGGAGTTTGATAGACTGATTCGAGTTGTGACTGCTGAGAAGCTTCAGAATTGGCCTAAGAAATCATCTGTCTTTCCTTCATCTGCTCTTACGGCCAAGTACTTTATTCTCTACAGGATAGCCACGAGGAATTGGCTCCCTACTTCAAATGTTTCTGTGGTTACTCGAGACATGTGCAGACTATTGTTTTCCGCAGGAACCTCTCAGGCCTTCAACTTGGGCAGGATTATCTTTGACTCTATCTTATCGTTTGCTGAATTATCCTCCTCAGGGACTTCTTTACCACACGGAGCTCTTATATCTATGATGCTGCTGGGTCAAAGGGTGCCCATGTCCTTGTCAGTCCTTCCTTCATCTTGTGACAGCATTTCGTATACAGCAAAGTCTGTGGCTGGAAAAACGGATGACATCTCTGACTTGATACCCTCACTTCATGGTGTTTCTTCGACTTCCTCTCCACCTCCGAATGCTGAACCATCTGTCACAGTGCCTCCTGCATCTCAGTCTCCTCCACTCAGTTCTGCTACTGCTACCACTTCTTCCTCAGCGAGTCTAGTTGATATCGAGTTTCTCGAGAATGCTATTCAGAATATTGATGATCAACTTCTGTTTCTCGACAGCCAGCGAGTCCTTCTGAATCGCCACAAGGTGTTGCTGCAGGGCAAGCTGTCATCTCTACGTAGTTGTCCCTCTGTGGATCCCTGAAGTTTTGTCCTTTGTGGCGCAAAAGGGGAGAAAAGGTATGATCTAATGTCTGTTGGATGCTTTATGCTTTGTTGGCTTTGTTGGGAGTTTTGTTGGATGTCATGGAAGCTTTGTTGGGAGTTTTGTTGGATGTTGTTGGGATGTCATGGAAGCTTTGTTGGGAGTTTTGTTGGATGTTGTTGGATGCCTGATGTTGCTATGCAAGCAGCTATGCAAGTTGTTGGATGCCTTGTTGGGTGCTTTGTTGGGAGTTGTGTTGTATGCCTGTTGTGGGGTTTGGTTGGTGCGGGTTGGCGCAACTCGTGTGACTCGTGTGACATAACTTGTTTTGGTCTTTCTTGTATTGGTCCGGTCTCTGCAGTTTCTTGTTGAAAGGTCTTTATGAAAGGTAGGTTATTCTTTTGGCATCTTTTTCTATCATACCGTATGCTATGCCACCAAATGACAAAAGGGGAGATTGTTAGGATTTATCCTGGGTATCCTTGATTGCGGGCTTGTCATATGTGGCACGGGAAGATGTTGGACATTTTGTTGAACAGTTTGTTGTACCAAGATGTTCAACAGGCTAAGTTCTTTTGCATATATTGTCTGCTCAAAAGGATGTGCATCTGGCGACCGCGTATTCTGTTAGTTTCCTACCTAATTCATCAGACCCTTATGGTGGTTATTATCTGCTTTAGATTTGATTGGGTACAATCTCTTGTTACCTTATTGCGATATGGTTGGAGAGAGATTTTCGCCAAATACAATCCCCTAGTAACTACCACTCACGGATCTTTAGGGATCTCGTTCCATCTATGGGAGTTGCGGTTATTGCTGTTATTAAGTTGCTTCTAAATTGATTGATCTTGCACCGATTATCTCGCGGTGGTTTTGGAGGACCGCTTAAAAGGGCTTGAGCGGATTGGCGGCTAGGTTAAGGATTTTGGTCGAAAGAAGTTCTTGTTGATACACTCCGGGAGGGAGGCCGACGTCTGCGCACGCAGGATCAAGGGAGTTGATCTAGTCGGTGGTGCAAGGGGAGCTTGCAGGCAAGGGGAGCTTGCCAAGAATACTTCACGGGGTTGATTGCGATCACCCCTCACGGTTTGTTTTAAGAATGAGTGTGTTCTTCCTTATAGAAGCGTGAATTGTAGAATCTGTATTCTCTGATCTTTATAGTGAAGTATTCTATTTTTCTGGGCGTGGCCCCGCAGATGTAGGTGTGCGCACCGAACTGCGATACCAAGTCACGTGTGCCCTTGCGTGCTGTGTGTCTTTATTGTTGTTCGTTATATTCTTTACTGCGTACTGATTTTCAAGTATTCTAGTATGGAATACATATCTAATTATTATTATTTTTAAATAAATCTTTTGTTGTCAAAAGACGAGCTTTTTCATATGCAAGTTATTTGTGTGTAAAAGTACCAACAAGAAAATATTTTTGTGGATTTCTGTGTCTCTTGCATTTTGTCATTAGGTGGTTGCTGGGGGTGTAATTCAAAACAGAACCTTATTTTCGTTTATATTACCAAAATTTTGATGACTAATATTTGTTTGTTCTCGGATGTGAAAATAGAAATGAGGCAAGTTTTGAAATGTTTTTGTTTTGTTATTTGTAAGTGAAGATTGTAATTTGAAAGCTGTAGGTCTTTTACCATTTTCTTTGTACACTGTATTTTGGGCGTTTCCAATGGAACAGTCAATGTTTAATGGTTAATTTTCTTGGATGAGTTGTCTAATTGTTTAGAATGGAGTGATGTGGATGCATGTTAACTGAAACTGCTTGTTACCATGAGGTACTTGAAGTACATAGAAATTCATTTGCAAAATTGGAAAATGATCTGCTAAAGTTAAATGATCTTACACTGCAACCCCTGCGGTGCATTTAGCATTGTCCAAGTTAAAATGATTTCTTAGAAATAAAAGGGATGGATGCTCCTTACTTGTTGTTCTGAACTTAATTCTTTGCACCCAGATATACATTTCTCATTTCTTGTATCTGATAGTCTCAGATATATGTTAAACTTCTGGAAAATTTTAAGTGCGTGTTGCAAATTCAGCCATCTGCTTCAAAGTTGAAATATTTATTTTGGTTTTGATAATGTTACAAGAAATGGTGTCATATCCTCCTTTTTGCATCTATTTTGTATGTACATTAATTATGGTCAAACGATCTCTGACTTCTTCAAGTTGATTACTGTCTTGTGAAATATGTATGCTCCATTAGTTGTGTGGTATTTTGAAACTTCTGTTTTATGCTGTTTTTTAATATTTAGTTGGCAGGACTGTATATCCACTCTTGCATATGGATCATCTGATTTGCATGAACAAATTGTTGCTAAACTTGTCAGGTGTCTTGACCATTCGTAAACATTGTGTCAAAACATGGGTTTGAGCTTGTTTTATAAATAAATAAATAAATAAAACCTTGTTTACCTTAATGTGTGGGGGTGCCCAGCTAAAGTTCTTTTACCATGACCTAAGAAAAGAATTAGGAAGGAGACTAATTACGATCCATCAGTTTTAGAAGGTTCACTGATGCAAACTGGATCTCTAATTCAGATGAGCTTAAATCCACAAGTGGTTATGTTTTTACACTTGGTGGAGGTCTGGTGTCTTGAAAATCATCCAAGCAAACATGTTTTGCTCGGTCTAATATGTAGTCCGAGTTTATTGCCATGGAGAAGGCATGTAGCGAAGCCGAATGGCTTAAGAACCTTCTTAGTGATCTTCCCATTTGTGAAAAATCGGTACCGTCTGTGTCTATCCAGTGAGATAGTCAACCTGCAATTATGAAAGCCAGAAATAAAATTTTTTAATGGGAAAAGTAGGTTTATACGCCGAAGGCACTCTATTGTGAGGCCGCTGCTAGATCATGGGATAGTATCCCTTGATTATGTGAGGTCAGAGATGAATTTGGCAGATCCTCTGACAAAACCACTAAATAGGAAGTTAGTGGAAAGTACATCGAGGGGAATGGGACTTATACCTAAAACATAGGTCAAGAGTGATGGTAACCCAACCTATGTGATTGATGATCTCATGAAGTAGGTTCATATGGGTAACAACAAGTCACTTGTTGATCGTGGGGGACACTATCATTATGTTCATGTCCCTTCCTATGGTGTAGATAGTGCTATTGACGATGAGAGAGGGTGAGCATATGACTCTTAAAGGAAACCATAGCCCTTGTTGGGTGGTGTGCATAATCGTCGAGCACACTTGATGGGTCCACCTATATGGGTGTGGAAGTGGGGCCGCTTCCTATGCGAATTTGGGTACATTCACTAGAGAACTCATGAAATCCAGGTACGGCGCATGGCCGAAACGTGCCAACCAGAAAGAGCAAGCAACTATTCATTGATGATTCAATAGGGGTTGTAAGTCAATGTTTTACAATAAAGGAGATTGGTTCATAGAAACTATATGTTTCACCAACTTCTTATAGAACACACCTCCATTCCCTAAGTAATGGTTCATAGACCGAAAGTCACCATTGCTAATGTATTGAATTGTCGTATTTGATCTCGAAATCTTTCCTTTTCCTCATCTTGGATTCTTTTTCCCTTACCTCTTGAAATTTTGAAATAGTGGGGGATTGTTGGATATTTCTTCCAATTTCAAAGAGAAAATAGTCCCACATTGGATGGGAGATAACCCTTTGATGGGTATATAAGAGTCTTCTTGTTATTGGGCTATTGGACTTGTTAATGGGCTAGGACTTGGGGGTGCTCGCGTGCGCATGAGCCCAAGTGAGGGGCCGAGCCCAAACCGGGCTGAGCCGAATGGAAAATCTGGGCGACGGATCCGGAAAACCTTAGCGTGTGTGCGTTGGCGTCGCGCCTGCGCAGGGGGGGTTCACGGGTGCGCGCGCGGAGTGCCCGAGTTTTGCATCATTTTTTCCCACTTGTTTTTGCAGAATTTGAAAGGCTCATTAATTTCCCAACAGCCATATTTTTTTATTAATGGCGCTGATTAATTGTCTCAACAGCTATATTCTGTTTAATGGATGTTTTAATTCTGTAACTGATATTATTTCATTTAATGGCAGAAATAAAACCTCTCTCTTAATTGCGGCATTCCAACAGTCATTTTGCCTTCACCTATATCAACCCTAGTCTGTCAAGGGTTTTCATACACTTCGCAAAATCCATTCTTCCACCAACAATCAGCTTCGTTCCTTCTGTATGTTCGCCTCTTCCTCCACAAGCCCGAACATACGGATCCTCTCGCTCTGTGACTTCCTTATTGCTGCGATCCTGTAGATTCCTTGCTGCTGTAGATTGCTGCGAACCTCTTCCTCATCCTTGGAGATCGAATACCAGTTGCTGCTCACTGGAGCCTTGTATTGTGAGTGCACACTTACAAGGCCGCTGCCGTTGAATCCTGGAGGGTAGCCGCTTGACCTGTCTTGCACCGAGTTCATACTCTGAGGGGCGGAAATCTACTCTTAAGGACAGTGCCTAGCACGCCTTGGCAATCCGATAAGTCCTTTCTTTCTCTGTTTTAATAGCACCATCCTCCTGAAATCTGCAATTTTATACAACACAAATTACTTAACAATGAAGCTTAAGTTCTTACAATGGTGTCGAGTAATAGTGGTACCAACAAAAAAAGCTTCACCAGTTTTCTATTATTTGAGCCCTAACCCTGAAGCTAACTCATGTCCATATGAAAGCAACTTTAAAGCTCTAATCGAATTATCATAAAATTCAGAAAAATTAATAATAATGTATCTTAGCTATTGTAGATAAATGACTTTAGTTTGGGACCCAAACCTGCAAAAGCTTATTCCGGGTAGCAAACTGCATCGTTCTAGTAAAAGCATTTGTAGCTAAAGCAAATAGTAATAGAGAAAGAGGATCATCATACCTCAAACCTCTTTTAGAAATAATGAAATTTCCTAGCTGACCATTGATCAGAATTTGAGACTCGATGTCCTTGAGAATAGTCTGCGTTATAGGAATATATCTAATACGAAAACCCCTAGCAATCCTGTTAATAGCTTGCCGGTTTTTACAATACAATATGCCTCTCCCAAACCCTTTCGTTGTTGATTATTATAAACCTCTCTGTGATTATGCCAAGCATAGAAACCAATATCTGATTAGCCTATAGAGTAATGGATTGTAATAATATAACCAACAGACCAGCTGGGTCTTAACTATGAAAGGAAAAACTTTTTCATAGCCTTCCCTAATTTTTTAGCATTGATCAATACATACCAAATCCTGAATATAATCTAAAAAATCATCAAATAAATTTTGAAGAAGCATGTGCATAAAAGAATACTCACACATGAACAAAAAGAACATGAGATGCCTTTTCCCAAAAAATGAAATGAACATGAGAACATGGAACATTGAATTCAATGGCAAAAGACATCATGTTTTCATAATTGAACAATCAATGTTTAATGGAAAAAATATGATTCATAATTGAACATGAGATGATATCTCTAGGTCAAAAATCTCACATTGTTTATTTCATCCCCGACGATCCATTAAATTAAAAAATTTGACCCAAGAATTTTTTATCAATAGTTCAAGAGTGTTTAATTCTAAGACAAAACCAAACCAAACAAAATTAAAATTTTCTTGGACATTTTTATCACCTGCTTGCATGTCAAACAAAACTAAAATGAATAAGTTACAACTACAATAATAAACATTGAAAGGAAATCTCACACATGCACAAAAATAACATGGGATGATTTATTCCACACACAAAAAGAAATGAATGTGGGAACATTTTTATCATCTGTTTGCTAAAGGACCATTGAAGTCAATGTCTATTGCTAAAAAATAATTCAATGGCAAATGTCATCAAGTTTTCATAATTATATAATCAATGTTTGTTCATATGGCAATATGTCTTTTTGGAAAATGCAGAACATTTGTAACAAACGATATGCATGTCAAAAGATGATTTTTCTAGGACAAAATTGTCAAATTGCCTATTTCAATACTGACAACAATAGAGGTGTTATGTGCAATTTAACCAAGAAAATTCAAGGATACAAATCGAACAACAAATCGGTACTTGGGAGTATTATATTTATTTTTACTCGGATTGATGAGCCGTATTCTTGCACGATAATCAGCCTTCCCCTCTGTTTTGTAAACATTCCCTTGTTTCTCAATCAACATCACCAGATAATAGATGGAACGAATGAACGCCAATAAAAAGTTTCAAATATAGAGATCACCATCAAGAATTATGAATAAAGTAAATCAAATACAGATCACATGCTCTCTAGTACTAAAATAACATAGTACATCCCACGTATGTTTATATATAAACCATATACTGAGTTGGAAAAAAACAAATAGAACCCCATATCACAAAATTTAATTTTTAAGAGAAACAAACATATTGCAAATGATTTTAAAGCAAAAAACACAAAAGATTGACCTGCTCCCAAGGACGAAGAGGCTCATATCTGTGCAATTAAGAACAATAGCTTCAAGATCTCCATTTTCCTTATTAATGGTTGATTTCTCATCGCAAGATCCTGATGTTTGATTTTCATCGCAAGATCCTGATAAACTATATATTAAGTCGGTGAAAAAACAAATAGAAACCCATAACACAAAATTTAATTTTTAAGCGAAACAAACATATTTCAAATGATATTAAAGCAAAGAACACAAAAGATTGACCTGCTCCCAAGGCCGATTGACTGAAAATAACCAAAGCAAGCAAGACATAACCCTTTGAGGCCAACTTCTGCTGGACGAAGAACGCGATCGTAGAGCATATAGCCAGCGGCAACAATACCAGGGGCTTTGGAAGCATAATGCAAGTAGGAGAGTGAAACTCAAAACAATGGAATCTAGCTGAAGGCTCGAGAGTCGAATTTTCTATAATGCATACCTTCAGGCCAGCGGCAACAATACCAGGGGGTTTGGAAGCATCAGGTACCTTGAACACCGTATGATGCTTGTTATGATCAAAAGTCTCGTTCGTAGGATCAAATTTCTTCACCCAAACTTCCTGAACACCTGAAATGGCAAAAAAGCTTATTCAAGCTTCTCGGCAGAAATGGAAACATTTGCTCTCCACCAGCAGTGATAAAATGCCACACCACACAATAGATCGCAAGAGAAGCAATTTTTTTCCATCAACTTCAAAATTGTTCAACATCACATACCATTCACATTACAAATTATGTTCAACATCACATATCATTCAACTGAACAATTTGTACAAACCAACAGCACATATCATTCAATTTTCACCAAATTTTTTTGTGGTTGTTAAATTTTTTTCTTGAATTTCATATAGTAACCATATCATTCAATTTTGGGCAAGATCAATCACCCAAAAAAATTGCCATCCAAAAAAACAAAGAGATAATACCTGAAATTCAACGTAGGAGCAGCCCTCAAAGACTTTCATACACAGATCTGAGCAACAATCCAAAAAAAAATCGTGGGGGCGGTAGGGTTTGAGCGGTGGTCATGTCGAGTGAGAGGTGAGAGAGGGGGGGTAGGGCTTGAACAGCGGGAGAGGTTTGAGAGCCATGGAGAATGCCGACCCTTGCTGAGAGAGGGGGTGGAAGGGTCTTGCTGAGTGAGAGAGAGGGAGGGACGGGGTCGAGATCAGAGCACGGGGGAGGTAGGGGGTTTGGGTGAGGGAGAAAGAAGCGAGCGTGAGGGAGATCCGAGTGAGGGAGTTAATTCGAGATCATTTGCTTTATTTCCACTTTCCCCCCAAATATTTCATTTCCCCCCAAAACACTTTTCTTCATCCCCTCCCAAATTTAATTCCCCCCAAAATTTTGTTTCAAACTTAAAATTTCAAACCTCATATTAAATTGTTTCCCTCCAAACTCAAGTTCTCTCTCCCAATTTCAATTTCTCTTGTCTTAACCAATTTCTCAACTCTTATCCAATTTCTCTTATCCAATTTCTCTTGAAAACATCCCTCAAATGTTAACCAATTTCTCAACTCTTATCCAAATTCTCTTATCCAATAACCCATGATAACATCCCTGTTTTATAATATAGATATATAAATATTTGATGAATATAAGTGAATGAAACTATTTGGTATGTAGGTATTGAGATGTGTGTGATTGTTTGCATATGTATACGCATGTGTGGGGTGTTTATGGATATTTATAATTATTTGACTATCATGGCAGTAAGTGCGTAGGATGTGCAAAGGTAGTTATATATGTATATAGCATATGGCAAGGGATGTGTTATGTTTGTACTCTCTTGTGTGTATTGTGTGTGGTATATGTGCCTATCTGTGTGAGGCAGTAGGTGCACTGCTATGGATGTGAGGTTATGTGTATATTTATTTATAGTATGATTGTGAACCTTACGTGACTTGATCATGCATGTGTTAGTACGTGCACGTGAATGTATATATGGAAGTGACTAAATATTGTGCGTATATAAGTATTTATGTGCCTATGAATGTGAGTGAGCCCATGTGACTAAGTATTGGGAGTATAGGGATCCGTTATTCATACAGTGTGACCCCGTGATAGTGACCCTGTCTATCAAGAAATGGTGTGTAGATTAATGTGTATTGTTGTATGTTTGTGCATGGACATAGACGTATATGTATATATATATATATAAGGAGGTAGAATATAAGTCGATATACTTGAAGGTATCGTGATATGGATACGATGTGATGTCGTATGCACATGGATATGAGTAGTGATCTAAATACGTATAGAAACTTATTTGTGTTGTGTGATGTATATGTTAATATGTGAATATGTGTGCCTAGATATTTATGTGAAAGACATATATGTATGTATATCTAGTGATGCATATAGTGATATGGATGTGCTACTAGATGAGTAATAGGATGTATCTGTGACATGTGTGCGATGTGGATGTGTATGGATGAGAGGGAAGCATATAGTGTATATAAGTGTGGTGTAGAAACGTATTCTTGTTTGTACTGCATGGATAGTAAGACCATCATACCTAGCTGACCTCGGCAAGGTTCACATCCTAGGAAGTCCGAGGACGGACTTTATTTTAAGGTGGGTAGCATGTCATGCCCTATTTTGCACTATACAGGTATTCTACGGAACACACGTGGTATTTCTACCTACGATGCACACGTAGGCATGAAATAAGCGTAGATATTGATGTATGTAACGTAGTTCAAGGGGGATCGAGCCGTAATACGTGGCTAAGGGAAGTGAATGCGAAGTGTGAATGCGGAGAAGTGCGGAAGACGTCGTGGGTGCGAAACAACTGGAATGTGTTGGATGAGTGTGCGTGGTGCATGTATGCATGTGTAGGCATGCATGGGTATGTGTAGAGAAGCCATGCAAGTGTGAAAGGGGTTAGGGGTCAATGGAAACCCCCCGTAAATTTTTAGAAAGAGTAGGGGCAAAACGGTCATTTGGACTAAAGTTGCTGTGCGTACATCCTAAGATGGTGTGTGCATAAAGTAATGGCATACTTGTAAATACTTGAATGTGTGAGGGATAGTTTGGTCATTTAATAATTAACATGGCTTATGGGATAAGCCTTGGAAAATCCATTCTAGAAACCTCTCCCTCTTTCTCCACTTTTCTTCTCTTTTCTTCTCTTTTCTTCCCTTATCCTTATCTCCTCTCCTCCTACACAATTCCCACCCCCAATTTTGTGCTCCCCCTCCTAACCCTCTATGTTATTTCAAAAAAGAAGAAGAAGAAGAAGAAGAGGAGGAGGAGGAGGAGGAGGAAGAGAAAAAGAAGAGGATAAGAAAGAACACTTTTAAGGTATGATACTAACTGGAAATCTATTTAGGGTTTCTTTTCTTCATGTTTTTATATCATGTTTTACCAATATGAATTAGGAAATATCAAATTGAAGTGCCATGGTTCAATTTCCATGAATATCCTTTTGAAATTCCAAGCAAAGTTATCTCTTTGGAAATCCTGAAATTCTGTTGCATGTTGTTGATGTAATTATTGTTGCCGTAGGTTGAATTGGGTTTCGAAAAAAATATAAACATATAGATCTTGAAGTTCTACCCCAAAATCATATAAATTTTGACATAGATTCAATTGATAAATTAGGAGAAATAAATCCATATTTACAACATGTCTGTTTGATTTTCATTGTTGACACAGTTTAGCAAAATTGGCCTAAACACCTGCACACAAAATGGAATTTGATGTTCTTGGTCTCGTTGGAAACTTAACAAGTTTATCTATAATTTCATCAGAGTGCTTATATTTCGTAATTCTGGCTAGAACATGCCCAAAAACAGTAATATTTATAGGCTCTGAAATCTGTCTTAAAAACAGATTTGACACACTTCACCAAATAATTCACCATATATCACCTCCTTAATATTTTTACATGAAATTTTATCTTTGAATCGAGGACTAGTTTATTTATAACTTTCATTTGTGAAAATTTATCAAATTCTCAATGGAAACTGATATTATATGGCCAAGTATTTTCACTTCCTGCAATTTCATCAAGCTGAATTCATTAAGTGTTGCTCTTATTCATTAATTGTGGTTAATTGGCCATCATTATTCTTGCTTATTATGGTTGTGTGGTGGAATGAATGTTCATGCCTTTAGCACATGTAAATTATATTGTGTTTCCTTGATATGAATTACGTCCATCATGTGTTCGCTGAAATGCCTCAATGAAATAAAAGTTTAGACACATGCGGAACAAGCATGTATATATTTGTAATATGAGAAATGTTGTGAATGGGCAATGTTTTAGGACACTGATGGCACTACATGGAGCGAGAGCCACAGTAGGAGGCGGGGGGATTCGATGTGGGCCGTGACCGTGTAGGCACCTCTTGTCTCCATCGGTAGTTGCCACAGTTGAGAATGGAGTAGATCACGATACACTTGCACGTCGGCACATTCATGGGATCCCATTGCATTGCATTGCATTGCATCTCATGTTGCATCATATGCATCATTATGTATCTTTATATCCATTGTGAGTGATGTGTTACATATACGCAATGTATGCGTGTTGTGTGTTGTGCATTGTATGTATATTTATATGTTTGTGCCTCGTATGTGTATTTGTGTATGTGGTTTGTATATTGTTGTGACAAGTCTTGTATGTGTAATTCATTGTTCTTTCATACAAGAGATGTGTATGGACATTATCTTATTAGATAATGGTTGCTTAAAATCTTGCGTTATTATTATTATTCGTACTAACCCTTTTCCTGCAATAACTCGACACTGGACCACATGTATGATTCCCCTACTTTAG
The DNA here is from genome assembly GCA_030789695.1 of Scilla litardierei. Classification (NCBI taxonomy): domain Eukaryota; kingdom Viridiplantae; phylum Streptophyta; class Magnoliopsida; order Asparagales; family Asparagaceae; genus Scilla; species Scilla litardierei. Next base: position 59,396,904 of record CM061138.1, read on the forward strand.
CTATTTAATTTCCATTACATCACTTAGTTACATGCTCTATTTCTCTTGTTTTGTCATGTGGATTAATAACCTTAGGACGGAGCTCCAAATCCAAGTTGGTTCCTACTGGGTCACGCATTGACGTGCTCCTCCCTATTTTTCAGGTAGCAGGGTAGTATGGTTGGTGGTGACTTGGAGTTGGGTCTCAGGCATAGCGTTTGGTGAGTGATGTAGCTTGCAGAGTGTCTTGGTTGTCTTTGAAGGTGGAGAGTGGCTGTATGTAAGTATTGGTGTACTTGGACTGCGTATAGAAATGAAGCATGTTATGTATTAAATGTTACTGTTGTTTTGTGTGACTGTTGGATAGTTTAGTGGAGCTTCACTTGTACTATCCCAGCATGTACACAGTGGCATGCTTATTAAGTTACTTCTTTCTCTCTCTCTTTTCCTCTCTCCTCACCCTCACTCTTCAGGATACATGGAAAAAAAATTAGATGCATGGTATTCTGGGGAACGGGGCGTGACAAAACTTTTTTTTCCTTTCCAGGAACTTCCACTCATCGCATGGGCCAAAGGCGTGCCATGAACTCCTCGTAGGTCGGCTCCTTCATTATGCCCGGGGCGAAAATTCTTGACGGATCTAAAGAAAGTCAAATCGGTCAGGAAGGAATACCTCAAGAGGAAGAAGCGATTTTTGCATAGCTACGTTGGAAGGAGGCAGTCTTCGGTGGGGCGATACTGGAAGCAAGCTTACGAAACAAGGAAGAAGATGAAGCAGAAAGATCTCTTCTTCTTCCTCACCTTTATCTTTTATATGAATAAATCCAACCGGCTGACGTCCGATGCACGACACGTGTCCAATGCCAACCACGAGAAATGGCAGAGAACTCTCCAAAGGCGAAAGGGTTTTGGCGGCACAAATCAAATCAAATGTTTTGAAAATCATGCACATGTAATGAGATTACTCATCATTCGATCTCAGTCAGCGCGAGTTCTAAGGCATGAATGATGGGAGCCATTGTTAGTACACTGGTACGAATCCAACTGGAGTATCCGCATACCCGACCCATTTGGCATCTGCAATCTGATACCCCCCCCCCCCCCGCTCATAGCGGGGTAACGCCGAGTTAAACGAATGGGTCATTCAACCGTTGGGCCGGCGCTAACGTTCAGGGAAAGTTAATGGGACGAGTAAATGGGCAGCCATTAACTTGAATCCCGAAGAAGATCGTGCCCGAATCAATGAGGGGACGGTTACACACCATCAAGGGAGAATTATCTATAAATAGACCAAAGAACGAAGGTAAAGGTGTTCCATTTCCAAGGTACGAGGTCTAAGACATAGAACTCTACTTTCATAGCTAATACTCTTCATATATTTGAGCTTACGCCGCTAGTTTTGAGAAGAACCCATGGGTCGATCTCAGCTACACCAAGCTCCCTCTCTTTCTTAAGTTTCCACACTAACTTAAGCATCGGAGGGGATTTGGGTCGAAACCAAGATCCGACCCCCCTGACGTAAACCATGTGGTGCAGATCGACGGTCATCATCCAGCGTCGAAGGTCGTCATTGAGTTTCCTAGCCTTGAACGATTGACGCAACTACCGCTCGAATGTCGATTGAACGTCGCACCATCATCAACTACCATCACTCGACCCTGGTTCCTTCAACCAAGAGTCCCATTCCAACTGATGACGAGCCTTCGACTCAGCATCTCGAGTCTACGTCAGCTTGACAACTGTCTCGGTCAATTTTGGCCTTAACAGAGCCTATTCTTGTCTAAGATGAGCTTAAGTCTATATGACATTGCTGCAAAGATTAGAACACCAAATTTAGCATGCGTTCATTATTTTTTAAATATAGTTAGACTGGTTTTTATCTAACTATATCTTCCCACTATTTTTGCGATCATCTCAACCCATTAAGATTGAATAAATAGTGATATTTAGTGGAAAGGGATTCAACCACCTTGATTTTCACAACATTGGGTTTGCCCAACAAGTTGCTGGACTCTATGCTCGGTAGATGACTCTTCATTAATCACATCATATGTTATTCTTTTATCAGTTTTTACCCCTAGTCACTTTGGCCTTTGAGTTTGTCCAACATACCATAATAACTAGTCTAGTCGGACCATTGCTTTCTATTCCAACCCTAACTTACACCGACGCTCGGATATGTTCACGACGCGTCAGTTTGGATTAAGCTGAACTACATCATATGTATAATGGAAATTGTTCCCAAAAGATAGCCATGTTATAGCTTGGCATGTTATAGCTTGGGTTTGCCCAACAACTATAGCAGGAATCCCCAGTTGCCAAATTCCAAAATCAAGGAAGGCTACGACTTATCCTGAAAATGATTTTTAACATATTTGACTAGAATATAATCAATGCATGCATTATTGATAATTGGAGGTCTATGATGATCCAGTTGAACATGGCCAGCTAGGTTTGCCCAGGTAGGATCAATTAACCCTAGCTGGGGCAAGCCCTACTAGGATGATCCAAGCCTAAACACCAAACGATTCTAGACACTGGCTCGCAGATACCTTAAGAACGCCGATTATCAATATTATGCGTCATTGATATCTTAATGGGTTCTTTCGAATTAGTTAACACTAATTCTAGGCAATTCCTAAAACTAGCACTTTAAGAATTAAATAATCATTACAGCATAGACATCTCACGCAGTTATCATATAACATAAAGGAAGTCTAATTTTTGAAAATGATTTTCGAAAAACCAAAAGTACATATAATTATTGAACAAGGCCACGGGACCATGTCATCACCATAGGTTTGCTAACCATGACAGAGCGGTTGTAGGACCTTTGAAATATAAAATTATATAACATGCTGTGAAATCCGAAAAAATCATCGCAATTTAATCATCAAATGAATTAAATTACAAACATCATAGAATGGATGTAAGCTCTCTAGTATAACCTAATAAACGAAAGGAATTCCATGCTCCAAGTTGGATGGCCACCACATAGCAACACCTTGCAAAGCGCCTCTTTGGTCCATCTCAACTCTGTGGATCTCCTGCCCTTAGCAATCTTCGAGTAGCTCGACCTCCTAAATTTAATATACATTTACAAAAGGGCATCTCCTTTGAAAAGTAATAAATACAAATGAGGCCAAAATTAATTACATGATATTTCGTACTCGTAGGCACTATAAATTACATAATTAAAACAATAAACCTAAAGAGCTTACATGTCAAAACATAAATACAAACATCGGCCGCACGCATGCTTATTAAATAGCAGAAAAAATCAGATCATAAGTTAAACCTTGCTCTGATACCACTGAAGGTTTTTGAGCAAAGACGTGGAAGCAGCGGAAGATGAAAAAAAAATCATAAAACGCTTTTTATGAAAACACCTACGAAAAGAATTCTCCTTTGCAGGATCTTTTACTAAGGAGAAGGGCAAGATCTCGCCTAAACAGATCTAAACTGCTAAAATAAAACCATAACATATGTTTTGTTGTCGCAAAAACAATTTCCTTGGGACGATGTCCCGAAGCGATCCAACGTCTTGTCAAGATGCAACCACTTCCTCCAGAAAGTTTCACCTTAGTTGAATCTCGCCACAGGCTTCGGATCAAATCCGAACTTCCTTTAAGTTTTTCTAGAACCTGAAAAGGGGCAAAGATGAAAAAAGGAAAATTTTGGTCGCCTTAAGATCTAATTTTTCTCACTTTAATTTAGGGTGAGCTGCCTTGATCTAGGCTTAGTGTAAGCTTAGGAGGAAGATGGGCTCCCTATTTATAGGGAGTGCTTAGTCTTCAGAGAAGTATCACATCTGATGTGGTATAAATAAACAGAATTCAAATTGACTCAAATTTGTCCCCTTTCGAGGACCAAACTTTGAGCAATTAATTCTCCCTCTCCGTTAAGCTTCAGAATCAAAATGATATATCATTTTGAATAGCATTAAACATAGATTGTATAGGAACAAACGGCGTCCAATTCCGAGGTCATTTGACCCCCTCAAACAATCCCTTAAAGTTGTGCCAAAAACTGTGCAGCTTTCGAATCTGCAGCCATCATCACGCGAGTCCCACCAGTGGGCCCAACCCGCAGCGGATCGGGCGCCTGCCTGCCGCGGGCGCCCAGGCCCCATCTAGGCTTTGGCCTAGCGCCCGGGCGCTGGGTCAAATCCCAACTCTCGCCTGATCTCTTTTAGACTGGGCCTTGGCCCAGTCCAATTCTGGGCGCACCCTGGGCTAGTGCCTGGGCGCACCCTGCATTGGTGCCTGAGCGCGCTCGGGCCAAGAACTGGGCTTTGGTCCAGTTCCGCCCATATGTTTGGATCAGAGCTGGGTTTTGGCCATGTTCCACTTCCACCCTTCGGGCGCACCTAATACTGGGTTTTGGCCTAGTTCTGTCCTTTGGGCTATAGCAATTGGGTCCGGGACGTTTCTGGCCCATGCTTTGGGCATTTTCTAGGCTTTTCTAGGCTAAATATTCGCATCCTATCATATTGACCGAATCCTCTTCACAACTATTTGCGACCATATCAATTCACATCCTTCATAAGCATGTTCCTCTTATTACTTGAAAAAAGGATCTCAGACAATAAGGCCAAATCCTCCAAGCGTGGGCCGATTCCATCTATTGTAAATTCAAACACTTCAATTTTGAGCTGACGCCTATCAACACAGTTCAATGCCTTCATCGATATTCCATCAAGAGTTTAGAGCTTATGATCTCTATGAGAGTAACATCATTGTATTTTCACCAAAATTTTCAGATCTTTCTTGAATTCCAATCTTGTGTCTGTAGCACAAACACTGTATCAGTTCGGCGGTTAAATGCACGAAATTCAGACTCCATGTACCTTTACAATTGGAAGATCGTACCACCGACTTCATCATAATTTTGATCAATACAGTATGCCCTGCAATATGGCTTACATACCCACTTGGGCCGTTTAAACCCATTTTTGCATGTGGCTCGGCATTCATATATGCATTCGTCGACGTCATCGGGCAAAGGATCAAGCGAAAGATACGCAGTCACGCAAGATGACGGTGAGCTCTTCACAGCAAGAAAGACAAGAAGAATAAGAAGGCCTAAAATTACTTGTTCTGCTTCTTCTTTCGTCGCCTCTGTCCCCGTCCATGTAGGCATATTGACGGTTTCAAATTTGGACCAAATATGCTCAGAAGAGATGTGGCTGTTTACGCTTTAAACGTGGATTAATTGATCATCTTCTGTAAATACAATAATTGTTGTGAGTTGAGGGAGACCTTTGGTCTCCCCTCTCTAGGGGTGTGCACGGGTACAGGGTACCCAGATACCCGATCGGAACCTACCCTAACGGGTAGGTTCTGGGTAGATAGTTATCGGTTCCGGGTAGGAAAATTTGGAATCGACGGGTATCGGGTCCGGGTCCGGTTCCCGTCTATAGAAAACGGGTACCCAGAACCGGAACCGATATTTTATATATATATAAATTTTTATATATTATAATATTAAGGATCAAAATATATAAGAGTGATCCACCCTGGCTGTGTCTAATTTGAACTTATAATATTGGTGAGTACAACTTGCATCTTGAAGTTTTGAACAACGTGTAAGTTCATTAAACAATGCATTTGAATCAAAGATCATATTGTTCTCTTATGCATTCAAAAGAGCAGCAGAGGTAAACGTGAATCATTCTTCCATATGTCTAGCTTTATCTGGTAGAAATGACTGGTCAGTATGCATTTATCACTGAAAAAAGAGACTAAAGACAATATTTTACTTCCAGATTGATTTTTATTCATGCGTATTTGTGGTAATTATTATGCACAGATCATTTGGAAATCATTGTTCGTGATGCCTCACAAATTAGATTTTTTTACAGGGTACCCGGAACCTACCCGGAACCATAGGGTCCGGGTAGGGTCCGGGTATAGAGTTCAACTGGGTAGGTTCCGGGTCCAAATTTTAGGAACCGGTCCCTTACCGGGTAGGGTCCGGGTAACATGAAAAAAACAGGGTACCCGGACCCGCACACCCCTACCCCTCTCAACATCTCACCATTACTCCACACTAAATTAGTGGAGAGTCCATTGGACTCCTAATTCATATTCCCTAATTGAATATATAGAGAGTCATGGCTTGTGCCATGGCTACTTCTGATCGGAGATTATTTCCACTTCTTCCAATATTCCACAATACATTATCAGCACGCTCTTAAACTGAACCGAATCTCTGCCGACGAACGAATCGGTGTCGACAGACGATTTCCGAGGACGCGGATAGGGCTTCCTTCTCCGACCTTCGCTAGATCCGGCGGGTAAGATCTAAAGGTAATTTTTTTCCCTAAATCATTATATTATACATGCACATGTTGCTAAATCTGTACTATATTTTTTTATAAGTGATCTATATCAAAATCCTTAGAAAATCACTTTTCTAATATACAGATTTAATGGCTTAAACAATTCTATTTAAAAAAAATTATTAAGGCAGTCGTATCGCCGTGACAGAAAATTCCCTTTCAACTCTTGTGATATTAATAGAGTTCAAAAAAAAAAAACTTATCAGAAGAGTCTTGAAACTCATGAACAGCGTTAGTACCCGTGAAACGAATGGGGATATCAATCAAAACAAATGTGGATATTTATTTCTCTGAAATGAACAAAATGCACAGAGTTTAAACTTTTAACTTTGAAAAAAAATTCTGGGCCATGTGGATATTGTTATGGGGAAGCCTTCGAATCGCGCCTGGGGGCTTTGGATCTCCGGCCATCCTTCCGATTACCGCCGCCCCCATGTCGGGGGTTGACCTCCTAGAGCGCCTCCCACCCCACCCCACCCCCCCCCCCACCCCGCGTTGGGGGGGCTCATGTTTCCCCGATTAGTCGGCGCGAGCTCGATCCCCCCAGACTGGGGTTTTCTGACCTCCGCCCGGGGGGCCCTTCCCGGTGCCGCCCCCCCAAAAGGCGGGGGGTTTCTGTCCGGCGCCTCCCCCCAGACGGAGAGAGATAAATTGCGTCGGATCTCTGAGATCGCCGGTCAGATCTTGGCGTCGGATCGCCGGTCGGGGCTGCGGCCTGGCCTTGCGTCGGATCGTCGGTCAGATCCTCCTGGCGTTGGTCGGATCGTCGGCCAGATCCGCCTGGCCTTCCAATACGCAGCCTCCGCCCCCCTCCCAATCGGCGGGCCCCCCCTTGAGCGCCGATCCTTGCATCGGAACTAGGCCCGGGTCCATGCATCTCATGCGTCGGAGCGTCGGCCTCGGGGACGATTGGTGGTAAGGCTGATTGGTAGGTGATTAGGGTTCAATATTGTATATTTTATCCCTCATTAGATGGTATTTTGTGCATAATTTGTGTTCATTTTGGCTCCGATACGAGCATTTTGATGATATCACTTAATATTGGAGCTTACCGTTTTATATGTTTAAAACATAATTTTTACAGCTTATTAATATATTCATCTTGGTCTCCTATTATTTTTCAGTTAAATTTCGTGAAGTCCCGTTTCCAACGCATATTTTTCCAGAATTTTTGAAGGTCGGAGCAATTTACTGCATTTTTTAGAAGACAAGGTGACGGTGCTGAAAATTTCTGGGCTAGAAAGTCTGCTTTTCCCTTCTTGTGCAGAATTCTGCTATCATTGCAGTATATATTCTGGCCTAGTGATATTTTTTTGGTATTTTACACTTTGTTACGGTTCCATCGCCGCCTGGAACACATCATTCTGAGGTCAGATGATTTTTCTAGAATTTTCACTAGACAGGGTGGCGGTGCTGAAAATTTCTGCAGATTTGCTCCTCTTGTGAAGAAATCTGCTATCATTCCAGTGTATTTTTCGGCCTAATGATATTTTTCTGTTAGATTACACTTTGTTACGGTTCCATCGCCGCCTAGAACATGTCAATCCAAGGTCGGATGATTTTTGTATAATTTTCGCAAGACAGAGTGACGGTGCTGAAAATTTCTGCAGATTTGGGCATTAGTTGCGGGTTTGGGCTCGGATCCGACCCGTTTGGGCTGTTTTCAGACCCGAAATTCTGAGTCTATTTCTTGGGCTTTCTTCCTCTCTTTTTGCCTCATTCCATTCTTCCCTCTTCTTCATCTTAGGGTTAGAGCTCGGGGAGCACAAAGCAAGCTTGGAGGAGCACTTTGGAAGAGAAAGTTTATGTTTTTCTTAGAGAAATCTTGGTGAACTCTTTCCCTTTCTTTGTGTATTTTGATTTGGTGATTTGTAATGATATTGGATGATATTTTTAGAAGTAAAAATCTCTCTTTTCTTGTTATAATGAGCTAAATCTTCTTCTTGTGTGGTTGGGTGGTGATATTGGTTGTTGTGCTTTGTTATTTCAATCTTGCATGTTTTAATGACTATGTGTTGATTGTTGAGATATACTTTGAATTAGGAACCCTAGTGGGTATCCCTAGAGTGGATGTCACGACCCGCTTCCCTAAAATGGAGGCGAGACGTGAAAAGGTCCGCACGAGAGTGGAGCTGTGAAGCCCCAAACCCGATAAGCGTCAATAAAACATAAGCAGGTCCCTGTAACCACAACAGAACAACAATAATAACACAAGGAGAGACTGAAATAAAATCTCACATCTCATAAATTGTCCAACATGAAAATAATTCCAACATCCAGAAAAGCCACCAGGCTAAAAGAAAGAGTCTAAAGGCCCAGAACAAGGCCAACAAAAGCAACGACATAACAAGGTATAGGTGCTACGCACCGATAACAAAACAACTGTCTAAACAAAAGTAAAACACAACGAAGACACTAGGACTGGTCCCCAGTGTCCACGTACTCCCCGTCAAACACAAGCTTGGGCTCGGCGTCAGCAAACACCTCGTCCTCAACAAGGTACTCAGGCTCAAGATCTAACATGTGTCACCCAAAAGAGTAAAGGGGCACATGTCAGCAAGTCTAAAAGACTTGGGCAAGGAAACTGAAAGTAAGGCAACTAGCAACCTAGCAGTTATAGTATGCATGACATGGCAGTTATAACATGAGTGCACAATTAAGACATGGCAAGACAATTTGTACAAGGGGACAATCATCGGGACAAGACAAGAGTAGCCAAGCTACTATCAACCTCAATCAATTCACTATTCACGTTGTTTGTAGATGTTTACGCCTTACAGCTGAATGGTTTCACATTCGCTGATTGGCCGCTTAACAACTACCCCAAAATCCAGAGTTTACGCCTTACCACTGCAGTTGCTGATCGGGCAGACTCCCAGTTGATTGGCCGCTTAACTCTTACCCCCAATACCCACACGTAATGGCGCCAGGGTCCCCGCACATGAGCTCAGCAAGTGAGCCGGGGTTGCCCCGCACATGAGCTCGCATTCTTAAACATTTGGCGTAGGGGTGCACCTAGCCGGAAACAAGCAATTCGGGCATTGGCTATCAACCAACACATGGCCCGCTTCTGGAACACGAGCCAGGAACACAAGCATTGTAGCGAAGCTACGCATTCACAGAAATACTTAAAGAATGCAATGACATGACAATTAATTCGCGTACCGTTAATGGAAAGTAAACATGACATGGTAATTGTGCAACATGATATATGTCGGAACTAGCTTCGTTGTCAAGCTAGTTCCCCAAATTGCGCCTAGGCGAGTATCATTTCGTCGCCTAGTCTCTTTTACGCCTACAACAAGCAAATGGCCTAAAACATGGCCTAAACCCTAAGTGGCAAGTTTCACTTGCCTAGCACCGGGGATGACGATCACGAATATTCGTCTCGCGGATGCTAATCTACGGGGGAAATCGCTGTTATGGGGAGACATTCATCAAACAACATGAAATTTCATTAGGGTTTCATAAAAATACAAATAGGATATAAAAACGTCAAGAGATCGATTTCTTACCGAGAGGAAGCAGAAGAAACACTCCGGAGAACCCTAGGACCGGATCTGGAAACAAATGGAGAAGTTTGGAGAGTTATGGTTTTTGGGGGATTTTGGGGATTTGATGAGATTTTGGGGAAGATGAGAGGTAGAATGAGTTGATGGAGGGTTTAGATGATGAATCTAGGGCTTGGGATGAAGGAATAGGGCTTGGAGGAAGATGGGGGCTCAATGGGGGAGATTTTAGGGTTTTGGGTCGAGTGGAGGAAGAAGAAAACGTTTGGGAGGGGTATAAATAGGTTGGGCTGGCGGCTGCCCAGAAATTAGGGTTTTAACACAGATTAGTCGGTCAAAGAGCAACCACTGACCGACTAGTTTGGCAACTAGTCGGTCGGTCGACCAACGCAGACCGACTAAGTGCAAACAGTAACTTCTGAACGAAAATATGATTTAGAATTAGTCGGTCCATGAACAAATACTGACCGACTAGTTTAGCATCTAGTCGGTCGATGAACGTTCTTAGACCGACTAAGAGTAAACAGTAACTGATACTAAAATTAGATGATGTGTTAGTCGGTTAAAGAAGCATTGCCGACTGACTAGTTTGCAACCTAGTCGGTCAACCAACGTTCTTAGACCGACTAACGATAAACAGTAACTCCTGAGAAATTTAGAAAGCCAACTAGTCGGTCCAAGAAGGATTGCCGACCGACTGGATCGTCATCTAGTCGGTCGGTGCCCCTTCTTATACCGGCTAATGAGCACCAAAAGTTCCGATACGGAGCGCGGGGCCCCGGGATCGATTCCTAAGACTCCTAGACTTGATCTAATAGTAAGATACGACCGTTATGAAGCCCGTCACGAATGACATACTTCGAAATCGACGATCCTAAGGAAGAAACGAGAAAATACGACAAATCGATCGAAAATGAAAGCTACGGAGACGAAAACCACACATGAGGAGAAAATCCACCAAAACATATATTATATTATAATAAATCCAGATACATGAAAAGCATTCGTTACATCCTCCCCAACTTAAGAAAAATTCCGTCCTCGGAATTTCCAAATACTCACGAGTCCGGAAACAAAAGTGGGAAACGCTCTCGCATCTCATCCTCATTCTCCCAAGTAGACTCTCCAGGTGAGCCGTGTCGCCACATCACCCTCACAAGATTGACAATCTTGTTCCGAAGCGATTTCTGACGCCTGTCCAGAATCTGCACTGGATGCTGGTCATACGTCATATCGGGGCGAACGGTAATCTCCGAAAAATCCACAGCATGAGATGGATCGCTAATGTATCGACGAAGCTGCGACACATGGAAAACATTGTGAACTCCTTCCAAAGATGGCGGCAAGGCCAAGCGATACGCTACCTCACCAACCCTCTCCAAAATGTCAAACGGTCCAATGTATCGCGGGCTCAACTTCCCACGCTTCCCAAAACGAATCACACCACGATTCGGGGAAATCTTCAAGAACACATGGTCGCCCGACTGAAATTCCAAAGGACGACGTTTAACATCCACCCAATGCTTAAAACGGTCCTGAACAATTCTCAACCTCTCCCGAATATTCCTGACGATATCCACGGCCTCCACGATCATCTCAGGTCCCAACAGCTCCCGATCACCAACGTCATCCCAACTCAATGGCGATCGACATTTCCTCCCATAGAGAGCGGCGAAAGGCGCCATGCCAATACTCGCCTGGAAGCTGTTGTTGTAAGAGAACTCCACCAGATGTAGATGGTCATCCCACGAACCCTTGAAATCCAACATGCACGCCCTCAGCATGTCTTCCAAAATCTGAATCGTCCTCTCGGACTGGCCATCCGTCTGCGGATGGTACGCCGTGCTGAAACTCAGACGCGTACCCAAGCTCTTCTGCAAACTCTGCCAGAACTGAGATGTGAACCTCGTGTCTCTGTCCGACATGATACTCACGGGGACTCCATGAAGTCGCACGACCTCCTGCACGATTCACGTTACATCACTATCCAAACTAGGAAAAGGAAATAAAACGGAGAGTAAAAGAATTTTACCTCCATATATCTCCTCGCTAGCGCCTCAGTGGACTGTCCCACTCGGAATGGAATAAAGTGCGCGGATTTGGTCAATCGATCTACGATCACCCAAATCGCGTCATTCTGCTTCGGACTCCGAGGTAGTCCAGTCACGAAATCCATAGTGATGTGTTGCCATTTCCAATCCGGAATCGGAAGCGGTTGTAGCAACCCGGCCGTACGCTGATGCTCCGCCTTCACTTGCTGGCAAACCAAGCACTTGGCCACACTCCGAGCCACACTCCTCTTCATACCATGCCACCAATAATTCAGACGAAGATCCTGGTACATCTTGGTGCCACCAGGATGCACAGAATACGGCGAACTGTGTGCCTCCACCATCAATTCCTCTCTGATATCCCCAGCTGGCACACACAACTTGGCTCCAAACCTCAGCGAGCCATCCTCATGAATCAAAAAGTCAGTCCGCAGACCGGCTTCCACCTGCTCCCGAATCTTCACCAGCTTCGGATCCTCAGCCTGGCCAGCCTTAATCCGATCCACGATCGTCGACTGTACCTGCATATACATCAACTACGAAGCCTCCCCAGGAAGAACAATCTCCACGCCAGACTCACAAAAATCCTGCTGTAATCTCCACTGCGAGGTCAAAATCATCACCGCTGGAAGCCTACTCAAAGCATCCGGAACCACATTCACCTTGCCAGGGTGATACTGCAAATCAATCTCATAATCCGCCATAAGCTCCAACCATCGACGATGTCGCATGTTGAGCTCCTTCTGAGTGAAAATGTACTTCAAACTTTTGTGATCGGTGAAAATCTTCACTTTCTCACTCAGCAGGAAGTGCCTCCAAATCTTAAGAGCAAACACAACGGCAGCCAACTCCAAATCATGCGTCGGGTAATTCTTCTCATGAACCTTAAGCTGACGAGACGCATACGCCACAACATGCCCATGCTGATGCAACACACAACCGAGACCCTTGCCAGAAGCATCGCAAAAGATCTCAAATCCACCGCTGCGATCAGGCACAACAAGAATAGGGGCAGTCGTCAACCTCTCCTTCAGAACACCAAAAGCACTCTCGCAATCACCCGACCAAACAAAAGCAACATCCTTCCGCGTCAACCTGGTCATCGGCTCAGCGATACGAGAAAAGTCCTTAATGAATCGCCGATAGTAACCAGTAAGTCCAAGGAAACTCCGAATCTCAGACGCAGACGACGGAACATGACACTCCCTGATGGCCCTAATCTTCTCGGGATCCACTGAAATACCATCTCCAGTCACCACATGCCCGAGAAAAGCAACTCTATCCAGCCAAAACTCGCAATTCGAAAACTTAGCATACAACCGATGCTTCCTTAAAATCTCCAACACCGTCCTTAAGTGCGAGGCATGATCTTCCTCCGACTTCGAATAGATCAGAATGTCGTCAATAAAGATAACAACAAACTTATCCAAAAAGTCGTAGAAAATCAGGTTCATCAGATTCATGAAAACTGCGGGCGCGTTAGTTACACCGAAAGGCATAACCACAAACTCATAGTGTCCATACTTCGTCCTGAACGCTGTCTTCGGAACATCTCCCTTCTTCACCTTCAACTGATGGTAACCACTCCTCAAATCTAACTTAGAAAACACCCTCGAACCCCCAAGCTGATCAAAAATATCATCGATGCGAGGCAACGGGTATTTATTCTTAATGGTCACCGCATTCAACTCCCGATAGTCCACACACATGCGACGCGAACCATCCTTCTTCTTCACCAGCAACACCGGTGCTCCCCACGGAGACACGCTAGGATTAATATAACCCTTCTGCAAAAGCTCATCCAACTGCTTCCGCAACTCTTCCAACTCTGCAGGTGCCATACGATACGTCGCCTTCAAAATCGGCTGCGCACCTGGAACAAGATCAATAGAAAATTCCAAAGCCCGATCAGGCGGCAAACCAGACATCTCCTCGGGGAAGACGTCACCAAAATCTCGCACCACAACCGGCCACTCCAACTCCATCTGCAAAGCCACAGCCTCCACCGGCCTGGCCCGAAATCTGACAAGACCAAGCGAACTGCTACCACGACTGAACTCAAATACTGGATGTCCGGGAATCTCGAACACCACCTTCTTTCTCCGACAGTCGATCGTAGCATAGAAGCTCGCAAGCCAGTCCATCCCAAGAACTGCATCATAGTTGATGATGTCGTGGACAATGAAATCAGCGAAAAGCTCATGTCCACAGACCACCAACGAGCAAGATTTACAACCACGATGCACCGAGACCATGACATTCCCTGTAACGATATTCCAACTCTTGGAAAGAGGGGACGTCGACAAGGAATGCCTCTCCACGAAGCTCCGAGAAATAATGCACATCGACGCACCGGTGTCAAAGAGGACTCGTGCAGGAAATGTGCAAACCAAAACCACACCTAACAATCAATCAACAATCAAACCCTAGTCTAGCAAACAACCATGTTCAAGCAAACAACATAATCTAACAATCAAAACCAGCTAGGAAAGTAACAGCTAGATTGAGGATTACCTGCGATAACCTCATCCACAGCCTCGCTCTCCGCAGCGGTCATCAGAAAAGCCTGCCTCCTTGGCGAAACAGCCTGCCGAAAAGCCTGCCCCTGCAGAACAAGAGCTGCTCCACGTCCAGCAGGAACAGACGCTCGCTGCTGCAACGGCTGTGCTGCAACAGGTGCCCTCCGCAGCGGACCCGCATGCCGACAATCCTTCGCTACATGGGAAGCATCACCACAAACCAGACACTGGCCCCAAAACTTCCGACACTGATCCTTGATGTGGCCAGGCTTGCCGCAGAAATGGCAAGTCTTCAGAATAGGCCCTCCCGGCCTCTTAAACTGAGCAGACTGATTAGGCCTGAATCCAGGTCTAACCACAGCTCTCGCCTGCTCCATAGGCCTCTTCCCAGCACCAACAACAGACCCCCTCCTCTGGTTCACGAGCAGCTCCTGCCTCTTGGCTGCTACTAGAACCTTCTTATAAGACTCCCGGTCAGAAGAGGTCACAAAACTCTGGAGCTCCGAAGCAAGTCCCTGCAGGAACCTCTAAGCTCTCTCCTCAGCGTCCTGCACCATCTTTGGTGCAAACCGACTCAGCCTCATGAACTCTTGGTGATATAGGTCCACAGACGAGCTCCCTTGCTTCAAATCGATAAAACGCTGCAGCATCTCTTCCCTGGCAGCTTTCGGGAAGAACTCACCCTCAAATCTGGCCTTGAAGGTAGCCCAAGCTATCGGCTCCACCAACATCTTCTCTTCCACATCCCACCAATTCCGAGCATTATCCTTGAGTTGCCTCTTCGCCAAATCAACCCATCCAGCCGGGGTGATCTTGGCCATCTTCAGATTGTCCTCGATGTTCCGAATCCATTCATCGGCAGCCAGAGGACCCTCAGAACCATCAAAATATGCGGGACCCAGCTCCCGAAATTGCTTCGCTCCTGGCTCAGAGCGAGGAACATCCGGAAGAGCCCGGGCAGCTCGAGCAAGTGGAGCATTCTGGACTTGCAGGAGCACGCCCTGCTGCACTTGCATCATCTGGAGCATCATCCGCATCATCTCCCCGTTGGTGGGTTCCCGCTCAGGCTCCTCATCATGAGGGATCGCACCACTACCTCCACCACGGGTGAAACGTCTTCCTGCCATCTAGTGACACAGAAAACGAATCAGATTAGACTCATAGCTTATGACATCGGACGTCGAACTTAATTTATTGGACATTCTAATATTATTATCGTCATTCCAAACATCGCAGTTACAGAAGGACCTGCATGGGTCACCAACAAAACCTGTCACGACCCGCTTCCCTAAAATGGAGGCGAGACGTGAAAAGGTCCGCACGAGAGTGGAGCTGTGAAGCCCCAAACCCGATAAGCGTCAATAAAACATAAGCAGGTCCATGTAACCACAACGGAACAACAATAATAACACAAGGAGAGATTTAAATAAAATCTCACATCTCATAAATTGTCCAATATGAAAATAAGTCCAACATCCAGAAAAGCCACCAGGCTAAAAGAAAGAGTTTAAATGCCCAGAACAAGGCCAACAAAAGCAACGACATAACAAGGTATAGGTGCTACGCACCGATAACAAAACAACTGTCTAAACAAAAGTAAAACACAACGAAGACACTAGGACTGGTCCCCAGTGTCCACGTACTCCCCGTCAAACACAAGCTCGGGCTCGGCGTCAGCAAACACCTCGTCCTCAACAAGGTACTCAGGCTCAGGATCTAACATGTGTCACCCAAAAGAGTAAAGGGGCACATGTCAGCAAGTCTAAAAGACTTGGACAAGGAAACTGAAAGTAAGGCAACTAGCAACCTAGCAGTTATAGTATGCATGACATGGCAGTTATAACATGAGTGCACAATTAAGTCATGGCAAGACAATTTGTACAAGGGGACAATCATCGGGACAAGACAAGAGTAGCCAAGCTACTATCAACCTCAATCAATTCACTATTCACGTTGTTTGTAGATGTTTACGCCTTACAGCTGAATGGTTTCACATTCGCTGATTGGCCGCTTAACAACTACCCCCAAAACCCAGAGTTTACGCCTTACCACTGCAGTTGCTGATCGGGCAGACTCCCAGTTGATTGGCCGCTTAACTCTTACCCCCAATACCCACACGTAATGGAGCCAGGGTCCCCGCACATGAGCTCAGCAAGTGAGCGGGGGTTGCCCCGCACATGAGCTCGCATTCTTAAACATTTGGCGTAGGGGCGCACCTAGCCGGAAACAAGCAATTCGGGCATTGGCTATCAACCAACACATGGCCCGCTTCTGGAACACGAGCCAAGAACACAAGCATTGTAGCGAAGCTACGCATTCACAGAAATACTTAAAGAATGCAATGACATGACAATTAATTCACGTACCGTTAATGGAAAGTAAACATGACATGGTAATTGTGCAACATGATATATGTCGGAACTAGCTTCGTTGTCAAGCTAGTTCCCCAAATTGCGCCTAGGCGAGTATCATTTCGTCGCCTAGTCTCTTTTACGCCTACAACAAGCAAATGGCCTAAAACATGGCCTAAACCCTAAGTGGCAAGTTTCACTTGCCTAGCACCGGGGATGCCGATCACGAAGATTCGTCTCGCGGATGCTAATCTACGGGGGAATCGCTGTTATGGGGAGACATTCATCAAACAACATGAAATTTTATTAGCGTTTCATAAAAATACAAATAGGATATAAAAACGTCAAGAGATCGATTTCTTACCGAGAGGAAGCGGAAGAAACACTCCGGAGAACCCTAGGACCAGATCTGGAAACAAATGGAGAAGTTTGGAGAGTTAGGGTTTTTGGGGGATTTTGGGGATTTGATGAGATTTTGGGGAAGATGAGAGGTAGAATGAGTTGATGGAGGGTTTAGATGATGAATCTAGGGCTTGGGATGAAGGAATAGGGCTTGGAGGAAGATGAGGGCTCAATGGGGGAGATTTTAGGGTTTTGGGTCGAGTGGAGGAAGAAGAAAACGTTTGGAAGGGGTATAAATAGGTTGGGCTGGCGGCTGCCCAGAAATTAGGGTTTTAACACAGATTAGTCGGTCAAAGAGCAACCACTGACCGACTAGTTTGGCAACTAGTCGGTAGGTCGACCAACGCAGACCGACTAAGTGCAAACAGTAACTTCTGAACGAAAATATGATTTAGAATTAGTCGGTCCATGAACAAATACTGACCGACTAGTTTAGCATCTAGTCGGTCGATGAACGTTCTTAGACCGACTAAGAGTAAACAGTAACTGATACTAAAATTAGATGATGTGTTAGTCGGTTAAAGAAGCATTGCCGACCGACTAGTTTGCAACCTAGTCGGTCAACCAACGTTCTTAGACCGACTAACGATAAACAGTAACTCCTGAGAAATTTAGAAAGCCAACTAGTCGGTCCAAGAAGGATTGCCGACCGACTGGATCGTCATCTAGTCGGTCGGTGCCCCTTCTTATACCGGCTAATGAGCACCAAAAGTTCCGATACGGAGCGAGGGGCCCCGGGATCGATTCCTAAGACTCCTAGGCTTGATCTAATAGTAAGATACGACCGTTATGAAGCCTGTCACGAATGACATACTTCGAAATCGACGATCCTAAGGAAGAAACGAGAAAATACGACGAATCGATCGAAAATGAAAGCTACGGAGACGAAAACCACACATGAGGAGAAAATCCACCAAAACATATATTATATTATAATAAATCTAGATACATGAAAAGCAGTCGTTACAGTGGAGTTTGCTTAATAGTACCACTCATGCATGCTTGGATGTTTATTATCTCTAATTTCCATACACTACTTTCATTGCACACCAAGTGTTTGATAAAATGCCACATCCACCGATTACGCTTTCCTTAGCCGGAAAGACAATTGAGTTATCCTCGGATTGAACCCATATGCTTAATGATCGCGCCCCGGCGTACACGTCCCGAGGCGACGGTTGTAGTTTTACCGCAAGCGCACGGTATAGCGGCGAGCGGGTATCGAACACAGGGAGGACGAATGACCGTGCTTGCTCCTAATCAAACTGGCTATTTAGAGGGATAATTGCCTTGGGCGATCCTGTCACAATCGTCAGACAAAAGTGCGAAATATCAAATCAAATAGAGAACGCCTAGGGAATGGGGAATCCCCACTACTCACCATATTTCACAATTGTGGTTCGCCAGTATCGAAATCGCTAGGATGAGAATTTGGATGAACTAGTTGCAACTAAATGTGGAACCAAGCTCACGCTCTCGCGCTGTTGCCGGTCTATAGCTATCCTAGGCTTGGGTCCAATCTCTTGCAAACCCTAGCCTAGAGAAGCTAGCATTGGGATCAACATCATCGTCCAATTGCGCACCGAGTCCAATCTCTTGCAAACTCGGTCCACAATCTAGATTAGGATAGTTCCTACCCGTCCAATCTCTTGCAAACAGGTATCGGCGCGGAATTGCAACCGGAGATCCTAGCATCGGTCCAATTTCTTGCAAACCGATACTTCGAAAATCCGACTCCAACCCAATTCGGATTTCTAGGGCTTCCTATCGAATTGGGATCCAATCTCTTGCAAACCCCAATTGATGTGAATACCTAGCTATCCGTAGTAATTCGATCCCAATCTAATCCCTAATAACATTCCTAGCTCAATTTCTACCGATTCAACACAAATACGAAATTGGGCTTGTAGGGTTCATCCCCACGCCCCAAGACGTGGAGACTACTCACTAATCATAGCAATAGCACAATAATTGGCAAAGAGATAGACAATGGAATTCATCACAACAATGATATAAACAATAAAAATAGAGTTTTTGTGGAAGAGAAGTGCAAACCAATGTAGATCTTCAATCAACCCAACAAAAATCCAAGTTTTTTTCTTCACCAATCACAATTAATAAAGCTAAAAAGTAGACTCAAAAAGCTGCAAAAAATCTGAGAGGAGGCTCTCCAAACTAGGGTAAAAACAGAGCTTAAATAGCCCCAAAAATCGTCCAAAAATCCTGACCAAAACGCCCCTGCACAGCCTGTTTTCCGCAAATTTCGCTACAGGCAGCGCATCGCACTCGGCCGAGTGACAAAAGTCACTCGGCCGAGTGAAAACCCTGTAATTTTCCAGTAAGTTGGGGCTTTCAGGGGTCTTCAGTTCGGAGGTGGCTCGGCCGAGTGAGTTGTCGTCACTCGGCCGATGGCTTCACTTCACTCGGGCGGACGGGATTTGCCACTCGGCCGAGTGGGTCTTCTGAAGCGCAGATGGCCGAAAACAGTAACTTCGGACTTTTTGAGAGCCTTCGTCTGGGCGCCACTCGGGCGGACGTGGTAGCGTCACTCGGCCGATGTGGTCTCCGTCGCTCGGCCGAGTACACATGGAAGTCGTGTCTGAACGGGTCGGCCGAGCAGTGTCTCGCTGGTCGGCCGAGTGGCTCCTCCACTCGGCCGAGTGGGACACAAAAAATGCCCAAACTGGTCGTTTTGGCCTCCTCGTCGCTCCGGCGACGTCCATTCTTCTTCCGCTCCTCTCTAACAGCAAAATACCCCTCGGGGAGGTCGTCGGTGGCCGGCTAGATTACACGCATCTCGAGATCACTCCTAATCGCACCAAATCACCTGAAATGCGACAAAAACAACAAATCGTGAAAAGCATCGCAATATCGTCGATATATCGTGAAAAACATAATTTGGGCGATCAAAATGGCATGCAAACATGCGGGAAAAGGGTGTAAAATAAGGAGTGATCAAAATCCCCCAAGCTTGCCTCTTACTCGTCCTCGAGGAAGATAAGTAAAAAGCGAACCCGGTGGATTCGGAAAACGAAAACGGCGAAAAACGAAAAAAAAATGAAAAACGAAGAAGAATGAAAACCAAACGAAAATAAAGGAAGAAAGAAAGAAGAGGTAGGATGCTAGATCATTTTCTCAGGACGTGGGTTTCACTTACTCTTATGGCATGCACCGAGTGAGAAATACATGTCAAAGAATCTCATTTTGATATCATAGTAGAATAGTGCAAGTAGAAAATAGAAAACCCACGAACAACGGTATAATCATGAGAAACGGAATGATTTTAAAATTAACATCGCCCGAATCATCTAAAGCGGTATACAAGTCTCAGATCACACACTTTTCAATTGAGCGCTTTCTATCTGGAGTATAAGAGTATCACATCATAGAATAGAGAGAATAGAAAAGTATGGGTTTCATGAAATGAATGCTAGGCTTAGATTTCTGGATTTCGTAAAGCTAGAAACAATCTCACCGAGTATAGAATATTACTTAGCCTAGGTTGTCGTGCTATGTCAAGTAGTCGCTCTCTCACACATCAATGGATCTCCTCCCCCAAGCTTATCTATAAGCGTGGTGGCACAAAAATATTTACATCCCCATTTTTATAAAGCTCCAAAGGCAAAGAAGAGAAAGAAGAAAGAAAGAAAATAAGCGAGATGGGATCTTTTATTGAGGATTTTTTTTTTCTCTTTTCTCTTTTCTTTTTTTTTTCTCTTTTTTTTTCTCCTTTTTTTTCCTATCATATATACAATGATCCCAATTCAAAGAGAGATAATGATATACGAGAATGTTTTTCTCTCTTTTATTATATATATTTTTTTCCTTTTTTTTTGGAATAAGAGATTTGGAGCTAGGAATTAATAGCGGGGGAAATGCCATAAAATAGAATCACTAAGGGGAGATTCACCAATGATTTTAAAAGTAGAGAAATGTTGTTCAAGATTTGTGGAGAAAGAAATAAATATAACTCTCGGCTCACTCTATAAGACATGCACGACAACTTCAGCAGGGTAATCTAATCTACTCAGTTTCGATCGCAAAAAAGCTAACTAATCCAGATATATCATAGCTAACAATCATTCAATCATCCGGAAGTGAAGTGTACAATTCATGCATATAGAAGTGATAAAGGAAAAGAAGTCAGTACTCCAGATATAGGCATTCAATGCGTGAATCTTGGTGTGTTTTCTGTGATAGCATACATATGAATATTCAGGCTCAGCTAATAATAAAATTTCATCCATTTTCATGAGGAAAAAGTGTGGGCTCCTATTTCTAAATGCAAGCGAGTCATAGCATATGATATCAGAAATGAAATCTAAGACACGACAAATATAGCATGCATATAGAATAAGCTAACTCCACGTAGACATCATCACAGAAAATTCATCTCTAGCATGAGATGAAAAATAAGGAAGAAGTAAAGATAAAAGGAAAATAGAACTATGTAATGCGGCACACAGGAAAGTAAGGAAAACGTGATGCATGGCGAAACAAAAGGAAAATAATGAAAAATGAGTGCAAAAGTGAAAAGCGGTGTGAAAAACTGAAAATAAAGGTGGCAAATCGAAAAAAGAACGTGAAAGCTCACTCCCCCAAGCTAAACGGCACAGTGTCCTCAATGTGCAAAGTGTGGCACACAGAGAGACAAGCAATGTGAGGGGCAAGTGAGGATGCATGCATGGAAAAATAAAAAGAAAGACAAAAAAGAAATGAAAGTATGATGCGGAAATGATGCATGCACAGCTAGGAGTGATACGAAAATAAATATGGCACCCAGAACTCTCCCTCTCTCCCAAAAAAGATATATATAGATGTGATCAAAAATGAGAATCCCAAGTAGATATGATATGATATGCACAAATAGATATGATCAGAAATATAATCCCAAAATAAGTGAGGGGAGGGGGGTGGACAAAAGTGCATCAGGACCCAGCAGAGACGGGCAGCACAACGACAGGAATGGATCAAGGCATCAAGAGTGCCTAAGAAGGCGGTGCCGCGCCGTCTCCGTCCTGAGGCGGAGGTGGTGGTGGTGGTGGTGTAGGCTGCTGAGCTGGGGTGGGCGTGGGAGTGGAAGCAGGTCGAGAGTGTGTGGGTGTGTGTGTGGGAACCTGCGGGGTGGGTGGGGGTACGCGCGGGAGACGCTCTAAGATCTGTGTCAGGCAGTAGTGGATCTGAGGGATCAGGTCAAAGCGTCCAGACAGCGTAGAGACGGTGGAGGACAGGGTCCGAAGGTCTCCTCTAAGACCACTCACCGCCACCTCAAGAGCACGTATGCTCTGCAGTACAGTGTCGGGCGGGGGTGGTGCAGAGGGACGCACCGGTCTAGGCTGTGCAGGGCGAGGCTGGCGTACGCGTGTGGAGTATGTAACGGGCTCAGCAGGGAATGGGACAAAAGGGGCTGCGCCTGGAAAAGTGGGCCTGGCCTCGGTGTGAGGCCGGGACGCCGGCTGGCGAGAAGTGGAGGCAGCGGCAGCAAAGGAGGCGTGCAAAAGAGGTAACGAGGTGGCCAGAGAGGTCCGTGGCACAGACGTGTGGACAGACGCCACGACGCTCTCGGAGAATAAGGCGGCGGTGGAGACAGAGGAATCTCCCGCTGGGGCAGAAGTGTGCGGTCCAAAAGGTGTAACCCCAGCGGAGATCATGCTAACCATGGTCTCCACGACCGAAGTGAACGAGGGCTCTCCGCACTCGACTATGGTCGGCGGGCGCTCGGGGAGTGCGGAGCAAAGGGGCTCCACGGACAGAGGGCCTGAGGTGGCAGAGGGAGTGGTGGGGACAGCCTCGGAAGTGGTGACAGTGGTGGAAGTGGGCTCAGCAAAAGTACTCGCGACACTGGTAGTGGTGAGGACAGAAGTGTCAGGAGCAGCAGAAACGACATGTGTGGGCTGAGGGGTCACAGAGGCGGCAACGGGCTCGGCAGGGCATGCAGCAGGGTCTGCGGGAGCAGCCTGGGCAGCGTATGCGGCGCGGCCCTGCTCGGCCTCCTCGGCCTCGAGCACGTAGGCGGCGGGGATGAGGACATCCATATCTGGGAGCCAGTCTACGTGGGCCGGTGCAATCTGGGTCCGAGCAGGGCTCGGGAGAATCATGTAATCGGCCCCAAAGGGGCCGTGCAACCAGACCCAGTGACGCTCACCATGCGGACACAACATCTTCATCCGGGCCATAACGTCTATCGACAAGGAAGTGGGGCCCGGAACGCGTCGCAGGTCGTCGGGGAAATCCTCGCCGGTCATAAGAGCCAGCAGGGTAATCAGGCCGCCGCAGCATATCGGTGAGCGAGCGCCCACCGATACAATGATGCGGTCTAAGTACCATGCCGCGATATCGATCACGACGGCGGGGACAAGCTCATCTCCATCCCTAGACAGAGCTCTGGGACGTGTCATCGCATAGAGCATGTAAAGCTCTGGCGTAGACATCGTGCCCGGCTCATATCTGGCCAAAAAGGTAGTCGCCATGAGGCGCTGGGCAATGCGTAGGCAGGGATGTACGATGGCCGAGGCCTTGGCCCTACTAGGGTCAAAGGCGGCGTGTAGACCCGTGATACGTGCCCAGAAGGCACCGGCGTCGAAAGAGGGTGGAGGGATATGTGTGGGGCCATAACCGCGATCGGCTCCGGGGACTGTGGGCCAAGAGAAAAATGCTCTCATCATATCGAGAGTGACCTGGCACTCTCGATCCATGAACCGGAATGAGCATCCCTCATCGGTCCGGGCGATAGAACTCAAAACCTCAAGTGTCGGACGGGTAAAAGTATCCGCCGACACCTGGAAAAAATCTCGCCAGCCCACGTTGTCGTACAACGTGAGCATCCCCTCAAGTACCCCCAGGCGTCCTAGGTCAGCGAGGTGTGCGAACCTGGAGGGTACGATCGAGCGCTGGGAGATACGCTCGAAGACGGCGCGGTGTGCGTCGTCTCGGAACGTAATCCCGAGCGGCCCGACCAGTGGAGCCGGTGGTGGTGGCTGTGGATCGGCGGGGAGAGGCTGTGCGGGCTGTGGGTGCGCTGCAGGCTGTGCGGGGTGTGCGGGGCCTGCAGGCTGTGCGGGGTGTGCGGGGGACGGTGGAGGAGAGTCCTCCAACTCGTGGGAGGGGCCGGCATCATCCGACCGCTTCCGCTTGGCGGAAGCTCTCTTCGACCGCAGCCGTGTCCGGGGCGGCATATCTGCCCCGAGCGCGCGCCGAAAAAGTGAAAAGTGCGGCGTGTGCACAAGAGTGGAAAGAGTTTACCCAAACACGCCGCGAGTGCTAAGTAGTGGAAGCGTGCGAAGTCCGCGCCTCCACGAAGTCCTGAGCAGCCCGTAGAAACTCCCCTGAGCTCCCCTAAGCTCCAAAAAGCAACCTGCGCATGGAAAAGCGATATCAGCGAGTAATAATCAAAATGTATGGAGCAATAGGGGTATAACAGATAGATATAGGAATTGATTTGGGTTAGGGGGGCGTTTAGCACATGGATCCTCAAAATATACACGAGGAGAGGAGAAAACGGTGAAAATAAGCGAACCGGAGGTGATCGGAGGCGGGGCGGCCGGCGGCGACTCGGGCGGAGTCCGGCGACGGGCGGCCGGCGACGGCAGGCCGAGCGGCGGCGCGCGCGGGCGAGTGGGCGAGCGGCGAGGCGAGATCGGGCGAGGGAGAGCTGAGGGGGCGCGAGGGCGAAGGGTTTTTTCGTTTTTGAAAACCGTGCCCCCCCCTCGGTTTTATATTAAAAAAGTTACGACTCGGCCGAGTGACTTTACTCACTCGGCCGAGCGAGGCAATTAAAAATTTCTCCCCGATGTCGCTTCGGCCGAGTGGCTTTGCCAGCCTCGGCCGAGTGGAGTAAGTCCATTCGGCCGAGTGACTCAAGCTACTCGGCATGACTCGCCCTAGGAGGGTATCCGTTTTACTCGGCCGAGTGAATATATGTACTCGGCCGAGTAGCAGTTCTTATGAAATGAGGAAAATAGACAGAGAGTTGGGTACAGCAGACTTCCCTCGTTCGTGAGCGGCTCGGCCGGACGAACTTCTTGACTCGGCCGAGTGACTAGTATACTCGGCCGAGTGAGCCTTAATTTCTGCTGTTTATCTTCGTTTGGACTCTAAACTCTGTCTTTCTTCCTCCAGTCGATTTCATGCTCCTCCTAAGCGTCGAACGCCTTCTTGGGGCGCTCCTCATCGTCTCGTTCATCCTCCTCATGATGATCTACCTATCTTCTCTCCTGTCAAGAAAAATAGGACCCGTTATCACAAAATTTTTGGTCGGGTGACTCAAAATACTAAAAATTTCTAAAGCGAAAATAAAGAAAAACGAATGAAAAAGAAAAACGAAAGAAGAATGAAAATAAAGCAAAATCCGTCGGGTTGCCTCCCGACAAGCGCTCGTTTTAGGTCGTGAGCTCGACCCCCTAAAATTTTCAATCAATGCGGGATGTTTGGTGCACATGAGATGCACCCGTCAAACTTTCCGGGGAGCGCGCTTGGATTCGGACGTGGCGGTGTAGCGGTCTCCCTCGGAGGTCTCCTATCTCGAATAGTGTTGGGGGGAGGCTCCCCCAAGCTAGCATTTGCCCCGGTCAACGGCTTAGCCGGCGATGCCGATTTCCGTACCGGCGGAGCTTTCTTTGGCGACTTTGATTTCGAGAGCTTGCAGAGCTCTCGAATCCTTGCGACATCAGCGTCGCCTTCATCTTCATCAGCGGAGAAGTCTGGGGAATCATCATTATTGTCCTCATGGCCTAAATCCGGGCTTTCATCCAATTCTTCATAAAAAAGGGCACCAATTGAGTGAGGAATCGCCTCCTCTATCACCTCATCAAGGAGGTCCGAGAGATCATGCGACCGCTCTTTAAGCAAATATACTCTATTGATTTCGCCCGTAGGGATCCCCTCGGAATAGTGTTTTAGCCTTTGCCCATTTACTTTGAATGTGGTGCCTTCCTTGCTTTCCAACTCGAAAGCTCCTCCCGGTTGTATGTGCTTGATGGTGAAAGGTCCCGACCAACGTGACCTCAACTTACCGGGAAATAGTCGGAGTCGGGAGTTGTAGAGCAAGACCTTGTCTCCCACCTTGAAGTCCGTGACAGTTATGCGGGCATCGTGGAAAATCTTGGTCCTTTCCTTGTAAATCCTTGAGCTCTCATAGGCGTCTCTCCTTATTTCATCAAGTTCGTTGATGTCCAAGAGTCGCCTCACCGCCGCACTCTTATAATCGTAGTTAAAGGTCTTGATGGCCCAATATGCACGGTGTTCCAACTCTACCGGCAAGTGGCAAGCCTTCCCGTAAACTAGGCGGAACGGTGTGGTACCGATGGGGGTGCGAAAAGCCGTACGATAGGCCCATAGAGCATCGTTTAACTTCATTGACCAATCCTTTCTAGACCGATCTACGGTTTTTTCGAGAATTTGCTTGATTTCTCTATTTGAGACTTCTACTTGGCCGCTTGTCTGGGGGTGATAAGCCATTCCAACCCTATGATTTACCCCGTACTTTTTTAGCATTGCTTCAAACTTGTTCTCTATGAAGTGGCTTCCCCCGTCGCTTATCAAGGTACGCGGCACTCCAAAGCGCGGAAAGATATTTTGCTTGAAGAATTTGGAGACGACCCTCGCATCATTAGTAGGGGTGGCAATAGCTTCCACCCATTTGGAGACATAGTCAACGGCCAATAGGATGTACTTGTTGCCATTGCTCGACGGAAAAGGCCCCATGAAGTCTACTCCCCAACAATCAAAAAGCTCAATCTCCTGGATGGGTCTCATCGGCATCTCATTGCGCTTGGAGATATTCCCGGTCCGTTGACATCTATCGCAACCCTTCACAAAAGTGTGAGTGTCTTTAAACATTGTGGGCCAGAAGAATCCGCTCTGTAAGATCTTAGCGGTAGTTTTAGAGGCGGCATGATGTCCCCCGCATGGTAGACCGTGGCAATGCAAAATGATAGACGTTGCCTCCTCCTTAGGAATACACCTACGAATGACATTATCTTTGCATATTTTGAAAAGGTAAGGATCTTCCCAAAAATAGCTACGGACCTCGTGCATAAATCTCCTCTTTTGTTGCGTGGACATCCCATGCGGTTTGATTCCGCACGCCAAGTAGTTGACGAAGTCCGCATACCAAGGTACTTCCTCGGCCCTTACCGCATATAGCCTCTCATCAACGAATGTGTCGTCAATAGGTAAGCTCTCATCCTCCTTATCGCGAATGAGCCTGGATAAATGATCTGCCACGACATTGTCTGTACCCTTCTTATCTCTGATCTCTAGGTCGAATTCTTGCAACAAGAGTATCCACCTAATCAACCGGGGTTTGGCCTCCTTCTTGTTTAAAAGATACTTCAATGCTGCATGGTCGGTGTGGACAATCACCTTGGAACCGAGGAGGTAGGAGCGAAACTTCTCTATGGAATAGACGACCGCTAGAAGCTCCTTTTCGGTAGTTGTGTAGTTTTTCTGCGCGTCATCCAATGTCTTGCTTGCGTAGTATATCGCATGAAGCTTCCTATCTTTCCTTTGTCCCAATACCGCTCCAATGGCTTGGTCGCTAGCATCGCACATTAGCTCGAAAGGGAGGCTCCAATCCGGCGGTTGGATGATGGGCGCTGAGACTAGCGCTTCCTTCAAGGTGTTGAAAGCTTGCAAGCATTCTCCTGAAAAGTCAAAAGGAACATCTTTAGCGAGTAAGGAAGTAAGTGGTCGGGCAATCGAGGCGAAATCCTTAATGAAGCGGCGGTAAAACCCCGCGTGGCCAAGGAAGCCTCTAATGCCCTTGACATTAATAGGAGGAGGAATTTTTTCGATTACCTCAATCTTAGCTTTATCAACCTCGATTCCTCTTGAGGAAACAAGGTGTCCGAGAACTATACCTTCCGTGACCATGAAGTGGCACTTCTCCCAATTGAGAGTGAGATTGTTTTGTTGGCATCTTTTTAGGACTTTAGTGAGATTTTCCAAGCAAGAGTCAAACTCACTTCCATAAACCGAGAAATCATCCATAAAAACTTCCATAATATTTTCAATATAATCGGAAAATATGGATGTCATACATCTTTGAAACGTGGCGGGAGCATTACAAAGGCCGAACGGCATCCTACGGTATGCGTAGGTGCCATAGGGACAAGTGAAAGTTGTCTTTTCTTGGTCATCTTCGTGCAAAGGGATTTGGAAGAAACCCGAATACCCGTCTAGATAGCAAAAGTATTTATGGTTCGCGAGGCGTTCAAGCATTTGATCGATGAATGGCAATGGGTAATGATCCTTTCGGGTAGCTTTATTGAGTCTCCTATAGTCAATGCACATTCGCCATCCCGTGACAGTGCGCGTGGATATTGGCTCACCTTTGTCATTTTTTATGACAGTCATCCCTCCTTTCTTGGGGACAACGTGGACGGGGCTAACCCATCTACTGTCAGAGATAGGATAAATTATACCGGCTTCAAGCAATTTTAGGATTTCCTTTTTAACCACCTCCTTCATGTTCGGGTTCAACCGCCTTTGAGGCTCTATGGAGGTGGCTTCGGTATCCTCCAAATGGATCCGATGCGTGCAAAGCCTAGGGCTTATTCCCTTTAGATCGGAAATAGTGTATCCCAAGACATCTTTGTGGCTCCTAAGGACGTCTAGGAGTTTTTCAAGTTGATCTTGTGTGAGGTGGGAATTTACTATCACCGGAAAAGTCAATTTATTACCCAAAAAGGCATACCTTAGATTCGGCGGTAATTGTTTAAGCTCTACCTGAGGTGGCGCTGCTTCTTCCACCTTTTCAGCTCTCATGAATTCGGCTTCTTCCTTGTCATCCGGGTTTAGCTCATTTTCAGATGGCATGCTTTCATGTGACAAGTCGGACTCGCTGCTTAGTGAGGATGAGGCATCGAAGTAGGCGCCCTCTGATTCAGTGCTAGCATCGCCAAAACCTTCGCTCTGCTCCAGTTCGTACCTGGAATCAAGAAACACATCAGACGATTCATAAAAACAAGAGTGAGCGTCATAAAGTGTAACATCCTGAATGTCGGTTTGCTCGAAGGGTTCTTCGGGAGCATAGTGCTCTTCGACATTTGCTCTATTGTCTTCGAAATGCAATTTGTCGTCGACCACGTCAACTCTGACATTGCCTCCGATGGTCCCTTCCGGGGAGATTTGGTCCATCACAAAGCTAGCAAATAGTTGTTCGTCGGGGTCCGTGATATTGATAGCAAATGCTCCGGTAGTGTGGACCTCGTCGACAAGCTCCTTAAGGAGGCCTGTAAAGGTGTCATAGTCTTCCCGACTGAGTTCTATTGTTGGCGTTGCATCCCCCATTCTCCCTGTTAAGATCTTATGCAAAATGCGGGGAGAATGTGCAAATAGGGCTACGAATGAAGTTAGGATAAGATAGAGAGGGAAGTAAAGGAAGAAAGTAAGAAGAAATAACCGGGTGGTCGGTGCTGAGCACCGTCTAAATGCCTTCCCCGGCAACGGCGCCAAAAACTTGATCGCGCCCCGGCGTACACGTCCCGAGGCGACGGTTGTAGTTTTACCGCAAGCGCACGGTATAGCGGCGAGCGGGTATCGAACACAGGGAGGACGAATGACCGTGCTTGCTCCTAATCAACCTGGCTATTTAGAGGGATAATTGCCTTGGGCGATCCTGTCACAATCGTCAGACAAAAGTGCGAAATATCAAATCAAATAGAGAACGCCTAGGGAATGGGGAATCCCCACTACTCACCATATTTCACAATTGTGGTTCGCCAGTATCGAAATCGCTAGGATGAGAATTTGGATGAACTAGTTGCAACTAAATGTGGAACCAAGCTCACGCTCTCGCGCTGTTGCCGGTCTATAGCTATCCTAGGCTTGGGTCCAATCTCTTGCAAATCCTAGCCTAGAGAAGCTAGCATTGGGATCAACATCATCGTCCAATTGCGCACCGAGTCCAATCTCTTGCAAACTCGGTCCACAATCTAGATTAGGATAGTTCCTACCCGTCCAATCTCTTGCAAACGGGTATCGGCGCGGAATTGCAACAGGAGATCCTAGCATCGGTCCAATTTCTTGCAAACCGATACTTCGAAAATCCGACTCCAACCCAATTCGGATTTCTAGGGCTTCCTATCGAATTGGGATCCAATCTCTTGCAAACCCCAATTGATGTGAATACCTAGCTATCCGTAGTAATTCGATCCCAATCTAATCCCTAATAACATTCCTAGCTCAATTTCTACCGATTCAACACAAATACGAAATTGGGCTTGTAGGGTTCATCCCCACGCCCCAAGACGTGGAGACTACTCACTAATCATAGCAATAGCACAATAATTGGCAAAGAGATAGACAATGGAATTCATCACAACAATGATATAAACAATAAAAATAGAGTTTTTGTGGAAGAGAAGTGCAAACCAATGTAGATCTTCAATCAACCCAACAAAAATCCAAGTTTTTTTTCTTCACCAATCACAATTAATAAAGCTAAAAAGTAGACTCAAAAAGCTGCAAAAAATCTGAGAGGAGGCTCTCCAAACTAGGGTAAAAACAGAGCTTAAATAGCCCCAAAAATCGTCCAAAAATCCTGACCAAAACGCCCCTGCACAGCCTGTTTTCCGCAAATTTCGCTACAGGCAGCGCATCGCACTCGGCCGAGTGACAAAAGTCACTCGGCCGAGTGAAAACCCTGTAATTTTCCAGTAAGTTGGGGCTTTCAGGGGTCTTCAGTTCGGAGGTGGCTCGGCCGAGTGAGTTGTCGTCACTCGGCCGATGGCTTCACTTCACTCGGGCGGACGGGATTTGCCACTCGGCCGAGTGGGTCTTCTGAAGCGCAGATGGCCGAAAACAGTAACTTCGGACTTTTTGAGAGCCTTCGTCTGGGCGCCACTCGGGCGGACGTGGTAGCGTCACTCGGCCGATGTGGTCTCCGTCGCTCGGCCGAGTACACATGGAAGTCGTGTCTGAACGGGTCGGCCGAGCAGTGTCTCGCTGGTCGGCCGAGTGGCTCCTCCACTCGGCCGAGTGGGACACAAAAAATGCCCAAACTGGTCGTTTTGGCCTCCTCGTCGCTCCGGCGACGTCCATTCTTCTTCCGCTCCTCTCTAACAGCAAAATACCCCTCGGGGAGGTCGTCGGTGGCCGTCTAGATTACACGCATCTCGAGATCACTCCTAATCGCGCCAAATCACCTGAAATGCGACAAAAACAACAAATCGTGAAAAGCATCGCAATATCGTCGATATATCGTGAAAAACATAATTTGGGCGATCAAAATGGCATGCAAACATGCGGGAAAAGGGTGTAAAATAAGGAGTAATCACTTAACATCCACATCCCCACACACCACACAAGCTTTCTCGCCTATTTTCCTCCCCGATACTTCCACCCTAGGTTGTTGATTTGGTAGATGGTTTCACACACATTTTCACACACATTTCCCCGTTAGCTTGGTTGTAACTTTGCCTTTATCTCTTCTTTATTAATTGAACTTGTGATTGTAAAACGACTTGTACCCGTGATCCGACCCGGTCTCACCGGTTATAAATTTATTACTTGACGTCCTTCTACACTTGGGAGTAGCGCTCAAGCATCACATACTTGAGACGCGTTCAAGCAATTGGCGCCGTTGCCGGGGACAACAGTTTTTGCATTTACATTTTCGATTGATTTTGAAAATTTTTGCGAGATACTTCCTACTATTTAGTGTGAGTCTTTTTTATTCTTTATCTTCCATTTATTATCTTTCATCTTTATTTATTTTTCACTTTTTGAGTCCTTTGCTATCTTTATTTTCATTTTCCTTTATAAAAATTCAAAAAAAAGCTATGGACTTTAACGACATAAATTCTTTGTATGATGTACTTTCATTTTCTTTGCACAGGACCACTTCTTTGAAGCTCAAAATTGCCGGCTTTGCTCAAATTGACAATGAATCCTTCTATCAAGCTTGGAGGAGGTTCTTGAATTTATTAAGCGGTTGTCCACATCATGGTTCACGATGGCCCATCTTTTCCAGTTTTTCTACGAGGGACTGCGGGAGGAGATGCCGGACTACATGGCGATGATGGACGATGGAGCTTTATTTGACATGTCACCTGAGGATGCTTGGGAGTACCTGGAGTCCATGGAGGATATGGACCGAATATTGGATGGGACTGTAGGGAGTGAGCCGTTAGCGCTTCATTATGATGTCGTTGGAGAATGCCTTGACCAAGGAGAACCAAGCGTGGACGCACCCTTGCAACCCTTGGGCGAGGAACTTCAACTGCTTATTCAGACACAAGAGGCTCAATCCCGATATTTTCTACGGAGCATGGAGACTCGAAGCCAGTATATTCATGAGATCATTTCCAGTCGCGCATTGCTTGCCTCTTGCTTGGGAGAAGGAGATTTGTATGAAGATGGAGAGGACGAGCGTGAAATTTTGGATGGAGTGGAGGAGGAGACTAGTAGGGGCACGAGCTCATCGATCATTTTGGTGGAGTCTGAACCATGCTCTCCCCCAATCTTGTCCCAAAATCCATCATTCCTCTCCCCCGTGGACATGCATCATATGGAGATGGATGCAATCACTTTAGGGACTTTTCGTCAACTTGATTTAAATTTTTTATCTTATGTTGACGACTATATTTGGATCACTTTTATTGAAAGGCAACGGTGTCGGCTTTGGATTGACACACCATCTCTCTCGCGGGGCACGATTGGAAATTTTATGGAGGGAGCACTTGTTGGTGTGTTGCTAGGGTCCAAAGTGATTTGTGGAGGGAAGACGCTCGCGGAGGAGCGTAAAGATCTAATTGAGCAACTTTCCTCACCGTTATACATCCGAGATCCTCTTTTTGACCCCGGTGATTTCCTTCTAGTAGTATAGAAATTTTAATTTAATGCACTTTCTATGCTTTTTAGGATAGTTTTATTTCAATAAACCTCTACTTTTTCAACATTGAGGATGATGTTTGTCTTTAGTTGGGGGGAGAGTAGTAGGTGGTTTCAGGATGTTTAGTTAGTTGTTTTCGTTTTAAATTTTTTTTGTGTTTTTTTGTTTGGAGACATCCATTTTGACATCACCAATCATTTTGCAAGAATATAATTTACCCTCCTTGATCTCTTGCTAGTTATTTGCTTAGTCCCTTGCCGTTTCATCTTCGTGCATGTTTTCGGATTCAAATTCTATTTTCAAATCCTAAATTGTGATTGGCATGCATTTGATTGTTTTTTCTTCATGAAATCAATTTGAATATGCCATTTATGATGTGAGTGCTTAACTCCATGAATTTTGTCTTCAAAATGGGTTAAATTAGTTTTGAACAAGCTTTGTGATGCATGAGTATGGATTAAGCCAATTGAGTAGAGTAGTTTTCAATTCGATGGGTTATGATTATGTGCCTAGTGTGGTTGGTTGGTGTGTTGAACAAAAGAGATAAAGAAGGCAAAAAGAAAGCAAAATAAAAAGAAAGCAAAAGAAAAAGAAAACAAAAAGAGAAAGAATAAGAATAAGTGCATCGTTCTTCTAGTTTTGTCGAGTAGCCGGGTCCTCGTGCCTCAAGAAGCATTGGGGATTCGCGTCGAAAGATAGGATTTAGGGGAGTGCACAAGAAAAAAATAAGTGAATCTTAGGCGATTCGGGTTATTAGGTCCGCGGGGTCCTTTTTGGCCCAATGCCCTGAAATCGTCTGATTTGGTAGTCATTGACCGAAAACTCATTACATGGGTCATATTAAGTTTCATACAAAGAAAAATAAGAATAAATTCACACATCCAACCTCCAACATTAGGAAAGTGTTGTTTTGGCAAAACCCTGAGATTTGCGAAACTATGATACAACGTTGTGTTTTAATCCTCATTCGTGCAAAACATTGCTTGTTCTCCCTTATTTGAACCAAATTGAAGTGTTGTTCATGGGTTTGTTCTCATTCATGGATTGGTATATTGAGTTTGAGATTTTGTTGAAAACTTTATTTTCGCCATGAATAATTTTGAGTTTGATATGTGCATTAATTGAGAATCCGAATTTATCGCTTGTTTTGCTAGGGACTACCAAAAAGCTAGTTGGGGGTGTGATTAGGGTTCAATATTGTATATTTTACCCCTCATTAGATGGTATTTTGTGCATAATTTGTGTTCATTTTGGCTCCGATACGAGCATTTTGATGATATCACTTAATATTGGAGCTTACCGTTTTTATATGCTTAAAAAATAATTTTTACAGCTTATTAACATCTTCATCTTGGTCTCCTATTTATTTTTAGTTAAATTTTGTGAAGTCCCGATTCCAACGCATATTTTTTCAGAATTTTTGGAGGTCGGAGCAATTTACTGCATTTTTTGGAAGACAATGTGACGGTTTTAACGAGGCAAACACACTTACTCTGGATCCAGAAGTATCCACCCCTTGCCTCAGTAGCTGAGACCGAAGTGATGAATGTGTAAGGGGGAGTGTTATGAATGAGGGAGGCCTTTGGCCTCCCCTCCTTCATTACCCATTCATTAGGCCCCCATTACTTAGAGTAATGGGGACCCTTGGTCTCCTAGAGGCTTTTGGCCTCCCCACTTTGAGATATATAAATAAGTCACCATAGCTAAGAGCCATGGTGCTCTATTTATATATCTCAAAGTGGGGAGGCCAAAAGCCTCTAGGAGACTAAGGGTCCCCATTACTCTAAGTAATGGGGGCATAATGAATGGGTAATGAAGGAGGGGAGGCCAAAGGCCTCCCTCATTCATAACACTCCCCTTACACATTCATCACTTCGGTCTCAGCTACTGAGGCAAGGGGTGGATACTTCTGGATCCAGAGTAAGTGTGTTTGCCTCGTTAAAACCTTAGCTGTGGAAAACCCAGTGGGAAAACCCAACAGCTTAAGGAAAAAGAGTGCAACCCACATGTTACTCCCCCTGATCCGTACAAGCTTCAGGCTTGCAGGTCTTTCAACTGTCGCATACCAATGTTCTTTACAAGCTTTACAAAAGTACATTTAGGCAATGCCTTAGTAAAAAGATCAGCTAAGTTGTTGCATGACTGGATCTGTCGAACTTCAATCTGCTTGTCGTTCTTCTGCTCGTGCGTCCAGAAAAACTTGGGAGAAATGTGTTTTGTCCTGTCGCCTTTGATGTAGCCCTTCTGAAGCTGAGCAATGCATGCGGCGTTGTCTTCGAATAGGGCAGTAGGCTCTAGATCACTGGTCTTCAGGCCAGTGGATTGGAGGATGTGTTGGACGACGGAGCGTAGCCAAAAACATTCTCTGCTCGCCTCATGGATCGCGATGAGCTCTGCATGGTTGGAAGATGTAACAGTAGTGGTTTGTTTTACCGATCTCCAAGAGATAGCAGTACCTCCGTAGGTAAATACAAAACCTGTTTGAGATTTTGTCGTGTGCGGATCAGAGAGATAACCTGCATCAGCATAACCAAACAATTTGGGGGAGGCACCTCTCTGGTAGTAAAGTCCAAGATCAATGGAACCCTGAAGGTATCGCAGAAGATGCTTTACTCCGTTCCAGTGGCGCTTTGTGGGCGCAGCACTGTGTCTGGCTAGTAGATTAACTGTAAACGCTATATCAGGACGCGTACAGTTAGCCAGATATAGAAGTGCTCCAATGGCACTGAGGTAGGGTACTTCAGGACCCAGTATCTCCTCCCCCTCTTCCAGTGGCCGGAAGGGGTCCTTATGTACATCTAGTGATCTTACGACCATAGGAGTACCTAAAGGATGACATTTATCCATATGAAACTTACGTAGAAGTTTCTTTGTATAATTAGATTGGTGTAATAGGATTCCACCTCTTAGGTGTTCTATCTGTAAGCCAAGACAATACTTTGTTTTGCCTAGGTCTTTCATTTCAAAAGTATGTTTAAGGCTTTCAGATATCTCTTTGATCTCTGCAGGAGATCCTATGAGATTTAAGTCATCTACATATACAGCTATGATGACAAATCCTGTTCCCGTTCTTTTGATAAAGATACACGGGCAAACTTCGTTATTCGTGAATCCTTGCTGTGCAAGAAAATCACTTAGTCTGTTATACCACATCTTGCCCGATTGTTTTAGACCATATAATGATCTATGTAGCCTTACAGAGAATACGTCCCGAGGTATCTCTTTCATCTCTGGGGGTAGATTAAACCCATCAGGAAGTCTCATATAGATATTTTTATCTATATCGCCATATAGATATGCAGTCACAACGTCCATGAGCTGCATTTCTAGGCTTTCCATAGAAGTTAGGCTGATTAAAAATCGGAAGGTGATCGAATCCATGACCGGGGAATACGTATCTTCGTAATCAATCCCCGGTCTTTGGGAAAATCCCTGGGCTACAAGGCGTGCCTTATAGCGAACGATCACATTATTTTCATCTCTTTTTCTTATGAAAACCCACTTATATCCCACAGGTTTTACACCTACTGGTGTTTGGACTTCTGGTCCAAAGACTTTGCGTTTCAAGAGTGAGTCCAGCTCTACTCTTATTGCCTCGTCCCACTTTGGCCAATCATCTCTGCGTTTACATTCCGCTAGAAATCGTGGTTCGACATCATCGTCATATTCAGTGACGTGAACGGCAATATCGAACACAAAATCGTCGACGACGACTATGCTATTTCTGTCCAGTACTTCTCCAGTACGTACAAAATTTAATGATGTTTCTCCTATTGTTTCCTCTGCTGGGGAAATCAGGAGGGGAGAAGTAGCTGGTCTGAGCTCAGCATCCTGTGGAGGGATAATCTTAGTATCGCCAGGAGTCTTCCTCTTTCGAGGAACTTTATCTTTTGAACCTGGTGGACGTCCTCTTTTCATTTGAGGTACAACCAATTCTGCTACCGGTGGGCTGCATCCATCTATGGGGATGTCAATCCTAGCTGACGTGTTGGCAGCAGGGACGTGTGAACGGACAATCTTCTGGTTGTCCGTGAATTTATCCGGTAAAAGATGTACTGTATTCTGGATGTGAAGGATCTTCAGGATCTCATCTTCACACAGATTAGTACGCGGATCATATAGGGACAAAGACTTCTGGTCCCAACTAATGGTCTCAGAAGCTTCTGGCTTCTTAGACTGTGTGCCTAGTTTTGGAAAAAATTTCTCATTAAATTCACAGTCTGCAAAACGTGCCTTGAATGCGTCACCCGTCAGGGGTTCAAGGTATCTGATAATAGAGGGCGAATCAAACCCAATATATATACCTAGACGACGCTGAGGACCCATTTTGGTCCTCTGCGGTGGTGCTATTGGGACATATACCGCACAACCAAACACTCTCAAATGAGAGATATCCGGAGGTGCGCCGTATGCTAGTTGCATCGGGGATAAAGTGTGACCTCCAGAGGGTCTTATCCTAATAAGTGATGCGGCATGTAAAATAGCATGCCCCCAAGCATCCACAGGCAACTGGGATTGCATAAGCAATGGACGTGCAATCCATTGGAGTCTCTTTATAAGGGACTCAGCTAATCCGTTTTGGGTGTGAACATGTGCTACAGGATGTTCAACTTCAATACCCGTTGCCCGGCAATAGTCTTCGAAGACTTGTGAAGTAAATTCTCCCGCATTATCAAGACGTAGCTTCTTGATTTGGTTATCGGGGAAATGAGCATGCAACCTTATTATTTGTGCCAATAGCTTTGGAAAAGCTAGGTTGCGGGTGGACAAGAGGCACACATAAGACCATTTGGTTGATGCATCAATCAGTACCATGAAGTACCGAAATGGGCCACTTACGGGGTGAATAGGCCCGCAAATGTCACCATGAATTCTCTCAAGGAAGCCAGGAGACTCTAATCCCACTTTCAGGAGGGATGGTCTCGTTATTAGTTTTCCCTTAAAACAAGGGAGACATGGAAATTCACCCTTTTGAAGAATCTTCAGGTTCTTCAATTTGTGTCCACGGGATTCAGTGATGATGCGGCGCATCATTGCTGTTCCAGGGTGACCAAGTCTATTGTGCCAGAGTTCGAACTCTGGCAGTGATTGGCACGTCTGGTGCTAAGTCATATTGGCTTCTATTGGTTGAATGTATGTTTGGTAGAGACCCGACGGGAGTCCCTTGAATCGTTCGCAGATGATCTTCCGGTCATCTTTCTGACGAGTTACATACAGATATTCAACCGTATTTTCATCTCTGGTTTCTAAGTGATATCCGTTTAAACGTAAATCCTTGAAACTTACGAGATTCCTATTTGATTTAGGAGAGAATAATGCATTTTTTATTTGAAGTCTTGTGTTATTTGGGAGTAAAATAATTGCTTCACCAGATCCTTCGATTATTTGGGACAGTCCTGAAATTGTGATAACAGGACCGTCATATTTATTTACGCTATTAAAATAGCAATGATCGCGAAGGATTGTGTGCGTTGAGGCACTGTCCACTAGGCACTCAGACATCATCTCTAGATCAAAGATCTAGGGAAGATCGTGATAAGAAAAATCCGTAGATAGTCCCGCTCCCAATATGCCCAAAAAAAAATCCCCGTAAAGCTTCGCCGCAACGGATTACCGCAACAACAGATTCCTTCGCGCATAGGGGTTTGATTTTTTGTCGGAGACGGAGAAGAGCGGAAGTGCTGATAACGTGTTAGAAGGTAATTGGACTCAAAAGAGAGAGATAGAGAATTTCATTGCTAAGAATAAGTCACCATAGCTAAGAGCCATGGTGCTCTATTTATATATCTCAAAGTGGGGAGGCCAAAAGCCTCTAGGAGACCAAGGGTCCCTATTACTCTAAGTAATGGGGGCCTAATGAATGGGTAATGAAGGAGGGGAGGCCAAAGGCCTCCCTCATTCATAACATGGGCTAGAAAGTCTGCTTTTTCCTTCTTGTGCAGAATTCTACTATCATTGCAGTATATATTCTGGCCTAATGATATTTTTCTGGTGTTTTACACTTTGTTACGGTTCCATCGCTGCCTGGAACACGTCATTCTGAGGTCGGATGATTTTTCTAGAATTTTCGCAAGACAGGGTGGCGGTGCTGAAAATTTCTGCAGATTTGCTCCTCTTGTGAAGAAATCTGCTATCATTCCAGTGTATTTTTCGGCCTAATGATATTTTTCTGTTAGATTACACTTTGTTATGGTTCCATCGTCGCCTGGAACACGTCAATCCAAGGTCGGATGATTTTTCTAGAATTTTCGCAAGACAGAGTGACGGTGCTGAAAATTTCTGCAGATTTGGGCATTAGTTGTGGGTTTGGGCGCGGATCCGACCCGTTTGGGCTGTTTTCAGACCCGAAATTCTGAGTCTATTTCTTGGGCTTTCCTCCCCTCTTTTTCACTCATTCCATTCTTCCCTCTTCTTCATCTTAGGGTTAGAGCTTGGGGAGCACAAATCAAGCTTGGAGGAGCACTTTGGAAGAGAAAGTTTATGTTTTTCTTAGAGAAATCTTGGTGAACTCTTTCCCTTTCTTTGTGTATTTTGATTTGGTGATTTGTAATGATATTGGATGATATATTAAGAAGTAAA
This sequence comes from Scilla litardierei, assembly GCA_030789695.1. Classification (NCBI taxonomy): domain Eukaryota; kingdom Viridiplantae; phylum Streptophyta; class Magnoliopsida; order Asparagales; family Asparagaceae; genus Scilla; species Scilla litardierei. The sequence goes on from CM061138.1 coordinate 59,436,472, forward strand.
AAATCTCTCTTTTCTTGTTATAATGAGCTAAATCTTCTTCTTGTGTGGTTGGGTGGTGATATTTGGTTGTTGTGCTTTGGTATTTCAATCTTGCATGTTTTAATGATTATGTGTTAGATTGTTGAGATATACTTTGAATTAGGAACCCTAGTGGGTATCCCTAGAGTGGAGTTTGCTTAGTAGTACCACTCATGCATGCTTGGATGTTTATTATCTCGAATTTTCATACACTACTTTCATTGCACACCAAGTGTTTGATAAAATGCCACATCCACCGATTGCGCTTTCCTTAGCCGGAAAGACAATTGAGTTATCCTCGGATTGAACCCATATGCTTAACAGCCACATCCCCACATACCACACAAGCTTCCTTGCTTATTTTCCTCCCCGATACTTCCACCCTAGGTTGTTGATTTGGTAGATGGTTTCACACACATTTTCACACACATTTCCCCCGTTAGCTTAGTTGGTTGTAACTTTGCCTTTATCTCTCCTTTATTAATTGAACTTGTGATTGTAAAACGACTTGTCCCCGTGATCCGACCCGGTCTCACCGGTTATAAATTTATTACTTGACGTACTTCTACACTTGGGAGTAGCGCTCAAGCATCACATACTTGAGACGCGTTCAAGCAGTCGGGAGATGGAAAGTCACATGTATAAGTTTTTTTCCCTGCGATGGTAGTTGCCTGTAAAATTTGCTATACCATTAAACATATTACTTATTTTTATTGGACATTAAGCATTCATAGAAAGCAACACGGCTTGCTTCTAGCATCTAGTTTCGGGTATTAATGTTACTACCATTCTCACCAATTCGCTGAGAACAACACATTTGTAACCATGTTAATAGATTCTATGGGCATGCAGCCCCATTTGAATTAATCATTATTTTTTCATACCAAAATCGGGCCTGAAGCCTAGTAATTCCAATTGCAATCAGCAATGTTAAATTAAAATTTTGAAACTGGGCCTGAAGCCCACATATTAACATTATTTTATTTTGACTTATTGGGCCTGAAGCCAAGTTAATTCAATTGCATTAATTAGTTTGTTAATTTTTGGCAAATGGGCTTGCAGCCCAAATGTTTATAATATATTAAAATGATTAATATTTATGGGCCTGCAGCCCCATTCAAACTATTAAGTTATTTTAATTCCTTGTCATGGGCATGTCGCCCAGTCTTTCATATTGGTAAATTTATAACACTATTGCATTATTATTAAATTATCGAATATTAGGATTTTTCAAAATATAATTATCTTAAGGATCCTACGACCGCTCTGCCGTTAGTAAACTAACCTGACGGTGTATGTCGTCTCCCCATGGTCCGAGAGATTATTATATTTTATAGCCTATTTTTCCATTTAATATATGCATGTGTTATATACATGCGTGGTTGTTTCTTTTGTGCCTGTGGCATTTATAAACTGTGTGGATGTTTATATAAGCTAAAATGTGAATTTTGGGATCGGCCAATTTGATACCCTTTATATTCCTTGCAATTTTATTTTTTTTTTGAGAGAATTTGTAAGTGAGGATTATATGTATTTATGCCAAAGACCGGTGTACCGACAAATGAAGACGGAGGCGAAAATTGGAAAATATAGGGACACATTCTGGGTTTCCAAATTGTATTTTTCTTTTCTTTATGGACTGTATATTCAGACTTTGGACATTGAATTTCTTTGGGTATCTGGCCGATACCCACATGTTACTTATTGTAATTTTTATGCGTGAATTTCAATTTTAATTAATTCATGCTTATTTTAAATTGCGTAGATAAATGGCAAAATTGGCAAGCGTCGATTTCGAGGTCCTCGATTCTGCAGAAAAAAATTACATGAGTTGGCGAGTGGATCTGAAGTTCCACTTGCGTTCGATGGCCCTCCATGGCTCCATTTTGGCTCCATCATCGGCCCCAGCAGTGGCCGATGCTTCTGCTATACCTAGCAGCAGCACTCCTACCACTGTCTCCGATGTGGATAAGGCAAAAGCCATAATCTACATTAGGAAACATATAGATCGGACCTTAAAGGCCGAATACTTAACGGTAGAGGACCCAAAGGAACTGTGGACAACGCTGGAGGCACGGTATAAATATCAAATTGATGTTATATTACCGCGTGCCAGTTATGAGTGGGAAAACCTTAGACTTCAGGACTATAAGTCCGTCGCTGAGTATAATTCTGTACTTCATAATATCACCTCACGCCTGAAGTTGTGTGGTGAAGAAGTGACAGAGCAACGCATGTTGGAAAAGACATTTACCTCGTTTCACGAGAAAGATGCAATCCTCATGCAGCAGTATCGTGACCGCAACTTCACGAAATTCTCTGATCTGATCTCATCCTGCTTAGGGCAGAGTAAAATCGAGATTTACTGCTTGCCACTCATAATTTACGTCCAGCTGGTACTGCACCTATCCCTGAAGCCCACCACGTTTCTCCCTAGAAGTGGAAAAACAAGAAGAATGCTAAAAATACCAAAGGGAAAGCTATAATGAAGAATGGACGAGGAGCAACACCCCCGGCCAACAACAACAATATAGGAAAGAGTAACTTCACATGGAAGCGAAAGAACACTGAGCAAATGTCACTTCCTAAGAAGAACTGTGAGGATAAATGCCATAGATGCGGCATGATTGGCCATTGGTCCAGAAACTGCCGCACTCCTTGCCACCTCCAGGAACTATATCAGGAGAGCCAGAAGTCTGTGCCTGAAACAAACTTGGCGGCTGTTCAGCCACCAACGATGTTCACTGCAAAAGAATTCGATAACGACGACCTGCTCGATCAAGCTTCATCTTTTATCTATGCATTTAAAATTCAATGTTGCTTCGTCTTTAATTTGCTTAAGTACGAACTTTTATTTTGAATGTCTTTTTTTCATTGACTTAAATAAAATTTCGTTGTACTTATGGATGAAGTATTGAATATTGTGGATAGTGCCTCGTTGCACTGGAGTAGCATTGATATTGCTCCCACATACAACAAGACTATAAGATGCAAATTCTCCTCTTAAACATATAGGAAATTTCCAATTTTCAAGGATAGTTCTTTTAATGAAAATAACTTGAAATTTGTGGATAATATATATTGAATATCAATAGGTAACTCGTCAAGAGAATGGCCATAAGACCATCTACTTACGATTTCATTGGACCCCCATCGGGCCCCTATAATTACATATATTCATCCTATAGAAAGCCAACTTGACTGAGCACTAGAAGTGCCTTTCTTTGCCATAGTTTTTTAACTCTGGCAAAATGGACTTATTCATCATGGATCAGCGATGATGGACGCATCATCAAATAAATCCATTGGAGAACCTGAAGATTCTTCAAAAGGTTGAGTTTCCTTGTCCCCCTTGTCATAAGGGAAAACTAATAGAGAGACCTTCCCTCCTGAAAGTGGGATTAGAGTCTCCTGGCTTCATTGAGAGAATACATGGTGACCTTTGCGGGCCTATTCACCCTGCAAATGGCCCATTTTCGGTACTCCATTACTGTACTGATATATGCATATACTAGATGGTCTTATGTGTGCCTTTATATTCACTCGCAACATAGCTTTCTCAAAAGCTTATAATGTGGGTGAATTTACTACACACATCATTCAAGACTTCTGCCAAGAAACTGGCATTGAAATTGAACATCTGCAGCATGTTCAAACTCATAATTGGTTAGCAGAGTCTCTGGTAAAGAGACTCCAATGGATTTCACGTCCATTTTAAAAACCCAGTTGCCTGTTGATGTTTAGGGACCAACACACTGCATTCCGCATCGCTTATCACGATGCGGCCCGCTTGTTGCCATATCTTATTGCTGATGCTGCTTGCTTATGGTTTACCACCAAGTCTTGATAAATGTGAATTTGATGAGCAAAATCTCATCAAAATAGGCACACAGTCTAAATAAGCCTGAAGCTTCTGAGACCATATCATGGGACACTAAAGTCCTAATCTCGTTATGATCCGCATACTTTTTCTGTGTGAAGTTGAGATCTAGAAGATCCTTCACATTCAGACTAAAGTACATCAATTGCCGGATAAATTTACGGACAACCCAAAGATTGTTCGTTCACACGTCCCTGTTGCCAACACGCCAGCTAGGATCGACATTCCCAAATATGAATGCAATCCATCTGCAGCAGAATTGGCTATACCTCAATTGAAAAGAGGACGCCTGCCAGGTTCAAAATATAAAATTCCTCAAAAGAGGAAGATTCCTGGATATATTAAAATGATCCAACCACAGGATGCATCAGACCAGCAACTTCTCCCCTCCTAATTTCCCCTGCAGAGGAAACAACAGGAGAAACATCATTATATTACGTGCGTACTGGAGAGGTACTGGACAGATATAGCACAGTCGTCGACGATGGTTTTGCTTTCGCTATTTCCATTCACGTCGCTGAATACGACGATGACGTCTACACACTTTTCTATAGCGTAAACACATAGATTGGCCAAAGTGGGACGAGGCAATAAGAGTAGAGCTGGACTCACTCTTGAAAAGCAAAATCTTTGGACCAGTAGTCCATACACCTGAATGTGTAAAAACCTGTGGAATATAATTCGGATTTCATAACGAAATTGAAATGAAGGAAATGTGATCATTTTCCTACTAAGCCTAAACTTCTCTGAAAAAGCCAATAAATGCAGCTCATAGACATTGTAACTGCATATATACTGCAATATAGATATAGAGATCTATATAAAACTTCCAGAAGGGTTTACTCTACCTCCAGAGATGAAAGAGAGACGTAGAAACGTATTCTCCATAAAGGCTACAAAGATCATTAGTTGATCTTAAGCAATATTCTGCCAGTGTATCTTTTTCGAAAGATCGTTGATAGGATTTGTGATATTCACCATATATGTGATCGACTTAAAGCTAATAGGATCTCCTGCAGAGACCATTGAGATATCAGATAGCTTTAAGCATACCTTGGAAATGAAAAACCTAGGTATAACAAGGTATTATCTCGGCTTATATATTTAACACCTTCGTGGTGGAACCCTTTAATATCCTTCATATACCTGGAGTTTATGAAAAATGATGTCCATTTGCAACCTATTAAAATGGATGCTTATTTATGACACCTTCCAGTAGCTGGAAGAGGGGGAGGACATCCTAGGTCCCGAAGAGCCTAGCTCTAGTGTACTTGTTACACTTCTTTATCTGGCCAACTGCACGTATCTTTGATAGAATGTCTCCAGTAAATTTGTTAACCAGATACAGTGTTGTCCTGGAGAGCAACACTAGACCAAGGATAAGATGCTTCTGCGCAACTTCCAAGGGTCAAGGAATATATATCGCATATGCAGGTTTAGAGATCATCGCGATGACTAAAACACAATAGGCTGGCCACCTCCTAAATATCTACACATCATCCTCCAATGTCTACATATTTTGAGAAGCTCATCATCCAAGAAGCAAGTATTGAAAACGCTCAGCCAGGTCCAGCAATACCTTGCAGACACACTGAAGACTGATTCAAAGAATACTTTAGTGGAGTCATCTACCAACTTCGAAGAGCATTCCACTCTAGAGCACCACTGCTTTCCTATAGCTACTAGATGAGTGAAACTTGTATAGATGAGTGATGATTGTATTTTCTTTCAGAACATGATGGATGTATAGACAAATAGGAGATGATTGTATAGATACATAGGAGATCTGCAAGCCTGCAGCTTGTACAGATCATGGGGAGTCCCTCGATAGTTGTACTCTTTTCCCTTAAGCTACTGGTTTTTCCCATTGGGGTTTCCACAGCTAAGGTTTTAACGAGGCAACCACAGTGGCTCTGGATCCAGAAGTATCCACCCCATTAGCATACTGAATCCTGAAGTATTCATATGCTTAACGCAAGGTAATGGAGAGATGAGGAGGAGTGTTGTGAGTTGAGGGAGGCCTTTGGCCTCCCCCCTCAACATCTCACCATTACTCCCCACTAAGTTAGTGGGGAGTCCCTTGGACTCCTAATTCATATTCCCTAATTGAATATATATAGAGCCATGGCTTGTGCCATGGCTACTTCTGATCGGCGATTATTTCCACTTCTTCCAATCTTCCAGAATAATAATCTATTACTTTTCTTTTTTTAGGGGTTTCCGTATATCAGTTCCCCAAAAAATGTCTATTTGAAAAGAGTCCTCCAAATAATAGCTTTTATCAGGAGGTCCTACAATTCACCTAACTCACGTGAAAAGAGTCCTCATGGTTAATTTGAAGAGAATATTCCGTCTTTTCTAACAGAAAATACAAAGTGACCGTTATACATCTACCTCCTTCTTCCTCCTCCAGACCACTAACCCATTGATCTGCTTTTGGGGTGGAAAATGGCTGACTTTTTGAGCAAGAGTATGTTGGAACTTATCCAACTAAGTTGGATCTTAATCCAACATTGGGATTATTTGCGATAAATAATTATATGGTGTTAGACTGTCATATTAAAGCCTAATGTATAAGTGATCTCATTTATTAAGTCAAGTGGGCTTAAATGAGTCATATAGGTTGTGGGCCTTTATGTGTGGTGACTATTGGGCTTCAATTCGTTGATGGACCGAATTGGAAACCCTGGGCTAAGAAGACTAGCCTATATATATATTCGATCATGATCCCCGGAGCATACGAACAAGTTAGCCTTCTTTTCTACGCCCCGTCGCTGGGAGAGAAACTGGGAGAGAAACTGGGAGAAAGCCAAAGGATTTCTCCAACGGTGGATTCGTGATGTTCTGGAAGATCATCTGCTTCGTTATCGTCAGAATCTCTTTAGACTATTAGCGATGGACTAAGGTACGCTTCAGCTAAATAGATAATGTAACGTTTTAAGATTCAGCATGTGGTATATCTAGATTATTATTTGCATGGTCTTGCTTAATGATTAATCTAGATATTTAGTTCTATCAAATGGTATCAGAGCCGCCATGCTTGGATCTTAAGCTTTTTTTGCATGCTCATGGATTCAGATCTGATAAAAATTAGATTTTTACTCCATATGAATTCAAATCGATAAGTTTTATGGGGTTTTTGATTGTTTTTTCAATTAATATATATATATATCACTAGATCAGGGCCAGCCCGCCGGCCGCCGCTCGACACGGACCAACGGGGGCGGCTCTGTCGCCCCCGTCAGGCAGATCGGCGCCGACTTTGTCGACGCCGACGTGGTAAGAAGGGGCGGCCTGGCCACCCCTTGTCGTACAAGCAGGCGCTCCAGCGCCTGCTACAGGTAATGAGGGGCGGCGGTCTATCGCCCCTCGTCGGAAGAGCGGGCGCCACCTGGCGCCTGCTGTGGATCAGTTAGGGGGTGACATCCGCCGCCCCCGTTCATAACAAGGGGCAGCAACGCCACCCCCGTTGGCGATCAGGCGCCGGCCTCATGGCCGGCACCCAACTAAGTGCAAGGGGGCAGCTTTGCCGCCCCCCTTTGGGAAATCAGGCGCCGGCCTCATGGCCAGTGCCAGACTGAGATCAAGGGGCGGCAAGCCACCAGCGTCGGGAAACCGGCGCTGGCCTCATGGTTGGCGCCTGATGCAGATTGGGGCGGCATCGGCGGCCTCCCCTTAGGGATGAAACCCTGCTATGGTTTCCCTAGCAGGCCAGGCCTAGGAAAGGCCCAAACAGCAAACAAAAAATAATAAATTTACAGAAAGTTTTTTGCTGGGCATTTGGGCCTGTCATAAGGCTATATGGGCTACTAATTATGTGCCTCTTTTTGGGCCATTGCACAAATTTAGGACTTAAAATGAATAATTTGGGCTTGTTTCTTGAGTATATTAACACAACTATCAATGAGGAAATAATAAGCTCTTTTATACATATATATTTCCTTTGAGGTATAACTTTTGTGTTAAAATAGTTTAATTTATTTAAATTCACTTTTAGGCACGCTTCATTATATATATGTTTCGAAATGATTGTAATTAAATCACGACAACCCACCAAACTGGGCTTTATTGTGGCGATTATTTTTATTTCGATATATAAAAGGCTACGGACATACTTTGTATGTAAATTTAGTGCCTAAAATTTTAAATTTAAATTCGTTAATTGAGGAAATAAACGATTATATGTATATATATTTTCTTTAAGCCCAATTTGTGTGTTAAATTATATTCTTTCCATTTTAATATTTTTATTTATATGTTTCGAAATAATTCTAATTTTCATGAAATCCCACCAAAGTCGGCTCTACTGTTAAATTATTATTATTTCGGAATGTAAACGGTTAAATACATACGTTGTATGATCAGTTGCCTGAATGAATTTTAAATGGATCGAAGGAGTAAATAAAAGGTTTTCATATATATTTACATTTAAATTTTATTTTCATTGTTGGGCACATTTGGTTATATGTTTCAAAATAATTTTAATTATTACGAGATCCCACCAAAATGGACTCTACAGTTAAATTATTATTATTTCGAATGTAACTGGTTAAATACATACGTGGTATGATTGGTTGCCTAATATTGAATTTAAATTGGATTGAAGAAGGAAATAAGAGGCTTTAATGCATATTTCTCTTCAAAGATAAATTTTGTGTTAATAGTGCTAAAATAAATTAAATTCGAGGTTTATGGCATAAAACAGTATGTATATTTCGATATATAACAAAATGACTTTATATATTAGTATGAAAATTCAGTTTGCCGAAATTTGAATTTAATTTAAGACACAAATTCAAGTGTTTTCTTCGGGAGCAAACAAAAGGCTTTAACATATATTTCTCCTCAAGGATATGTTTAAAAGGCTTTAAGGAATTTTGTGTACTAACCATCAAGTAAATGGCCTTAAGGAAACTTGACACATTTTATAATTATATATTAAATGGGATAAGGTGTATATTTATATACGCAACTTTCTATGTATGTTCATATACACATTAGTACGTCTATATACCTCATTTTAAGAAGAAGATTTGTGTTGAAATTATGGATTTTATTTAACTCGATATAAATGAGTTGAAAGGTGGAATAAAATATTCTTATATATATTTCCACTTAGTGTAATCATTTTTGTTGTAAATTCAGTTTAGTTTCAATTTCAAGATTTTTTGGTACAATTAATTATATATTTCGAATAGAGATTAGTTTGATCATCAACTCACCAAAGTGCATTTTCTTGTGAAGATTAGTTTTAATCTCAACTTATAATAAGTCAAATACATACTATTCTATGAAAATTTTGGTTGCCTTAAATTTGATTTTATCTAGAGGGCCGACCACGCCCTTGCTTTTGAATAAAAGTGGACTTGAATATTTCCACTTTAAGTATAAATTCATGTAATAAAATGCGACATAGATTCAAATTTTGCAAAGGTATATATATATTTGAAATGACTTCATGCAATCATCATCTCACCAGAGTGGGCTCTGTTGTTTGCGTTATTTCATTTCTTAAATATAAAAGGAATTTTATGTGCCCATGATTTCTTAAGAATGCTAAATCAGCTCAAAGGAAGATTACCTTTCTATATCATTTTATGTGAACGTGTAGCAATAGACAAGGTGATGATTAGTGAGATCAATACATGCTGATTTAATTCGGCCCAAAGGAAGTTTTATTTTTTGGCATGTTATTATTGTCATTATCTGATTGCTACAACAAGATATCAATGACTAGTCAATAGATTATCCAAAGATAAATGTTGGGCTAGTGGAGGATGTCTTAAGATGGAACAATAGCATTAATTTGATGTTGACGTTGTTTTGTTTAATACTCATATGAACATGTTACAATTGTTTTCTTGTTCTCTTTTTCAGCTATTATTCCTAAAAATTTTCTGCCAACCTCAAATCTATTCCAGTACTTAAGGGCACTAACTTCAAGGCATGGAAGGAGAATCTTTTGATAATCCTCGGAGTCATGGATCTTGATCTGGCATTAAGGACTCATAGTTCTCCACCACTCACTGATGAGAGTACCTCTGATGAAAATAGAGAGATGGAAGAGTGGAAGAGATCAAATCGCATGTGCCTAATGCTTATGAAGAATGCCATTCCAGAATATCTCAGGGGCTCTATTTCAGAGAAAATTTCCACAGCTAAATGGTTCCTTATTGAGCTTGAAAAGAAGTTTGTTAAGAATGAAAAAGCGAGATTAGTACACTCTTGACAAACCTAACTTCAATGAAATATGAAGGTAAAGGAAACATCAGGGAGCACATCTTGAAGATGTCTAATATTGCTTCAAGGTTGAAAGCACTTGAGCTAGACCTCTCTGAGGCTCTGCTAGTACATTTGTTTTGATATCTATTCCATCACAATTTAATCAGTTTAAGATGAACTACAATCTAAAGGATGAGACTTGGTCTCTGGATGAGCCCATCACATACTGTGTAAATGAAGATGAAAGGCTTAAGCAAGAAATGAGAAAGCACTCACCTGACCTCCACCTTCAACAAAAGGAAGAAGAATATTGAAGCCGTAGATACAGCTTCTCAAAAGAAACAACAAAGGGAACTGAAAAGTTCAGAAGGTAATGGTTGTTTCTTTTGTGGAACTGAAGAGCATGTAAAGAAGAATTGCACAAATCATCACGCTTGGCGTGCTAAAAGGGTATGTTTCTTTAATTTGGTTTAATTCTAAGTTAATTTCTTTTCCAGTAAACTATGGTACTTATAGAAAAGTGGTGGAAAGATCCTCGTATAACCATTCACATCATTGTGTCTATGCAGGATTGCCTAAGATGCCAATAGCCAAATGATGGTGAAAGATATATCACTATGGGTAATGGCAAGATGGTTCAAGAGGAAGCAAATTAAATTTAGATTATTTCTTTTAAAGGCTAGGTTGTATTTGAATTTTATGAGACTATTATGTACCGTTTTAACAGAATTTGGATTTCTATTTCTATTTTTGAACAAATTCGGTGGTTATTGTTCAATTATGAATATAAAATTTGGTTGCCTCATGATTCAAAATTAGTTTATTCTGGTTCTTTAAAAGATCATTATAATCTTCATTTATTTGGAAATGTTGCTTCATTTATAGAATTCCTGCAATTTAAGTACATGTGTTAGAAAGAAAGAATTAACAATTTAGAACTCAGCTATTTTGATTGCAGGTTATATCCTTAATAAAGTTTCAACAAATGTACCTAAATCACTTGCATGTTTGGAGATGTCTAACTAATATAATGCCTTATATGCCTAATAAAAAAACTGGACATAATGCTGATGATTTTCTAGTTTTGTTGAATAATTTTAACATTGATATTTTGTATGATTTTACATAATCCCACTATTAAGTTAGTTTACGAATTAGGAAATGCACACCTATTTGAGGATGTTGAGTTTGAAGGGGAAATTTAGTTAGTGACATTATTCTTGAAGAGGATTATATTTCCACAGGTGTTGTTGGTATTGTTCAGGATAGTGTTACTAACATTGTTCAAGACACAATAAATTCAAGATAATGTTGCAATTCCTCCAATTCGGGAAATTGTTCATAAGGACAAACTCTAGCACCTCAAAACACTAATTGCCATTCAGGAAATCCATTAAAGAGATGAAAAGTATATTGTTGAAATATTACATTGTAATTCTCAAGAACATATGGTTGACATTAGGATGATGGAATTTCGACGTACATCAAGTCATAAAAGTTCTACATCTCTAAAATAGATTAATGCATTAATTAAGAAAGTCTTTGAATGATACTTAAAATCTTTTCTCATTGCCATAAGGTTTGAAACCTGTTACGACCTAAAGATCATGATAGTCCGACTTTCTAACCCCGTCCACCGACGAGCGGCAGCTCGCACTGCCTTCGCAGAAACCGCTCCTCGGTTGCCAGAAGGTGGATAGTTCAGCACCCCGACCTCATCAGTGCGCCGCCCGACTACCCTTCCTAAGCCCGTCAGACTTGAGGTCTGCCACGGCCAACGGATAGGGCGCCTGGTCGTCGAGACCGGTGCCTGTGGGGTGCCCATCCCTCCAGAGCTCGTTGGGGGAACATCAAGGATGCCAGACAACTATCCAGCATGGCCCGATGGTCCAGTATGGACCGCCTACGCCGACGCGTCCCCGCAGCCCTTTGGTACATCGGACACGACAAACAACCTAGTACAAGGACACCACTGAGACTTCCGTCGCTCGACAACCTGACAAAGCGCCCCCTGGCCGCTGTGCCCCCTGACCGTTGGTGCTTTCGGCTCTGACACCCTGACAAAAGCACCCCTGGCCGTTGCGCGGTCTGACAAAAGCAAGGCTGACATGCCAGATCATGACATCCTCGTTCGAAGCTTCCGCTGACAAATGGGCCAGCTCAGCACGCCAAGTCAGCACGCCAGGTCAGCCACACACAACCACCCCCGTCATGTATAAATACCCTCTGACCTCCATCGAGTAAAGGGGTTGGCAAATTAACTCGGAATCTCATTACTCACATACAAGGGCAAAGGTCTTCGATATCTTTGTTCTTCCAAGATAGCTCGTCACGTAAGTTCGGTGCACTCTCAGTCTGACCTGCGTGTCTAGCCCCCGCTTTTAATCCCTAATACTAACTTAGGCATTGGAAAGGCTAAGGTTGGACCCCAACCTGGCCTTTCTGACGAGCTGCTACTTGTACAGACGCGCTCATCTTCACGGATTGCGTTCAGCTCCCACCTCCAGCAGTGCGGTTGGTGGGCAGAGTCCTCGCGGAATCGATCCAGTGGTCGGCTTTCAAAGTGCACCCAGCCTCATCACTACCCTCACTACTAGTCAAATAACCTACCATAGTCACATCCAAATCTTAGCCACCGTGCCCTTGGTTCCCCTAACCAACAAAGTCACTGTATGCAAGTTCTACCCCACAACAATTGGCACCGTCTTTGGGAACGAAGGGTCACACCCATGTCTAACTCCATACCCATCAACCAAAACCCCAACCATGACAAGATCCCCATGGAACATGAATCGCAATCTCACCTGAAGACTCCTTCAACTAATCTCCCTCCTGAGGTGATGGCAGAGACCGTCCAGGCCTCAGCCTGAGTTGTCCAACAAAGCTTTGAGGCCTTCACCAAGATGATGAAAGACCTCGGGGCGACCGCATCTAATGCGCCCCTCGGCCCCTCTGAGCCCCTGAACCTGAGGCGAAATCTTCATCCTCAGTTCGAAGAAGAAGTGTGACAGAGAGGGCTCGCCGATGAGATAGCGACCCAGCAAAGACTCTTGGACAAAGAGGTGGAGGCTGCACGGCGGTGAAGGCAAGATGAAGAAGCAGCTGTGGATCTGAGACGTCGAGACGAAGTGGCAGAGGCCGCCCAAAAAGCCCGTCTCGACGAGGAAGCCACTTGTCGTCAGCTCCACTTCATCATCTCGGAGCGCGAGAGGCTCCGACGGGAGTGCCGGGAGATCCCGGAGATGTCAACCTCGGACCAACGGTGCAGGAACGAGTATAGCTTGCCATCCGCCGGATCTCTGCCACAAGAGAGGAGCCCTCTGCAACGGCCGCCCCCCTCGTTGGAGAGAAATGACCATTGTCGTCAAGGCCATGACCGAAGCCGAACCCCAGAAAGGCAGAGGGAACGTACCCCGAATCACTTCGATGAAGAAGCCATCCGCCATTAGCTCCGCTTCCTCTTTGCAGAGCGCGAGAGGCTCCGGCACAAAAAAAGGGAGAACCAGGACATTCAGAGGTGTCGACATTGGACCGACGATACAGGAATGCCAATAGCCCGCCCTCGGTATCCCCGTCACGAGGGAGGAGTCCGCCCAGGCCACCCCCTCCCCAGGGCACGATGGTCATCACTGACGCACCCGAAATATACACCTAGGATCCACCTGGCGGTGTCACGATCGCCAGGCGTGATATGGGTCCTAGGCTATGACTTCGGGCTCAATCCGCAAGCGGACGGTGTCGAGTTATAGTATAAAAGATAGTCGAATCCCACAGGGATGGTGATAGTGTCCATGGTAATCTTAGTCTATTTCTAAATCTAGAAGTAATGTAGCGGTTGGAATGAAAGATTTGAGTTGATTGTTGTTGTTGTGTAATATAATAAAAAGAACTAGGACTTTAGGGATCACCGCTAGGATCGTTGGGGGTTGATGTTACATAGGTTCCTCATGTAGCATTAGGGTTATAGAATTAATCCCCCAATTTGTACCACTCTCGTGGGTTAGAATTGCGGGGTATTTCGGTGGCTTTCGTTGACGCAATGGCCATCAACGTAGCAGTATAGTTCGTCGATGGATCCCCTCAAGGCGCGAGCCGGGCATGGTCATGTGCCTTGATTGGATCCACCGATTTCCCTATTCAAATCCCTAGATACCCCTTAAGCGCATCAATTCCACAGACCGTGGGCATGATCTCAGTACGGGTTATCTGCGGATTCGATAGAATATACCGAAATACAACCCTAAATCCCCAATTCAACATGGGGATCCAGATCTACATTTCCCCCCCTAAAATCCTAGGGTTCACCCATCAACCATAGAATGGATCTACTCACTCATGATGGTGGGAGCACACAAAAATATCAATATCGTAGAGGAAAACATTTTAGCAATAAAGGAATTAGGGTGAAAAATAGCTTACATCGAGAATGAACGAAGAACAGATCCTGTAAAGAACATAAAGCAATAATCTTCAATTAACGATCCGAAATTCGCTACAAGAATTAATCCCCGAAAGATTCCTACCAAAATCGCTCTTTAGCTCCTCTCCCTAAAAAATTCCTAAAACAAAACTCTGAACGACACGTTAGCCGAGCCCACAATTGCGAGCTTCAGCTGCGGCACAGATCGCACGCATCGCGCGTTCAAAAAATCTTTCCAAAAATGCCCTGGGAAGTGCCGACCGAGCATGCTACTCGGTCCGAGTATCAGCTGCTCGGTCAGAAACCCGGCCCGCGTAGGCAAGCTGCTCGGCTGCTTGGAGATCTGGAAGTCGACCTATCCGACCGAGTAGCTCCTGCTCGGGCCAGGTTGGATCGGCTCGGTTTGGGGATCGGGCGCTGCTCGATCAGTGAAATATGGGGCTATCCGACCGAGCAGATGAGCTGCTCGGTCCGGATCAAATCGTATCTGCTGCTACTGCCAAGTGACACGGCTCGGTCTGAGCAGCGAGCTGCTCGGGCCGAGCATTTTCTGGGAAACTCCTCTACAACAACAGGGGCTTCTCTCTCTTTGCTCTCTCTTTCTTCTCTTCCTTCTCTCCTCCAACAGCTCCGAGAACACGGCAAACTCCTCTAGGGCCCTGCCAACAGGCTCATGAGCATGTAGTATGTGTCCATACCCAGGCGGGGGTCCAAATCACTCCAAAATCCCTAAAAACTCAAAATATACTACGAAACTCGAAATAACGTCAGAAATACCAAAATCACAGTAAAAAGTGGGATTTGGACGCGAAAATGACATGCAATGCAATGGTAACATTATATGAAAACGATGTAAAATATGGACACATCGAAATCCCCCAAGCTTACCTCTTACTCATCCTCGAGGAAGACGAATAATCAGTATGCCGGGAGGAAAATAAACCGAAAATAAGAAAATGAAAATAAAGAGGAATGAAGAATAAAAGAGAGAAGTAAGAGGGAAGTGCTTAGGATGATCGATCAGATCTCAGGCCTAAAAAGTTTATCACGATGCTCTGAGTGCTAAACATACAAGCTATTTGTAATTTCTAGTTTTATATATCATATGACATGCAGTATAGGCAAAGAAAAGGGATCTACTGATATAACACTGTCAAATCATATCAGTCTCATGCAATCCCTAGAGTCTAATATAAAAGAGTTGGCAACGCCCTTTTAATCACAGATGCACAAGGAAACACAAAAGATTCACACAGCATGCAATAAAGAATAGAAAAGATCATGCCATTCAGATATTCAATTAGATACATGAAAAATTTTCAAAACTAAAGTAATTCGTAAAGTTTTGGTTTTATAAAATCTACCTAATGTGCACTGTCTCCACTCTAATGTTAAGCTCACTCGTATGATCAGTTGGTTTATCCCCCCCAGCTTAGCTTGAGGCGTCACATCAAGGAAATGATATGGAATTTAATTTTTCTTCCCATAATAATTAATAGCTTCTAATGAAATGAAATAAAATCATATTTATTCATTTTCTTTTTCTCTTTTTTTCTATTTTTTCTATTTTTTCTATTTTTTTCATTTTTCATTTAGAAGCTTTTCTTTTGCTTTTTGGGATTGGGAAGTAATATGCGGTAAAGTAGCTAGGGGGTGTAACCAACTGATATGTAGAGATAAAATAGATATGTGGAGAAGGAAGATAATGGGACTCTCGGTTCACTCATAAGATGGTGCACATCAGTTTGATAAAATAAAACCCTAACTAAACTCATATAAAGTATGAAAATTTTCACTTTTTTAAATGAATACTGAAAATGGCATGCGGTAATAATCACAATGTCAACAGGCATGCAAGCAGAAGTGAAAAAGATAGTAAAAACAGGTGCCCCAAGTGTTCTAGTGATGCGTGAACCTGGGTGCATTTCCCAACATAAATCATATTAAAGCTAGTTCATGCAATTGACTTTCAATTCATTTCAGGTGTTAATTCAGACAGATCATCAAATAGAATAGCATGCATATTGATAATAAAACTGAAATTAACTCTAATAGCATGCCAAAGAGATGAGCACTGCAAAAACTAATAAAGCCTAGAGAGATATCATCATTTAGACCATCCTTAGCAAAGATAAAAAGAAACAGAGAAGAAAATGGGAAAATAAATAAAAAGAGATGCATGCATGGAGAAAAACGGAAAATATGATGCAAAATGAGAAAAATAAAATGAGGCGAGAAAATGGTGAAAAAGTAAAATAAAAACTGAAAATAAGGGAGGAAATGTGAAAAATAAAAATAAAAATAAAGCGGGAGCGCTCATCCCCCAAGCTAAACCTAGCAGTGTCCTCACTGCTAAGAAAAAGCTCGTAAGCGGAAGATGATGCTAAAGGGGTGGTGTGGGAGGGGAAATAAAGTAAAAAGCTATGTAATGAAAGAAAAATAAAAAGAGAAAAAAAATATGATATGATGTAATGCAAAATGTGAGATGATGCATGCATGGGTGTATCCTCCCCCAAGCTATGTGAAAGCAGGGCCCCAAAAAGACAGCTGGGCACTAAAAATATGGGGGAGGTAAAAGCTGGGATAGACTATATCAGGCAGAGGCACCACCCTCTGGGGGTGGTGATGGGTCCCTCTGCTGAGGACCCAGGGCGGTGGGTGGTGGTAGGGATGGTCAGAACTCTGGAGGAGAGCTGGTGGTGAGGTCTATGGAGGAGGTGGATGGCTCAGTGGTAAATAATACGAGTGAAGAGAGGGGGTCGACTGTGACTGACGACTCAGAGGTAGAAGGAGTAGTCTCTGCAGAGGCCTGTGGAAGTGAAGCACTAAGTGGTGCGGTGCTGGTCACAGTGTCCGACCGATGGGGGGAGCGTGTGCAAGAATGACAGTGGGCGTGCCCTGCTGTCGCAGCATGTCTAAAATGGAATCAAGATCCGACTCAATTCTAGATCTATGTGTCTTGGTCTCTACGAGCAAGGCGTCGAAGTCCCGCTGTAAGCGGGAAGTCAACGCCTCAAGAGCGGTCAAGCAAGACAAGGAAGTGGTCGAGTCGGGTGGTGCACAGTAGGGATGCCGGTAAGTCACCACTCGAGAGAAGTGGCCAGGTGCAACTGAGGCACAGTGCCGGGCGCGGAAGGTAGGCGAGGGTGAGCTCGTCATCAAATCTGGGGTAGCAGAAAATAGAGCTATCGTCGACACAGAGGTGTGGATAGACATCGAGACAGACTCTGTGAAAATGGCCGTGGGTGAGGAGGAGGTGGTGTCAGCGGGAGGGGCTGAAGCAATAAGCTCAGAAATAGGGGGAGGGTGGGGACAGGGTCGTGCGAAGGAGCATCAAAATCTATACTGTCATCAGAGAAAGGTAGATCGGTGCCCTCCGGCACTGATACAACAGAAGAAGAGATCAGAGTCTTGGGGAAGGAAGTGAGGACAGTCCCCGAGGACTCGACGACTGGAAATATGGAAGAGACAGATGTGGAAGGGGCGGCACCTGAAGATGGGTGAGCTGGAGGAACAGGGAGGCCGGTGACAAGAGCAGCTATATCGAGCATCTTGAACTCCGAGGAGAGAGGGTCTGGGTCATTGGCAGGTGCCGCAACCGGAGCTCCAGGGGGCTTGAGATCGTGAATGGGGGGAAGCGGGAAGACAACATGAATCATCCAGTCAAGCTGGACGGTAGAGATATGCGTCAGGTGAGGGGCTGGGAGGACCAAATGGGGGTCATGGCATGTACCTACTTGGTAACGCCAGTGAAGAGCACCGTAAGGACGAAGGATATGAATGTGCTCGAGCACGCCTATGATGAGGCGTGTCAGGCCAGGCGGACGATGCAAGTCAGCATGAAGGGGGATACCTAGCATCCTATCGAAGATAGTAAAGAATCCATCGCAGCAGATATCCGTGGAATGGTAAGTGGTGGCTGTCTGGTATAGGCGCTGGCACAGCCAGTGGGCTGCGTCAGTGAGCATGAATGGTCTCACAGAGCTATCTGTGTGGAATCTGAGAGGTCGGGTCATACCCCAAAGATGGGTAAGCTCAGGGAGGGACATAGTCCCGACCTTCGGTCTATAGAAGAAGGTGCAAGCTATGTGCCTCTGGGCATATCGAAGGCAAAGGTGCACTATGCACGATGCCTTCGCCCGGCTGGGACGGTACTCGGGAAGGCCAGAAATGCGCTCCCAAAAGGTGCGCACAACAAAATCGGTGAGGTCAACGGTCGGGGAAAAAGCAACCCTAGGGTCAGGGACAGCCGGAAAGTGAAAGTAGTCCCGGATCATATCAAAAGTGACTGTGTAATCGTGATCCAGGAGTCGAAATGTGATGCCGTCGCCTGCAGCGGTGAAAGCAAGGGAGCTAAGACCCTCTAGGTATAGGCGTGTGTAGGTGGAGGCATGGACACCGAGGAATCGATTGAAACCGATCGTTCGGTAGAGGCGGTGCACTCCTTGGAGGATGCCTAGGGACCTAAGAGCGGGAACGTCTATGAAGACGGTAGGTACAAGGCGGCACTGGTTGGTCCTAGAGTATCGCGCTCTGTGAGCGCCATCGCAGAAAGTGATGCCATGTGTAGGGATGTGCGTGGTGGGATCATCGCTGGGTGGGGGGATAAGGTGGCAGTGGTGGAGACAGAAGTGGAGGGGATAGCGGCTGATGGGATCGGTGCGGTGGTGACAGGTGCGGTGGTGGTGGGAATGCTGGTGGTAACAGCCGGAGCTGTAGGGAATGGTGTGGTAGTGGAAGTGGAAGTGGTAGTGGTAGTGGAAGTGGTGCGTGCACGGCGTAGTGGACAGGAAGAGGAGGCGCCAGAAGATGGCTTCTTCCTGCGAGCGGGGGGTGTGACAGATCTGCGTGTGTGGACCATAGTGACACGCGTAGAAAAATAATACGGTATGAAAAGAGGATAAGGAAACGAGTGTACCATGGGTGCGGATGAAGCGGATGTTCCAAAGATCCCCCAAGCTGATACATGCTACTGCTACTGACGTAAGAAAAGAGTACCTGCAATTTGAAACAATCAAAACGTCAGTTAATCGATTAAAAATGGGTGGAGTGAGAACACACTGTGACTCGGGCTGAGCATTGTGCTGCTGTCCGTGCCATGCAGGAGTGGGGAATGCTCGGTCACGTGCTGTGAACGAGCCAGTGTGACTCGAAGGGGAGGGGGTGAAAGATCGAGCATGACTCGGGGGTGGGTGAGAGACCGAGCACCTAGGTGCTTGGTCTATGCCCCAGGGCACAGACGGAGAGGGGTTTTTGAACGAGCAGCGTTGCTGTTCGTTCAGTGCCCTAGCAGACGGGGTGGGTAGGGGGGTTTCGGCTGTCGATGCGAAGTGGGTGGCGGGCGGGGGTTAAGGCGATGGCGAAGGGGGGTTTAACGGGGGGGGGGGGGGTGGTGATGGTCGGCGCCGTCGGCGGCGGCGGCACCGTTGACGGTGCCGTCGACAAACTGGAGGGAGTGGGGGGGGTGACGAGAGGGGGAGAGGGAGAGGTGGAGGGTTTGTCTGGTGGGTGGGTTTTGTTGAGTGGGCGGCGACGCCGTCGACAGCGGTGGCGCCGTCGACGGTGGCCGCCGATGAATAGGGCGGATGGGGGGTGAAGGAGAGGGAGATTGGGGTGGATAGAGAGAGAAAGGGTGGAAGAGGGGGGGTCGACTGACCGGAGACGAGGAGGTGACGGCGGGGCCGGCGAACACGGTGGCGGAGCGGGCAGAGACGTCGGGGAAGATGAACGAGTCAGGTGAGGGTTAGGAGCTCGGGGGGGGGGGGGTATTATCGGGGGTAAAAAGATTAGGGTAAAAGAAAACGAGAAGGAAAAAAGTTTTTAACAGCGATAACATGTCGCTGGATCCGACCCGACTCGATCCGAGCATATAGGATGCGCGGTCCGCGTCAATGCAAAGAGAGTTTTAAGTAATACGACTCGACTCGGTCCGAGCAACTAAGCTGGTCGACCCGATCAATGTAAATTTTTTTGAAAGAAATACTCTCTTTGAGTCGTATGCTGCTCGGGCCGAGCCAATAATATTCTATCCGGGTCGACAGAGTGACGTTTTCCTCCCAAATTTCTTCCATGTATGACTTGATTGAGCCGATAGATGCTCGGTCTGCGTCATGTCCTGCTTGGGCCGATCCAATAGTGTTCTGCCCGGGTCGACAGAGTGACGTTTTTTGCTCAAATCTCTTCCCTGCACGACTCGATCGAGTAGCTGTCTGCTCGGTCCGTGTCAATTTAGACTCAGACTGAGCATAACCTACTCGGGCCGGGCTCATGTATCCGTATCTGACTGACGCGATCGAGCAGCTTGGCTGCTCGGTCCGGATTTCCTGTGTCTCCTTTTCTCCTCTTTTCCCTTGTTTTCTTTCTCAATTCTTCAATTTCCTCCGGCTTCCTTCCGTTTATAATGTCCATATGCATACCCCCAATTGTTCGTCCTACACAAAACATAAGCTCGTCAAATCTTTATGAATTTTTTCGATTTTTCGTAAAAATATGAAATAGAAATAGAAAAATAAGAAAATAGGAAAGAAATTTTAAAATCTACGTAATTGGGTTGCCTCCCAATAAGCGCTCGTTTTCAGTCATGAGCTCGACTCCATTTGATATATCAATGTTCATTTGGTGCACACGGTGGTCACACGTCACTCTTCGGGGCGGTGAAATTCGGCGGCGTTTGACTTCCGCTTACTCCAACACTCTCCTCCATGTAAGATGTGGCCTGTGATGCTTGATGATTTGTTGAACAACGTTGAAACTCCTCATCCAATACTTGGATGTACGCGGCGACCGCTTTGTTGTAGGTTCGGTCGCCATCGTCGTCGATGCTTGCTTTAACCGGGTCCCTCATGACCCCTTCAGCAGAAAAGTCTTCAATCGCTTCCTCCTCCAGAAGCTCCAGATAACTAGCCCCTTCCACGTGGGCTCGCTCCTTCATCGGCTTTTGTAGCCGGAACTCAGCTTCAATATTTCCCACATTGAGGGAGAGGGTCCCTTTTCGGACGTCTATAAGCACCCCGGCCGTCGCCATGAAAGGACGGCCGAGTATGAGTTGAGAGCTTCCTCCCTCCGGCATGTCCATGATGACAAAATCGACAGGGACGCATAGTCCTGGAGGTATCTGGAGGATGACATCCCTCGCTATCCCTACCGGGTAAGTGATAGAGTGATCGGCCAGCTGGATTGACATGCTAGTAGGTTCCAGCTCGCTTCCCGTCTGGAGTCTTTCGAAGATAGAAAGGGGCATCAGGCTAATGCTAGACCCTAAATCAATTAGCGCTCTGCTGATCGGCATTCCTCCAAGGGAACATGGCACGGTGAAGATCCCCGGATCCGGCAACTTCCGTGGGAGGTGGTTCTTGATAATGGATGTAGAGTCATCCAACAGCTTGATTTCTTCCGGCCTTCGCTTTCCGGTAATGAGATCCTTCAGAAACATTGCATACGTTGGGATCTCGGTGATGGCATCAATAAACAGGATATTGAGCTGAATCCTTTTCAGTAACTCCATAAACTTGGAGTACTTCTTCTCCAATTTGGCTTGGGCAAGCCTCTGAGGATATGGAGGAGGAGGTCTGGAGGCTTTGCCCTTAGATGCATCAACGGGCGGTGGTGTAGTAGCAGGCATGACGGGAGGTGTATCCGTCTTCTCTTCAATAGTAATAGGCCCTTCAGTGGCCTCAACTCTGGTACTTTCATCAGCAGCTTCTTCAGTGGGAGCCTTCTCCTTGTTAAACACCGAA
Source organism: Scilla litardierei (assembly GCA_030789695.1). Taxonomy (NCBI): domain Eukaryota; kingdom Viridiplantae; phylum Streptophyta; class Magnoliopsida; order Asparagales; family Asparagaceae; genus Scilla; species Scilla litardierei. Next base: position 59,458,748 of record CM061138.1, read on the forward strand.
ACCATAACTGGGTCGGTCACCCGTCCTCCTTGCATGGTCACTGAAACCACGACGTTTGCTTGAGCTCTGGGGTTATTCTCTGGCTGGGAGGGTAATCTCCCTTGATTCTTCAACAACTGAGACATCGGCCCTCTCAGTTCATCGAGCGAAGAGTTGATACTCTTAAATTGGTTCGATGTATCTTGGTTGAACCGAATCTGGCCGCTCATAAAGGTCTCCAACGTAGATTCAATATTTGACTTTGGAGGAGCCGGTGCAAAATTTTGCTGAGGTGGCCGGTTGTACTGATATCCCGGCGGCCTATAGGGCCCAGCTGGCCTAAAGCCGCCCGGCTGCTGGCTCTGCTGCTGCTGCTGAAGGAGAGGTGGTCGCTGAAACTACGGAGGTTGCAGCCCTCCGCTTGGGTTTCCATATGAGAATCCTGGTGGTTCCTGGCAGCATGATGCCGCCACTGGTTCCGTCCCTCTCCCTGGACGTACTGAACAGACTCGGATGTCTCAGCACCCTCGTAATGACCCTCAATGTGAATATATCCCGGATCCATATATTCCTTCGCATGATGATATGAGGTGCTGGGTGCCGATGGAATGGAGTCCAGGCGCTGCTCGGTGCAGGCCACCTGCTTGCACAAGGTCTCAATGTGAGAATCCAAGTGAGTGGCGACCTTGACCTCGGGAGTCCGGGTCACAACGGTCCGCTCATCGGTCCACTGTTGGGTGTTGGCTGCCATGTGCTCCAATAGATCTATAGCCTCCTCAGGAGACTTATCCAATAGGGCGCCCTGCGCCGTAGCATCAATAATCATCTTGGTGCTTGGCTGGAGCCTGTTGTAGAAGCTCTGCACCAAATCCCAAGGCTGGATTCCGTGGTGTGGGCACTGGTGTAGGAGGTCCTTGAACCTCCCCCGAGCCTCGTAAAGAGACTCCTGCGAGAGCTGCTTGAAATTGGATATGGCCCCACGGATCCGGACCGTCTTCGAGGGTGGATAAAATTTATCCACAAAAGCAAGCGCGAGCTTCTCCCATGTGGTGAAGTGATTGGGAGGATGGGCCCGGAGCCAATAGGAGGCTTTGTCCCTCAAGGTGAAAGGGAAGAGCCGCAGCTTTACCGCATCATCACTAACATCCTTCGCCTTGAAAGTATCGCACTTAGCCAAGAAGGAGTCGATGTGATGGTTGGGATTCTCATGAGGATGCCCGTGGAAGGGATCTTGCTGCATCAGATTTATCAACCCCGTCTTAAGCTCGAAGGTTGCCACCGTCAGCTGCGGTCTCAGAATCCAGGAGTTGTTCCCAAACGTCAGTTTCATATGGTCCCTGATAGACCCAGTGCGTGGAGGAGGAGGATTCTCTCCCATCTGAGCAAATGGAGATGAACTTTTGCTAGAGGCTCTTAAAGCCCAGACTGTCTTTTCGATCTCGGGATCGAACAATAATTCTTTAGAAGTCCCCTTGTGGCGGTGTTCATGCACCAACAAAGCTCAGAAAAACACCGTCAGTAGCACCGAAATAAATAAAGAGACTAAAAATGATGGTAGGTAAGGGATGATAAGAATGCTAGCAAACTTCTCAATATGAAAACAAACTGAGATAAAAACACTATTGTAGTCCCCGGCAACGGCGCCAAAAACTTGACGCACCCGCAATCTACACCTAGGATCCACCTGGCGGTGTCACGATCGACAGGCGTGATATGGGTCCCAGGCTACGACTTCGGGCTCAATTCGCAATCGTACGGTATCGAGTTATAGTATTAAAGATAGTCAAATCCTACAGGGACGATGATAGTGTCCGTGGTAATCTCAGTTTATTTCTAAATCTAGAAGTAATGTAGCGGTCGAAATGAAATAATTGGGTTAATTTTTGTTGTTGTGTAATATAATAAAAAGAACTAGGGCTTTAGGGATCATCGCTAGGATCGTTGGGGGTTGATGTTAGATAGGTTCCTCATGTTGCATTAGGGTTAGGGAATTAATCCCTCAATTTGTACCACTCTCGTGGGTTAGAATTGCGGGGTATTTCGGTGGCTCTCGTTGACGCAATGGCAGTAGCCGTCAACGTAGCGGTATAGTTCGTCGATGGATCCCCTCAAGCCGCGAGCCAGGCATGGTCGCGTGCCTTGATTGGATCCATCGATTTCCCTATTCGAATTCCTAGATACCCCTTAAGCGCATCAATTCCACAGACTGTGGGCATGATCTCAGTACGGGTTATCTATGGATTCGGTAGGATCTACCGAAATACAACCCTAAATCCCCAATTCAACATGGGGATCCAGATCTACATTTTCCCCCTAAAATCCTAGGGTTCACCCATCAACCCTAAAATGGATCTACTCACTCATGATGGTGGGAGCACACAAAAATATCATTATCGCAGAGGAAAACATTTTAGCAATAAAGGAATTAGGACGAAAAATAGCTTACAGCAAGAACGAACGAAGAACAGATCCAGTAAAGAACAGAAAGCAATAATCTTCAATTAACGTTCCAAAATTCGCTACAAGAATTAATCCCGAAAGATTCCTACCAAAATCGCTCTCTAGCTCCTCTCCCCAAAAAATTCCTAAAACAAAACTCTGAACGACCCGTCAGCCGAGCCCGCAATCGCGAGCTTCAGCTGCTGCACAGATCGCGTGCATCGCGCGTTCAAAAAATCATTCCAAAATGCCCTGGGAAGTGCCGACCGAGCATGCTACTCTGTCCGAGCATCTGCTGCTCGGTCAGAAATCCGGCCCGCGTAGGCAAGCTGCTCGGCTGCTTGGAGATCTGGAAGTTGACCTATCCGGACCGAGTAGCTCCTGCTCAGGCCAGGTTGGATCAGCTCGGTCTGGTGCTCGGGCGCTGCTCGGTCAGTGAAATATGGGGCTATCTGATCGAGCAGATGAGCTGCTCGGTCCGGATCAAACCGTATCTGTTGCTACTGCCAAGTGACATGGCTCGGCCCGAGCAGCGAGCTGCTCAGGCCGAGCATTTTCTGGGAAACTCCTCTACAGCAACATGGGCTTCTCTCTCTGCTCTCTCTTTCTTCTCTTCCTTCTCTCCTCCAACAGCTCCGAGAACATGGCAAACTCCTCCAGGGCCCCGCCAACAGGCTCATGAGCGCGTAGGATGTGTCCATACCCAGGCGGGGTCCAAATCGCTCCAAAATACCTGAAAACTCAAAATATACTATGAAACTCGAAATAATGTCAGAAATACCAAAATTGCAGTAAAAAGTGGGATTTGGACGTGAAAATGACATGCAATGCAATGGTAACATGATATGAAAATGATGTAAAATATGGACACATCAATCACCCACAAGGACGGAACCGAAGTCGAACCTCAGAGAGGCGGAGAGAGTGCACCCCGAGCGCCCCACCTACCCTGAGGAGGCCATGCCATTGGTGCGATTGATAACTTCGGCCCCGAGACCTGCGAGGTTCAAGGCCCCCAGCTGGCAGTCTACATGGGAGAGGCAACCCTCTCAGCACGTGCAGCAATACCGAGGGGTGATAGAGATGCAGGACGTGGATGACACACTCCTTTGCCAAGGATTCTAGCAGACTCTGCAGGATTCAGCCCTGGAGTGGTACCACGGTCTGCCCAACCGGTTCATCGAGAGCTTAGGCGAACTATCTCACAAATTCTGCCAGCAGTTCTGGGCTGGGTGTACCAGGAAGCAACCCACGGACAACCTGTTCACGGTCGTCAAGAAGGAAGGGGAGACGATCGGGAAATACCTGCACCGCTTCTAAGATGAGAAGCTAGGTGTGGTATCCTGCGGCAATAAAATGGTCATGGCAGCCTTTAAGGCAGGACTGACTTGTCAAAGCCTTCACAAGTCCCTCCTACGAGACTCGCCCGCCGACTTTGACGCACTCATCGTCCAGGCAGAGAGATACACACTAAGCAAGGAGGCGCTTGGAACAAAGAAGGAGGTCGCCAGGGCGAGAGCGCCCTGCATCGAGCATCGGCCCAACCCCAGGCCGAGGCAGGAGGAGAGGCCCAGGGGCCGCGACCAGCTTGCTCAGCCAAGGCGCGACCCAGAAGGACGTCGTCTGCAAGATCGTCCTGGACCAGTGCAGGAGTTCGAGGTCGCCAGAGAGCCCGTGCAGGCCATCTAGAGGGCGGAGGGGCCGCTGCGGGCCCAGTATACCCAGCTCAACACTCCGATGCTGGAGGTAATAGTCGCAGCGATGAGGGCCGGACTGCTTCCAGACCCACCTCTGGAGCTGAGATCGGATACGGCGTTGATCGCGTCTGGATATACACCCGAAAAATGACTTACAGTCTTACCGCAAGTGCACGATGTAGTGGCGAGCAGGTATCGAACACAGGGAGGACAAATGACAGTATCTCACTTTGATTACCTAGCTATCAACAGAATAAGAATAGTTTTGATGTAATAGTCACAATCGTTCAAATAGCAAGAAATATCAATATAATAAAGGCGTCTAGAGATAGGAAATCCGCACTACGGACCATCTCTCATCCTTGTGAATCATAAATTTCATTGTTGCTAAGCTTGAATATAGGTGAACTAGTCGCAACTTAATGTAGAACGAAGCTCACGCTCTCGCGCTATTGTCGGTCTATAGAAAACCTAGAATAGAGCCCACTCTCGTGCAAACCCTACCCTAAGCCGCTAGCGTGAAGATCGACATCATCGTCCAATCGCAACTCGAGCCCACTCTCGTGCAACCTCGAGCTACGATCTAGGTTATGATAGTTTGTATTCGTCCAATCTCTTGCAAACGAATATTAGCATAGATTTATAATTAAAAATCCTAGCTTTGGTCCAATCTCTTGCAAACCAAATCTAGAGAATTTCAATTATCAATCTAAATCGAATATCTAGGCCGTCCTATCAATTGGGATCCAATCTCTTGCAAATCCCAATTGATATAAATTCCTAGCTACTCGTAATAAATCGATCACAACCTAACCATAATCAATTCTAGCAACAAATCTATAAATTCATCACAATTCAAAGATCGGGTCCATAGGGTTCATCCCCATGCCCTAGAACGATGGAACTACTCACTAATCATCATGAAAATCTCAGAAATAAGAATTATAATCATGGCACAATTCATTGCAAATAGGAAACAATTCATAAAAATGAGTTTTTAACAAGAAAGAACAAACCAACAATGTCGCCAATGATCTCCAGCTGAGATTTCACAAAAGAATAGCTATCAAAAACATAATAGAAGTTTCTAAAAAATAACAGTCTCTCCTAAAACTAGGGTAAAAACTAGGCTTAAATACAAGCCAAAATCATCCAAAAATCGTGACAAAACTGCCCCCGTGCAGCCCAAAATTTGCATTCATAGCAGCAGTCGGAGAGGGTCACTCGGCCGAGTGACCATTGTCACCCGCCCGAGTGACAAACCCTGTAAAATAACAGTAACTTCGGGGTTTTCAGAGGTCTGTCTCTCGAGGTGGCTCGGCCGAGTAGTCTTCTTCATTCGGCCGAGTGAGCATGCATGCTCGGCCGAGTGGGCTTCCTCTGAAATTCCAGTAAGTTGGCAGCTTCTCTGGACGAATTCTCTGTACCACTCGGGCGAGTGAGCTTTCTTACTCGGCCGAGTGGACATTTTTTTACTCGGCCGAGGAAACATGGAAGATCTTCAGTGTGTATCCGTTTCACTCGGGCGAGGGTGATCCTTCACTCGGCTGAATGAGCAGTCTTGCTCGGCCGAGTGAGGTGCTCCTGAGCTCCTTTCTCCTCCTTTTCGCCTCCTCGTCGATCCTATGAAATTCCTTCTTCTTCTGCTCATCCTTTATCGCTGGTAAGTCCTTAAATAAGCCGTGGGCGACACTCCGAAGTGCGTGAAAATCCTCTGATCTCATTTTCCCTCCAAATCGCTCCATATCTCTTGAAATTCGACAAAAAACAAGAAATAGTGAAAAGCAACGCAATATCGTCGAATAATCGTGAAAAACGCAATATGGGCGATCAAAACGACATGAAAACATGCAGAAAAAAGGTGTAAAATATGGAGTGATCAAAATCCCCCAAGCTTACCTCTTACTCATCCTCGAGGAAGACAAGTAAAAGGCGAACCCGATGGGAAAAATAAGGAAAAGGAAAAAGAAATAGAAAATAGATAAGAAAACATGGAGGGAGGTGCTAGATCATTATCTCATGACGTGGGTTTTGCTTACTCATATAGCACACGGCGAATATAAAACACATGCCAAAGATTTTTATCTCGCTATCATAATCATATAAAGATGCATTCATAATAGAAACCCAAGATTATCAAAATAGTATGAAATATTGAATCATTCTAGAATTAACATCGTCTGAAGCATCTAAATCGGTATACATAATCATAGACCACACACTTTTCAATTGATCGCTTTCTATTTGGAGTATAAGAGGTATCACACAATATGTAGCAATAAGAATAGGAAGGAGTGGTTTTCATGAAATGCATGCTAAGTTTCAATTCCTGGATTTCGTAAAACTTTTAGTATCTCGCCGAGTATAGAAAATTACATAGCTTAGGTTGTCATGCACAGTCAAGTAGTCACTCTCACACACATCATTGGATACTCTCCCCCAAGCTTATCTATAATCGTGGTGGCATCAAATCTAGCAATAAGAGCATTCCCAATTTTTGAAGCTCCAAGGAACAAAGATAAGAAATAAAAGAGGGAAGAAAGAGAGAAAGGATATGAAGTGGGATCATGTATAAACTTCTTTTCTCTTTTTTTTCTTTTTTTCTTTTATTTGTGTTTTTGTTTTTTTCATATATATACAACTGTGATCACAAATCAAAAGATAGAAACATATACATGTATTTTTTTCTTTTTTGATTTTGGGGTATAGGAGCATGGACCTTTATAGTGGGGGAATATGCCAATATAAGAATCGCTAAAGGGAGATTCACCAATGATCTTAAGTATAGAAATAATGCTTAAGATATGTGTAGAAAGAAATATATGTAACACTTGGTTCACTCTATAGAATGTGCACGACCACTTTCAGCAGAGTAATGTAATCTACTCAGTTAAATCTTAGAAAGTAAACTAATCCAGTTATATCAACCTAGCATACATTCAATCAACCTAAAAGTGAAGCGTACAATTTTTATGCAATAAGAAGTGATATAATATAAGAAAGCAGTACTCCAGATATAAGAAATCAATGCGTGAAGCTTGGTGTGTTTTCTATAGAGAGTATACAGTAAAAATCGTTAGACTCAGCTAATAAAAGAGTTTCATCCATATTCATACAACAAAAGGCGGGTTCCTATCTCAAATGCATAGCAAGACATAGTATATGATATCTGAAATAAAGACTATGGCATGACAAGATAATATGCATATAGAGATAAGCTAATACCACGTCATCATCATCACAGAAAATTCATCTCTAGCAAAAAGGATAAAAAGAAATAAGAATAAATAAAAACTACTGTACATATGCAACACACTCAAAAAGTAAGAAAACATGATGCATGGAAAAAAAGAGAAAAAGTGGGTGAAAACAAGTGTGAAAACAAAGAAAAGTGGGAAAATGAAAAAATAAAAGGCGACAAAATATAAAAAGTAAAAAGTGCGTGAGAACTCACTCCCCCAAGCTAAAGTGCATAGTGTCCTCAATGTGCAAAGTGTGGCACACTGAGAGACAAAATACTGGAGGGGTGGGTGAGGATGCATGCATGATGAAAATAAAATAAAAATGTGATGGGAATGCAGGTGGTGTATGCACAGATCAAAATAGTACCATGTAAGTGTCCCCAAAAGTACTCCCTCTCTCCCAAAAAAGATATAGACAGATAAGACCAAAAAGTGACCAAAACATGTGTGGAGGAGGGGTGCAAAATCAGCTGGCCAAAAATATCCAAAATAACAGCAGCAAAAATATGAAAGGCATCCAGAGTGTGCCAGGTGGGTGGTGGGGCACCAGCACCGTCCTGTGGCAGAGGTGGTGGTTGAGGTGGCTGCTGGGTGGGGGTGGGTGGCTAGGGCAGTCGCTCAAGAATCTGGTTCAGGCAAGCCTGAATACTAGGAAGTAGATCGATGCGAGTCTGGACAACACTAACAGTAGCGGAGAGAGCCCGAAAATCTGTGCTAAGTCCACTCACCGACCCCTTCAGAGCACGGAGGTGCTGAACTAGGGTATCAGGGGGAGGTGGAGCAGAGGGTCGAACAGGTCGAACAGGTGAAGAGATAGGCTGTCTCGCACGTCTACCGTAAAGGATAGGTGCGACAGTGGGGTGGTGCGGTGGTGATGTGCTCACTAAGTCACAATCAGCCTCTGTGGGAGGTCGAGACGCAGGAAAGGTCGAAGAGGATAGAGCATCAGCAGAAGCTGAAGTGGTGGTAGGCAATGAGGCGGGTAGAGAGGTCAGTGACACAGACGTGGGGACAGATGTCACGATGCTCTCAGAGAAGACAGTGGCATCACAGACCGAAGGGTCGACGGTTGTGGAGTCCGTGAAGTGCGAAGAAAATGACTCCACAGGGGTCGAGAACAATAAAGAGGAAAGGGTCTCCACTGCGGAGGTAAAAGAGGGCTCGCCGCACTCAACTATGGTGGGGGGATGCTTGTGGGTCGCCGCAGAAATGGGATCTATGGAGATGGGCACAGTGGCTGTAGTGGTGTGGGTGGACGCAGCTAAAGTGCTCCCGGCACTAACAGAACCAGGGACAGAGGTGTCGGGAGGCGCATACAGATCAGGCGTAGGCTGAGGTATCACGGGGTCAAGGGGTGGAAGGAGGGGCTCCTGCTGAGCACCCTCAGGCTCAAGCACGTACGCGGCGGGGATAAGGAGATCCATCGCTAGAATCCACTCCCCGCCCGCGGGTCCAATATGCGTCCGAGCAGGGCTCGGCAGAATCATGTAATCGGCACCATGGGGACAGTGTAGCCACACCCAGTGGTGCTGACCATGAGGACGAAGCATCCTCATCTGGGCCATAACATCTATGGAGAGTGAGGTGGGGCCCGGTGGTCTCAGCAAGCCAGTAGGGAGGTCAACTCTGTACAAAAGGGCCAAGAGGGTAATCAGACCGCCGCAACAGATGGGCATCCTAGCACTGACAGAAATAATGATGCGATCGATGTACCAACTGGAAACATTAATCTCGACGACGGGGACCAAAACGTCTCCTCCTCGGTTGAAGGCCCGCGATCGTGTCATCGCGTACAGCATGTAGAGCTCTGGCATCGACATCGTCCCCGGCTCGTACCTCGCAAGAAAAGTGATCGCCATAAGGCGCTGTGCAATGCGAAGGCATGGGTGGAGGATGTCGGAGGCCTTGGCCCGACTAGGGTCAAAGGCGAGGGGAGAGCCTGTGATACGTGTCCAAAAAGCGTGCGTGTCGAATGACGGGGGTGGGATGTGCATGGGACTGTAGGCTCGGTCAGGGTCTGGGACATCGAGCCACTGAAAGAATGCTCTAAGCATGTCGAGAGTGACCTCGCACTCTCGATCCATCAGACAAAAGGAGCATCCTCCAGGGGTCCGAGAAATAGAACTAAGGACCTCTTGTGTCGGGCGGATGTAAGTGTCCGCCGACACCGACAAGAAATCACGCCACCCCATGTTGTAATGCAACTGGAGCAGCCCATCTAGTACCCCTAGACGCTTGAAGTCAGTAAGGTGGGCAAACCTAGTCGGTACGATCGAGCGATGGGAGATATGCTCAAATCTGGCGCGCTGAGTGTCATCTCTGAACGTAATCCCCATCGCATCGATAGCAGGGGCGGGCTGTGCCGGTGGTGGAATGGGCACGGCAGGAGGCGGCTGTGTAAGTGGTGGTGGGCTAGGTGGAGGGGAGTCTGCCCTAGCGGAAGAGGAGCCAGGGTCACCTGACCTCTTCCGCTTGGAAGCGGGCTCCCGAGTGCGTGGCCTAAGACGTGGGGGCATGGATCCCGTGAAGCGTGCCTATCCAAATGATATGCGAAGTGCTACAAAACAGAATGAGTATACCTGAGCACGACGTGAGAGCAAAAAAGTGTAGTGTGGAAGAATCGCCTCCTCCGCGGAGCTCTAAAGTGTCCTGAATCTCCCTTAAGCTCCCCCAAGCTAGCAGAGAGTGGGTCTGTGGGATCTTCCCTGATTAGTACTCTACTCGGCCGAGTAGAGTCTTCACTCGGCCGATTGAAAAGTTCATTCGACCGAGTGGCTTGCTATTTTTTGTGCCGACTCTCTGTTTTTTGCATCCTTTCTGTTTTTCTTGTCCCCGTCAGTTTCTTCCTCCTCCTGAGGCATGAGCGCATTTCTGGGGAGCTCTCCCTTGCCATGGTCATCCTCCATGTAAATGATTTCTTGTTCTCCATCTCCTGTCATGAAAAATAGAGCCCGTTGTCATGTTTTTTATTGACCCTAGACTCTAAACACTAAGAAAGATCTAAAACAAAAAAGAATTCAACTAAGAATAATATAAAAACCGTCGGGTTGCCTCCCGACAAGCGCTCGTTTAAGGTCTTGAGCTCGACCCCTTAAGATATTCATTTATTGTGCAATATTCGTCGCACGTGAGATGCGCCCGTCAAACTTACCGGGAAGCACACTTGGATTTAATTGTTGATGCTCGTGGGCGTTACTCGGTTTCCCCTCATCATGGGTAGTGTTGGGGGATAAGTACCCCAAGCTTGAGCTTGTACCATTCTTTTTCTTCACCGGTGATGATACTTTCTTGTCCGACGGAGCTTTCTTCAAATTGTTGGCCGTGGAGAGCTTGCATAACTCCCTAAGTCTTGCGACATCAGCGTCGTCTTTGTCATCAACCATGGATTGGTCCGACGGGTCCTCCAACTTTTCTAATCATTGCTAGAAAATTGGCCTTCTTCAAAGCCGTCATCGTGTACGACACCAATAGAATGTGGTATAGCTTCATCGATTACCTCAATGAGGAGGTCCACGCAATCCACTTTCTCTTGGTAGGGCATATGCTTCATTACTTTAGGGATATGGAGCTCTACCTCGATGTTTCGGACATTTAAAGACAAGGTGCCCTCTCTCACGTCAACTATCATGCCGGCGATGGCTAAGAAGGGGCGTCCAAGAATTAGCGATGTATCGCCCTCCTCATTGATGTCCATAATTACGAAGTCGCACGGTAAGCAAATTTCTCCCGGCACTTGGAGCGGTATGTTCTTCGCAATTCCCACCGGCCTAGCGACCCAACCATCTACGAGTTGTATTCTCATATCCGTCGGCTTCAAGTCGGTCCCCGTATTCAATTTCTCAAACATACTTAGGGGCATTGGGCTCACACTTGCTCCAAAATCTACCAAAGCTTTTTGTAGCGGGACTTCTCCAAGTGTGCATGGAATGCGGAAGCTTCTGAGATCCTTCAATTTTGTGGGCTCCTTCTCCTTTCGGGTGAACCATGTGCCTTGCTCGGCGAGCATTATCTTCTCCTTTCTCTTTTTTCCCGAAATTAAGTCTTTCAAGAACTTGGCATATGACGGGTTCTCTATAATGGAGTCCAAGAAAGGTATATTGAGACTTACTCCCCGCAAGTACTCAAGGAATTTGGCAAGCTGCTTCTCAATCTTAGCTCTTGCCAACTGTTGTGGAAAGGGTACCTATGGCATGTAGGTGCGCTCCTCGCGTGGCTTCACAATTTCAGAATTTTCACCTTCTTGCGGCTCTTTCGGGCACTCCTCCTCGATCGTCGGCTCATTGTCATCCAAAATTTGCTCTCTGGGCTCGTTGGTTTGGATCATGGCGGGAGTAGTGTCCTTCCCGCCCCTAGTAGTAACCGCCACCACCGCATTGATGTGGGCGGTGTTGCTCCGTAGGTTTGGCTCCGATTGAGCCGGCAATTGTTGAGTATTTTTGTTAAGCAACGCAAGTTGCTCTGCTAGTTATGCCACGACGGTATTGAGAGGGTCTTGTTGAGCAGTCAACCTAGCATTTATTTTATTTTGCTCCATCATGAATTCTTCCACCCTAGCTTCATGATCCGATCTCTGTGGTGCTTGTGGTAGGTTTGGAGCTCTCCACCCTTGATTATAACCCGGTGGCCTATATGGTCCCGCTTGTTGCCTAGGAGGGTAGCTTTGTTGTGGTGGCCCTCTCGGTTGATATTGAGGTTGTGGAGGTGGAGGCCGAGCTTGAGGTTGTTGCGGTGGTGGGTTTAAAGCTCCATCATTATTAGCATATGAGAAGCCCGGATGATTCCTCGTGGTCGGGTTGGTTCAATAACTGGTGTTCCTCGCAACATATTGAACTTGTTCAATAGCACCCTCTCATTGCTCTCCTCCAACGAACATAACTTGAGCTTGGTCTTGCCAATTGCTCATATTGCCTCCTGATGTAGATGTGGCGGGAGTTCCATGCGGCTCGGTAATCAACTTCTCCAATCTCTCCACGACCTTGTGGAGAGAGTCAAACTTTGTAGAAAGCTCCGCTACGGCCTTGGCCTCATAAATGCTTGTTGGCTTCAAGGAGGATGAAGAATGTCCTCTCTCGTCGCCCCATTGTTGGTTGTTAGTTTCCATCTCCTCTAGTAGGACCATAGCTTCATCCGGTGTCTTAGATAATATTGCTCAATTAGCGGTTGCATCGATGACTTGCTTGGTTCCCAGTTGTAGTCCATTGTAAAAGCTATGTACTAGCTCCTATGCTTTAATGCTATGATGGGGGCATTGGTGTTGGAGATCTTTAAAGCGCTCCCATGCCTCAAATAGAGTCTCCTGTGGTCCTTACTTGAAGGACATGAGCGTGCTCCTTATCTTGACGGTCTTGGATGGTGGGTAAAATTGGTTCACAAAAGCACTTGCCAACTGATCCCATGTAATAAAGATCCCCTCCGCTTGTGTCTTCAACGAATATAATGCTTTGTCTCTGAGAGTGAATGGGAAGAGACGAAGTCGGATTGCATCGACCGGTACACCGGGCATCTGAAAGGTGGCACACTTAGACAAGAATAATTGAAGATGGTAGTGTGGATTCTCATGGGAGTTCCCATGGAATGGGTCTTGTTGTATTAAGACCACAAGTCTCGTTTTGAGCTCGATATTCTTGTCTGCCGCCAACTTCGGCATCACAATTGATGAAGTAGTAGAAGTGGTCTTAGGCCGAAGCCTATCTCTGATAGATATTAGCCTAGCCATGCATGCCGCTAACTCCTCCGGTGTATCCCGTCGGTTCATACAATTGTCCTATATATCAAGTCTTCTCTCCGCTCTAAGCCTCCTTTTGGTACGCTCGATCTCCGGGCCAAATAATAGATCTTCTTGATGCTCCGTCGATCTCGTGTACATGCACAGAAAAATAGAGCTTTGATGGAATTGTTAGCATGATAGAGGAATAAAAAGATAAAAATAATAAAACAAAAAGAAATAACTAAGTAAGAAAATAAGATACCGTCGCCTCCCCTGCAACCACGCCAAAAACTTGATCACGTCCGGGTATACACCCGAAAAACGACTTGTAGTCTTATTGCAAGCACACGGTGTAGTGGCAAGCGGGTATCGAACACAGGGAGGACAAATGACAGTATCTCACTTTGATTACCTAGCTATCAACGGAATAAGAATAGTTTTGGTGTAATAGTCACAATCGTTCAAATAGCAAGAAATATCATTATAATAAAGGCGTCTAGGGATAGGAAATCCCCACTACGGACCGTCTCATCCTTGTGAAAAATAAATTTTATTGTTGCTAAGCTTGAATATAGGTGAACTAGTCGCAACTTAATGTAGAACCAAGCTCACTCTCTCGTGCTATTGCCGGTCTATAGCAAACCTAGAATAGAGCCCACTCTCATGCAAACCCTACCCTAAGCCGCTAGCATGAAGATCGACATCATCATCTAATCACAACTCGAGCCCACTCTCGTGCAACCTCGAGCTACGATCTAGGTTATGATAGTTCGTATTCGTCCAATCTCTTGCAAACGAATATTAGTATAGATTTATAATTAAAAATCCTAGCTTTGGTCCAACCTCTTGCAAACCAAATCTAGAGAATTTCAATTATCAATCTAAATCGAATATCTAGGCCTTCCTATCAATTGGGATCCAGTCTAAATCCCAATCGATATGAATTCCTAGCTACTCGTAATAAATTGATCACAACCTAACCATCATCAATTCTAGCGACAAATCTATAAATTCATCACAATTGAAAGATCGGGTCTATAGGGTTCATCCACATGCCCTAGAACGACGGAACTACTCACTAATCATCATAAAAATCTCAGTAATAACAACTATAATCATGGCACAATTCATTGTAAATAAGAAACAATTCATAAAAATGAGTTTTTTAACAAGAAAGAACAAACCAACAATGTCGCCAATGATCTCCAGCTGAGATTTCACAAAAGAATAGCCGTCAAAAACCTAATAGAAGTCTCTAAAAATAATTCAAGTCTCTCCTAAAACTAGGGTAAAAACTAGGCTTAAATATAAGCCAAAATCGCCCAAAAAATCGTGACAAAACTGGCCCTGCGCAGCCCAGAATTCGCATTCCTAGCAGCAGTCGGAGAGGGTCACTCGACCGAGTGACCCTTGTCACTCGCCCGAGTGACAAACCCTGTAGAATAACAGTAACTTCGGGGTTTTCAGGGGTCTGTCTCTCGGGGTGGCTCGGCCGAGTAGTCTTCTTCATTCGGCCAAGTGAGCAATCATGCTCGGCCGAGTGGGCTTCCTCTGAAATTCTAGTAAGTTGGCAGCTTCTTTGGACGAATTCTCTGTACCACTCGGGTGAGTGAGCTTTCTCACTCGTCCGAGTGGACTTCCTTACTCAGTCGAGGAAACATGGAAGATCTTCAATGCATATCCGTTTCACTCGGGCGAGGGTGATCCTTCACTCGGCCGAATGAGCAGTCTTGCTCGACCGAGTGAGATGCTCCTGAGCTCCTTTCTCCTCCTTTTGCCTCCTCGTCGATCCTATGAAATTTCGTCTTCTTTCGCTCATCCTTTATCACTGATAAGTCCTCAAATAAGCTGTGGGCGACACTCCGAAGTGCGTGAAAATCCTCTGATCACATTTTCGTTCCAAATCGATCTATATCTCCTGAAATTCGAGAAAAACAAGAAATAGTGAAACACAATGCAATATCATCGAATAATCATGAAAAACGCAATATGGGCGATCAAAACGAGATGAAAACATGCAAAAAAAGGTGTAAAATATGGAGTGATCAGGCGTTAAGGGACTTCAAGAAGTATTGTCGTTATCACCGCGACCGCGGTTACGACACCGATAACTGCTTCACACTGAAGAGGGAGATCGAGCGGTTGATCCAAGTAGGACATCTCGGAGGCTTCGTCGAGGGCAGGAGGCCGCCTCGGGAGGAGAGAGATCCGCGTGGGGCAAGAAGACCTGATCCACCCCCAAATGAGGAACGAGAAGAGCCTCATCCACCGAGGGCGGTCATGCGCATAGACGTAATATGTGGCAGACCCTCTTCCGGTGGCGCGTCATCTTCGGGCAAAAAGACATACGCTCAGCAGGTGATGGGAGCGGACCTTGGCACCGAGACAAAGCGGAGGTGGGTAGCTCGACCGCCCATCACTTTCATCGATGACGACCAGGTGGGGGTCGAGCTACCATATGACGACGCCACCGTCATTGAAGCTCGGATTGGGACGGCCATCATCAGCTGCCTCTTGATCGACACCGGGACCTCCTGTGATATCTTGTTCATGTCTACCAATCGAGAAGATGGGGCTAAAGCAGGCGGACTTGAGGCTGTGCACGGGCCCAATAGTCGGCTTCACCGGCCACTCGGTTCCCATTGTCGGGGTAATCACACTGCCGGTGTCGATATGGAAGTAGCTGAGGGTCGTCACGTGCATGACGCAGTTCGTTGTCATCGACATTACGTCGGCGTACAACGGGATCATAGGACCGGCGTACATGAATGCCATCGAAGCACTCCCCAGCCTGCTGCACCAGATGGTTAAATTTCAAACTCTGCGAGAGGTAGGCCAGGTGCGGGGAGCCAAAAGCTGTCCCGGAGCTGCTACATGGGATCAACCAAGCACAAGGCCCCAGAGCAAGCCTTATCGGTCGACCTCCTTGATGAACGGGAGGATTATTACAACCAGTGACCGACCCCGGTGGAGGAGGTCGAAGAAGTATCCATGGTCACGGAGGAGAGCAAGACTGTCTCCATCGACATGAAGCTTCTGGCCTCTCCGAGGGCGGCCTCATCAACCTCCTCAGAGAGAGCATGGATATATTCGCATGGTCACCCTCGGACATGCCCAGAGTTGATCCCGTGGCGATCTCTCACAAGCTGAACGCGGACCCGAAATCTCGACCGGTCCGGTAAAAGAAGAGGAGCGCTGGAGGGGAGAAGAGGAGGGCAGCTGACAAAGAGGTGGATCGTCTTCTCCACCAAGTTCATCAGGTCGGTGAGCTATCCAGAATGGCTTGCCAATGTCGTCTTGGTAAAGAAGGACAATGGGAAGTGGCGCATGTGCGTCGACTTCACGGATCTCAATAAGGTGTGCCAGAAGGACAGCTTCTCGCTATTGAGGATCGACCACCTAGTCGACCAGGCATCAGGTTATGAGTTGCTGAGCTTTATGGATGCATTCTTGGGCTACAACCAGATCCCAACGGCGAAGGAGGATGAGGAGAAGACGTCCTTTATCACCGACAACGGCACCTTCTTCTACACGAAGATGCCATTCGGATTGAAGAACGCTGGGGAAACCTATCAGCAGATGGTAGACAAGATTTTCGGCTCGAAGGTCGGGCAGAATCTGGAAGTCTACATCGACGACATGCTGGTTAAGAGCAAGAAGGCTCCGGACCACCTCGCCGACCTGCGGGAGACCTTCCAGAAGGTGCACTGGTATGATCTAAGGCTGAACCCAGCGAAGTGCATCTTCGACGTGCAATCGCGGAAATTCCTTGGCTTTATGATAACGAAGCGAGGAATTGAAGCAAACCCAGACAAGGTGTCAGCCGTTATCAACATGACGGAGCCTCGAACCATCCGAGACTTGCAACAGCTGAACGACAAGATCGTCATGCTGGGAGGTTCCTGTCGAAGTCCGCAGAGAGGTCGCTCCCGTTCTTCAGAGTCCTGCGGTGGGCCCGTGCCGCGGAGAATGTTGATAGAAGGGTATCCAGTGGGATGATGCCTGCACCCAAGCATTCACGGAGCTACAAGCTTATCTACAAAGCTCGTCGCTGCTCGGGAAGCCTGAGGAGGGAGAACAGCTGGGACTGTACCTGGCCACCGGTGAAGCGGCAGTCAGCTCGGTCCTGATCAAGGAAGAAAAGGGCGTACAACAACCGGTCTACTATGCAAGCCAGGTGATCCAGGATGCAGAGACCCATTATAGCCCCATAGAGAAGGACGCCTACTGTCTCGTCACGATGGCAAGGAAGCTTCGGCCATACTTCCAAGCTCACACCATCGATGTCCACAATAACTTACCGCTCAAGAAGAACCTGAAGAGGTTGGAGCGATCGGGCAGAATGCTTAACTGGAGCGTCGAGCTCAGCGAGTTCGATATAGTCCACAAGGCCTAGACGACAATCATGGGCCAAGCACTGGCAGATTTCGTGGTGGAGTGCACCATCGGACATCTTCCCAAAGAACCGCCAAGCGCTCAGCCGACCATTGTGTGTCAGAGAGCGCTGAAAGTAGTCGAACCCTCGATGCCTGCCCAAGAAGAAGTGTGCGAATTATGGACCGTCCATGTCAACGGGTCGGCCACGGGATCCGGAACGTGGGCAGGCATCGTCATCCAAACTCCCGATGGATGCCTGCTGGAGTACGCACTGTGCTTTAGCTTCCCGACAACCAACAATGTCGCAGAATATGAAGCCGCGGTCAATGGATTGAAGCTGTGCCGAGAGATGGGGGCGACGAATGTGCTACTGCTGAGCGACTCATGGCTCGTCGTCCAACAGGTCCAAGGGAGATTTGAGGTCCGAGAAGAGCTAATGAAGCATTACCTTAGGCGCACCCCGGCCGAGCTCCGGAAATTCAAAAAGGCGGAGGTCCAACACCTGCCTCGCTCTAACAATCTCCGAGCTGATGCCCTGTCAAAGATGGCCTCATCCTCCCCGTCCGAAATTGGGAAGTCCATTTACATCGAGAACTTGCTGACACCCACCATTGAACAAGATGAGCTAATGTGTGTCAGCCCGACGATGACTTGGATGAGCCCAATAATGAAATACATGGAGACGGGAGCCCTACCCGAGGAGCGGCTGGAAGCTAAGAAGATTGAAAGGCAAGCCCTGTCATTCGTGATCTTCGATGGAGTGCTTTACCGTAGGCATCGTGCGAGGTTCGACGTCATGCCTTACCTGAAGTGCCTGGGGCCGGGCCAGGCCAAACAGGTCGTCCGTGAGGTGCACTTGAAAGGCAAGCCCTATCATTCGTGATCTTCGATGGAGTGCTTTACCGCAGGCGCCGTGCGAGGTTCGACGTCATGCCTTACCTGAAGTGCCTGGGGCCGGGCCAGGCCGAACAGGTCGTCCGTGAGGTGCACGAAGGCCTCTGTGGAAACCACTATGGTGGGCGCACTATCACCCACAAAATAGTGCGTCGGGGATACTACTGGCCGACCATGGTCCAAGACGCATCCCAGTATGTCAAAAAGTGCGAAGAATGCCAGAAATTTTGCAGACAAATTTTGCAGACACACCGCGGCACCGTCGGCCGACCTGGTCCCCATTCTCAGTCCGATGACATTCGCCAAGTGGGAACTCGACATCATCGGGCCTTTCCCGAAGGTCTCCGGTGGGAGGAAGTATCTCGTCGTCGCCGTCGACTACTTTACCAAATGGGTCGAGGCAGAACCTTTGGCTCACATCACATGGACAGACATGAAGAACTTTATCTGGAAGTCTGCCATCTGTCACTTCAAAGTGCCTTGCTCCATCGTGACAGACAACGGAAGACAGTTCGACTACGAGGGCTTCCGGGACTTCTGCTCGAAATGGGGGATCAATCTTCACTTTGCTTCCGTGGTGCACCCACACTGCAACGGGATGGTGGAGGTAGCGAACAAATGCTGGCCCCCCTGAAGAAGAAGGTCGATGACGCTCTTGGATCTTGGGTAGACAAACTACTGGGTATTCTTTGGTCATACCGCACGACCCATAAAGCTTCGACCAAAGAAAGCCCATTCATGCTGGTATTTGGGGTGGAAGCGGTCGTCCCCGTGGAGGTAGGCGAGGAAACTCTTTGGCTTCGATACTTCGATGAAGATATCAACACAGAGGGCCTCGGCCTTGAGCTCATCGACGAAGTGAGGGATCGAGCTTTAACGAATCTCGTCTGGCATAGCCAGAGGATGGCCTGGCACTACAACTCCAGGGTATAGAAGCAGAGCTTCAGAATCGACGACCTAGTCCTCAGGGAGGCAACCTTCAAACCGGAAATCGTCTGTCGGGGAAAGCTCGCAGCAAAGTTGGAGGGGCCTTACGAAATCATCGACATCGTCGGGCCGGCCACATATATTCTAGCAACCTTGGACAGGGGCGAGCTAGCCCACCCTTGGAATACCGAGTACTTGCTAAAATACTACCAATGAATTCGTGAGTGATAATACAATTACCTTCTTTTCTGTCATATTTTCAAATTTTGGTGTCTCTACTTGAAAATTTCAGTTTAACGCATGAGACTCCGGGACAATCTTACGGAGCTTCGCCATCCAAACCTGAGTGCCATATGCAAGGTAGCGATGGCCCAATACCCGTCCGACTATAGAGGCTGCGGGGAGGCGACGGCCCAATTCCCGCCCTCTCAAAGACACCGGGGCAAGCTTACGGATCTTCGCCACCCAAATCGGAGAAGGGCACGGGCCGAGTTACACGCTCGCTCCCCCTCCAGTGAAGACTCCGGGGCAAGCTTACGGAGCTTCACCACCCAAACCGGAGTGCCATATACGGGGTAGGTGACGGCCCAATACCCCTCCGACTATAGAGGCTGCAGGGAGGCGACGGCCCAATACCTGCCCTCTCAAAGACTCTGGGACAAGCTTACAGAGCTTCGCCATCTAAGTCGAAGAAGGGCATGGGCCGAGCTATGTGATCACTCCCCCCTTCCACTGAAGACTCCAGGGCAAGCTTACGGAGCTTCGCCACCCAAATCGGAGTGCCATATGCGGGGTAGGCGACGGCCTAATACCTGTCTGACTATAGAGGCCGCGGGAGGCGACGGCCCAATACCCGCCCTTTCAAAGACTCCGGGACAAGCTTACGGAGCTTCGCCACCCAAACCGAAGAAGGACACGTGCCGAGATATGCACTCGCTCCCCCTCCAGTGAAGACTCCGGAGCAAGGTTGCGGAGCTTCGCCACCCAAACCGGAGTGCCATATGTGGGGTAGGCGACGGCCCAATACCCGTCCAACTATAGAGGCTGCGGGGAGGCGATGGCCCAATTATCGTCCTCTCAAAGACTTCGGGGCAAGCTTACGGAGCTTCACTACCCAAATCAGAGAAGGAAACGGGCCAAGTTACGCGCTCGCCCCCCTCCAGTGAAGACTCCAGGGCAAGCTTACGGAGCTTCGCCACCCAAACCGGAGTGCCATATGCGGGGTAGGCGACGGTCCAATACCCGTCCGACTATAGAGGCTGTGGGGAGGCGACAGCCCAATACCCGTCCTCTCAAAGACTTCGGGACAAGCTTACGAAGCTTTGCCACCCAAACCAGAGAAGGGCGCGGGCCGAGCTACACGCTCGCTCCCCCTCCAGTGAAGACTCTGGGGCAAGCTTACGGAGCTTCACCACCCAAACCAGAGTGCCAAATGCAGGGTAGGCGACGGCCTAATACCCGTCCGACTGTAGAGGCTACGGGGAGGCGACGGCCCAATTCCTGCCCTCTCAAAGACTCAGGGACAAGCTTATGGAGCTTCGCCACCCAAACCAGAGAAGGGCACAGGCCAAGCTACGCACTCGATCCCCCCTCTAGTGAAGACTCCGGGGCAAGCTTACGGAGCTACGCATCCAAACCAGAGTGCCATATGCAGGATAGACGACGGCCCAATACATGTCCGACTATAGAGGCTGCGCGGACGCGACGGCCCAATACCTGCCCTCTCAAAGACTCCGGGGCAAGCTTACGGAGCTTCACCATCCAAACTAGTAAAGGGCATGGGCCGAGCTACATGCTCGCTCCCCCACTCCAACGGACACTCCAAGGCAAGCCCCATCACCCTCAGGAGGTACATCCTTAAAGTGACCCGACGGCACGAGAACACTCTCGGGAAACCCGCTGACGCTGACAACCTGCCGACTGACAACATCAAAGCTGACAAAGGCAGGTCCTGTCAACGAAGAATCTGACAAAAGTGAGCCAGACGCCTCATGTGCCTGACAAGGGTTGGGTTGATTGACTTGACTATGACAAGCCAGCCCACCGTGCCAGCTCATCTTGCCAGAGGCCATCGACTTTAGAACGCCATAAATACCCCCGGCCAAAGGAGAAGGGGGGCAAATAAGCATCAGCCCACTCACCATGAACAATGAAAGGGGTCGAAAAGCCCCCATACTCGGTCTCCCACAAATATGCGGTATTAATGCCAGCCCGCCCGTAGACCCCTCTAAGCGTCTACTCCTCCAGCCCAATCGATGGACTGGCCTTCGGTCCATAATAGACCACTCCACTCCGACGAGTTATTCACCTTACAGGCGGATCGTCGACAAGTTATTCCTCTTACATGTGGAGCGACCTGCCTTCCACTCCTCGACTTCCCCTGGACAACTTGCGACAGGGGACCTACTACGTACCGATCCTCCCTTCCAGCGACCGCTCCGCGACTACCTCCACCTCTGAGGAGGTGTCGCTGCCCAAATCATCCCACTGGGCACCCCGTTACCGAACAACGGGTCCCTCCGCCCTCCAACGGCCTGCCTTCTACTCCTTGACCTCCCGTGGAGGCTATACCACCATGACTCCTCCTGCTCCTCCTCTTCCAGGGTTTCCAATCGAGTCGGGGGAACTCCCAGAAGAGATCAAGCAACCCACCATCATCAAGGAGGCGAAAGATGATGCAACGAGTATAGGTAGAGAAGGAGGGCCACGCATAAAACCGGAGCTTGCTCATCCTGATGCAGCTTACAGCGAAGTAGAACGGCATGCTAGCCCGTCCACGGATCACGTCACACTTACTTAACCATTGTCGACATATTGTAGAAACTAAGAAAATGTCCTCCCAAGCAAGTTGCCAAATTCCATCTATGTGAAAACTAACTTGTCTACGATCTCCGTCGAACTCTGGGGCAAGCTTACGGAGCTCTGCCACCCAAACCGGAGAGGGGCACGAGCCGAGATATGTACTCACCCTCCCCCTACAAGTGTTACTTGATATCGCTTACTGTCACTTCAGTTTTACTTCAATTATGCAAGGAAACCCCGGGTACCAGATAATTGAAGTTCACACTTCTTTCGAAAGCCGAAGCAAAACTTGTTACAAATATCGAGGGGCGAACTTACAAAACTGACCACCATAGATCGCCCCACCCCCCATCAAATACACACACACACACACACACACACACACACACACACACACACACAAAGGGGCCGGACCCGAATTCCTAAAAGGGCGTCTATGAGGCAGCCTGCCCACCGTCCCCTTGACTGCCCTCCGGAGCGCTGCCCGACTCTTGGTCCCCGGCACCGGGCCCCTCTGTGTTAACCGGGGCGCCCTCTTCCTCTTCCTCCTCTTCCTCTTCCTCCGAGGCCACCAACACCTCGAAGTCCAACCCCAGTGTAGGATAAAGGGTCCCAGCCCTCTTCGTGATCTTCTGGAGGCACGCCTCCCATCCTTCTTCTCGGCATTTCTCCAGTCCTTCTCCACGGCCTCTCTCCAGCGTGCTCCTCTTCGCCTGAGCCAGCTTGGGAACGAAGGTCTTCGTTTGGAATTAATGGAATTCCTCCATCCTCATCGACAGCTCCTCCTTCGTGGACCTCGCCTGCGCCTCCAGGTCACCCATCCTCTTTTTCCCTTCCTCCACCTCGCCCTCCAGCTCAGCCTGGCGAGTGAGTCCAGCGACGATCTTCTCCTGGAGCTCCGCCACGTGTGCCTCGTACTCCCGTATCTATTTCCGCTTAGCGGCATACGACTCCTTCAGCTTGGTGTGCAGAGACCTCTCTCGAGCGAGCTCCACCCCCTTCCTTGCAACCACGACCTCGGTCATGGTGATGGTTGGGGTGTGGCGTTGCAGAGCCACCTGACGTCCCCTAGATTTGGCTCTATAGGCAATAGGATCGGGGATACCAGATTTAAATATTTTTAACTACAAGCGCACGGTGTTGTAGTTGTTGGGAGCAACGATCTAGGATCTTGGTTTGATGATGACAAACGTGTCGTGATATATAACGTGTGTGCTAGTGTGTTTCAGGATTGGCGAAACAATATATTCTCTCTATTTGGCGGAATTGCTATTCGTATAGCATATTGGGAGAAAGAGAGTGTGTGTGCACAAAGAAGTTTGACTTGGTCAATAGAGAACAAAGTTTGACTTAGTCAATGTGTGGAGATATGAAAATCTATTAACAAGATTTGCAAAGATTTTCCATATCCAATTCAAATTGAAAATCAAATCACATGGTCATTCAAACTCCTTAGTCAAGACCAATTCCCAGAAAAATACAAATTCCAAATTCATATCCAAACACCAAATAGACGAAAACAAATCTTACCCAACTACTTGTTTTAAAACCCTAGCTCCCCTATTATAAATACCCCTTCCATCTATTGCTCCAAACCGGAGGGGATACAACAATTTCTATACGGCCATACAAAAATCCCCAAGGGTGTGCGGCAATAAAAAGAGAGGCTTCACAAATACATGCATCAAAATTTACAAAGAAAACCCTAGCCTCAAGGCAAATCATCTTCTCTACTGCCGCAACTTGAAGAAAATTCAATTCTCCAAATCGGTCTGCAGTCAACAACAACAAAAGGCAACACAAAAATTAAAGTCATTCCTGTTCTTCGTCAAGAACTCGTGCAAAGGAGGGTGCGCCACAAAGCTTCTTTCATCACAAGACTTCTCGTCGTTAATCTCCGGTGGCCGCTGCTACTGGAGACCGTCACCGCGAAGAAGAGTTCCTCGCTGCCATTGCTATTGCCAAGAAGTAGTCACCGATAAGAAGAGATCGCCGCTGCACGTCGAAGCAGTCGAAGCACGGGGGAGTCGAGACCATCGCCATCGCCGTCAAGAGCGTGAAGACGAGGCCCAAGCAACGAATCGAAGCTGCTCACTGAAGATCTGCACATCATCGGGTTCCTTTGGGTCGTCGGAGAGCAACTCGCCGCCGTGAGTTGATTGCTGGAAAGAGCTGAGCCGCCACACGATCACCGAAGAAGACATCGCTCAAAACAACTGCATCCACCGTGAAGCGCTGCTGTTGTCGAAGCCTCGCCGTTTCCTAGAAGTCTCGCCGCTCAGAGATCCACAGCGCTGCACGTCAGAGACAAAGTCGCCATCACCGCTGCACGAAGACATCCTCGTCGTCACTGAGAGCCTGCCAACGCCGAGGAGTTGCCACCGGTTGACGTTGCCGAAGAAGCCGCTCGGAGCAGCTGCCATCGCCGCTGCCATCTGCACATCGCCGTAGTCCACCCGCCGTGAAGAACTCCGTCGAAGAGAAGTTGCTCGTCACCATCGAAGACGAAGAAGGCGACGTCCATCGCTGCACGAGCACCCTGTGTCGGAAGCCACTGCCGAGAACTACTCGGAGACGTCACCCGCCGTCACCGTGCCTCGAGGAAGACGACCGCCGAAGAACGCGACCCTACATGCCCTAAAGCCTGAAGGAGATGGAGCGAACGCAAAGTTTAGCGCTGACGTGGCGATGGCTGTCCCGTGAGATCAAAACGAAATCAACGGCCCCGATTGATTAACTCGAGCGAAATTGAAGCGAAGCGCTGTGTTTACTTCGGTGCTGACGTGGCAAGAAGTTTATTAGGAATTGCTGTGCGCACAGTCCAGTGAATTAAAAGAGCTGAACAACATTGCTTAGCGCACCGACAGCCGTATTTAAAGGGAGTTGCTGAACGCACAGACCAGCTTATATCAGGGTTTGAACTGAATCTTCTTTACACACAGACCAGTTTGTATTTTGCAATCCAGGAGTCAGATTGAGACACCGTTTGCGTTAGATTGGAGCTGACGACGTGCTGATTGACAGAGACGCCTACACGGACACAAACTGAGCATTTCTAAACCCTTAAACTCTTTTATTTGTGTCTTAGTGTAACGTTCTCTGTAGGGAAAACTTTAACTTTTTGTGTGACTATTTTGGGACTTGTCTAGTTGGGACTAGACAAGTGGGACCTAGCTAGTTTGGGACTAGCTGGTAGAAAGCTTTACTAGGATTGATAGTGAGAGGAAACACTGTGTGGGGGGTACTGAGAGCCTGGCGAGTGTAGAGACGTAGAGGGTGCTCTGAGCGTGCTCTAACTTGTGGCTTTGTACCTATTGCACTATTCAATACTAGTATTTGCTTTGGGGGCTGGAGTAGGTCGTTGGGACGACTGAACCAGGGTAAATCTGCTGTGTACTCTGTGTCTGCTTTTATTTATCCTGTTACTGCTATAACTGCGTGTGCTTATTCGTGGGTTGCACGAATTATTTTTAAAAGCCTATTCACCCCCCTCTAGGCTAGGATCCAGATCCAACAAGTGGTATCAGAGCAGGTTTTAGGATCTAGCCTAGTTTGACCATGGACCACATTGATAGTGCTTTTGTTGAGGGTCAGTCTATTTCACGTCCACCTAGATTTAACGGAGGAGATTATGCTTACTGGAAAAATCGTATGAAAATCTACCTTATTTCTATTGATTATAAAGCTTGGCAAATTGTTGAAAAAGGCTATAAATCACCTGTTATTAAAATTGAAAATACTAAGATGCTTAAACCTGATGATAAATGGGATGATAATGATTGGAAGCTTTATTCTCTTAATGCTAAAGCTATGAATGCTCTCATTTTTGCATTAGATAAATCTGAATTCAATCGCATCTCACATTGTTTAACTGCGCAGGAAATATGGCATACTTTGGAGGTGACGCACGAGGGAACGTCACAGGTGAAGGAGTCTAGACTTGCACTTCTGAGCATGAAAAACGAGGGATTTCGCATGCTACCATCAGAGACCATATCAGAAATGTTTGCGAGGTTCACCAACATTGTCTACAAGTCTAGTTCGCTCGACAAGCCATATTCTAGCCTTGAGCAGGTGAGAAAGATATTAAGAGCACTGCCAAGCTCTTTCAGGCCTAAAGTTACTGCCATCCAAGAAGCGAAGGATCTATCGCAGATGAGGGTGGAGGACTTGATAGGTAATCTAATGTCCCACGAGCTTGAATGGCAAAACGTGGATAAAAGGGAGAAACCTGAGGAGAAGGAGAAAGCTACCAAGCCACTTGCTCTGAAAGCTGACGAAAGTAAAGATGATGATGATGACATAGAGCTAATGGTCAGAAACTTCAGAAAGTATGTCCAGACCAAGCAAGGAAGAACAGAAATGGCACCCAGGTTTAATCGCTCTAACTTTTTTCCGTCTTCTATGCAAATTTATGATCAGAATGCTACTATTAGAATGACTTGTTTTAAATGCAAGAAAAGAGGACATCGAATGAGGGATTGCCCACATGAGACAGCTCAGGTAGCTAAAGAAAAGGGAAAATCCAAGGTGCTAACTTGGGATATGGACAGCGAAGCTGAGAGTGAGGAGGAAGAACATGAAACCCACTCATGCATGGCATTGATGGGAATACACGATGAGGTAATTTCTGGTAGTAAAACTGAACTCCTTACTCTTTGTAAAGAAATGCAAGATAAAATAGTAGAGCTTGAATCCACTATAGATGATTATCAAAATGAGAACTTTGAAATGCAACAATCTGAATATGAAATGTCTAAAGAGATTGAAAAACTCATAATTGATATTGTTGCTCGTGACTCTACAATTGACACTTTGAAAAAGGAAAAGTCCAGTTTTAATGATGAAGCACCTTGCCTCTCTTGTCCTTCCTTGATGAATAATATTAGCATGCTTAAACTTGATTTGATTAAGCTCAAAACTGAAAAAGACTATGTGATTAGAGAGCTTAATGATAAATTTTGCATGTTGGATAATGATTTTAAAAGAAAAATGATTGAATTTGAAAAGAAGGAAGAGGAAAACAAGAGAGCTTTTATAAGTAAATGCACATTGCTTGTGGAAGAAAATAAATTGTTGAAATCCAAAGTCTCTAATCTTGAATTGGCCATTAAGAAATTCTCTATGGGAAAACAATCGTTGGATACTATTTTAGAGAATCAACTATATGGCAATAACAGAAGAGGACTTGGATTTGGTTTGAAAAATGTCGAAAAGACAAAATTCAAGAAATTCCACAATGCACCCTCTATTGCAAAGAACAAATATGCAAAGTGCTTTACTTGTGATAGTGTAGGCCACACTTCATATTATTGTAAATTTAGGAACACAAATATCAAGTTTAAACAAGTGTGGGTTCCTAAAACTATATTGGCTAACACTAGTGGACCTTGTTGGATTCCAAGGTCACACTTAACACCTTTCATGTAGGTGTGATGGAGTTTTGGCCAGGAGCATTAAATTCAATGTCTCATTCTTTTAGCTCCTTCGTCAAAAAGCGACGAGAAGGTAAAATTTTTATCCCTCTTTGCATTTCATTGCATACCTTCATAGATTTGTTTGTGTGCTTGTTTTTATTTTATTTTTGTGTGCTTGCATGCATGATTTTTTTTTAAATGTTTTTATTTCTAAAAAAAATTATAAAATCAAAAATTAAAAAAAAAATTTTCTTATTGATTATCCTCTTACTCATCTCTTAAGTGGTATTGTATGAATGATCAATCTATCCCTTGTAGAAGTCAATTCATTATTGTTGTAGCTACATGAACATGATGTTATTCTTTTTAGTAGCCATGACATGTCTCATAAGTTTTAAACTTGACTTCTACACCTACATTTGCACTTTCACGATATTTGACTTTTTAGTTCTTTTGGAGATTCTTTTGAAGAATAATGGAAAGTGAATGTAGGAATGATTAATTTCTGAATTTTCTAAGGGATATGAAGTGTTTAGCCATGAATTAAAATTGAGCAAAAAAAATTGCAAATGAAAAATTTATATGAAAATTGCTCCGTATGAAAAATGGATACACTTCAGGCTAATACACAACCCACGAGTATCCAACTTGTGCTAAATGGGTAATCATTAGTGTTGGTGTATATAACTCGTCAAGCAATGCCACCCCGCATTTAAAAGTCCTTTTAGGCCATGTTTCGGGGTTCGGTAACTTGAACTCATCTTTGATGAGGTGGGAAAAATCAATCCTAGTGATATTCATGAAAATTGGAAAATGTGGATTGATTTGGTTGATTTTCTAAAATTGAATCTCCTCTTGTACTTTATTGTCTATATCACTACACTTACACAAAGGTGGAGAAGTCTTGTTATGAAATTTTATGAGCATGAATTGTCTATTCGTTGGAAAACTCATGCAAATTGCACGTTACATTTAATAATGGTTTATTTTTGTATGGAATATTTTTGTAACTTCATTAATCCACTTTTGGTGATTACAAAGGGGGAGAAAGAAAAGAAAGATTTGTCGGTATTATTTGCAGAAGGGGGAGCATGAATGTTGAAGGGGGAGCATGAAAAATTATGTTGAAGAGGGAGCTTGAGAGAAGGGGGAGCATGCTTTTATATTTACTAATTGTTGTGCATGCTTTGTAATGTTTGAATGACGCATCCATACATCATATATCATTACACCCTTCAACACACTTCACACACCTATACTTATTGCTCAAATCTTTTGTGGGTTTGTCATCACTAAAAGGGGGAGATTGTTGGGAGCAACGATCTAGGATCTTGGTTTGATGATGACAAACGTGTCGTGATATCTAACGTGTGTGCTAGTGTGTTTCAGGATTGGTGAAACAATATATTCTCTCTATTTGGTGGAATTTCTATTCGTATAGCATATTGGGAGAAAGGGAGTGTGTGTGCACAAAGAAGTTTGACTTGGTCAATAGAGAGCAAAGTTTGACTTAGTCAATGTGTGGAGATATGAAAATCTATTAACAATATTTGCAAAGATTTTCCATATCCAATTCAAATTGAAAATCAAATCACATGGACATTCAAACTCCTTAGTCAAGACCAATTCCAAGAAAAATACAAATTCCAAATTCATATCCAAACACCAAATAGACGAAAACAAATCTTACCCAACTACTTGTTTTAAAACCCTAGCTCCCCTATTATAAATACCCCTTCCATCTATTGCTCCAAACAGGAGGGGATACAACAATTTCTATACGGCCATACAAAAATCCCCAAGGGTGTGCGGCAATAAAAAGAGAGGCTTCACAAATACATGCATCAAAATTTACAAAGAAAACCCTAGCCTCAAAGTAAATCATCTTCTCTACTGCCGCAACTTGAAGAATATTCAATTCTCCAAATCGGTCTGCAGTCAACAACAACAAAAGGCAACATAAAAATTAAAGTCATTCCTGTTCTTCGTCAAGAACTCGTGCAAAGGAGGGTGCGCCACAAAGCTTCTTTCATCACAAGACTTCTCGTCGTTAATCTCCGGTGGCCGCTGCTACTGGAGACCGTCACCGCGAAGAAGAGTTCCTCGCTGCCATTGATATTGCCAAGAAGTAGTCACCGATAAGAAGAGATCGCCGCTGAACGTCGGAGCAGTCGAAGCACAGGGGAGTCGAGACCACCGCCATCACCGTCAAGGGCGTGAAGACGAGGCCCAAGCAGCGAATCGAAGCTGCTCACTGAAGATCTGTACATCATCGGGTTCCTTTGGGTCGTCGGAGAGCAACTCGCCGCCGTGAGTTGATTGCTGGAAAGAGCTGAGCCGCCACACGATCACCGAAGAAGACAGCGCTCGAAACAACTGCATCCACCGTGAAGCGCTGTTGTTGTCGAAGCCTCGCCGTTTCCTAGAAGTCTCGCCGCTCAGAGATCCACAGCGCTGCATGTCGGAGACAAAGTCGCCATCACCGCTGCATGAAGACATCATCACTGTCACTGAGAGCCTGCCAACGCCGAGGAGTTGCCACCGCTTGACGTTGCCGAAGAAGCCGCTCGGAGCAGCTGCCATCGCCGCTGCCATCTGCACATCGCCGTAGTCCACCCGCTGTGAAGAACTCCGTCGAAGAGAAGTTGCTCGTCGCCGTCGAAGACGAAGAAGGCGATGTCCATCACTGCACGAGTGCCCTGTGTCGGAAGCCACCGCCGAGAACTGCTCGGAGACTTCACCCGTCGTCACCGTGCCTCGAGGAAGACGACCGTCGAAGAACGCGACCCTGCATACCCTAAAGCCTGAAGGAGACGGAGCGAACGTAAAGTTTAGCGCTGACGTGGCGATGGCTGTCCCGTGAGATCAAAACAAAATCAACGACCCCGATTGATTAACTCGAGTGAAATTGAAGCGAAGCGCTGCGTTTACTTCGGTGCTGACGTGGCAAGAAGTTTATTAGGAATTGCTGTGCGCATAGACCCGTGAAAAGAGCTGAACAACATTGCTTAGCGCACCGACAACCGTATTTAAAGGGAGTTGCTGAACGCACAGACCAGCTTATATCAAGGTTTGAATTGAATCTTCTTTACACACAGACCAGTGTGTATTTTACAATCTAGGAGTCAGATTGAGACACTGTTTGCGTCAAATTGGAGCTGACGACGTGCTGATTGACAAAGACGCCTACACAGACAAAGACTGAGCATTTCTAAACCCTTAAACTATTTAATTTGTGTCTTAGTGTAACGTTCTCTATAGGGAAAACTTTACCTTTTTGTGTGACTATTTTGGGACTTGTCTAGTTGGGACTAGACAAGTGGGACCCAGCTAGTTTGGGACTAGCTGGTAGAAAGCTTTACTAGGATTGATTGTGAGAGGAAACACTGTGTGTGGGATACTGAGAGCCTGGCGAGTGTAGAGACGTAGAGGGTGCTCTGAGCGTGCTCTAACTTGTGGCTTTGTACCTATTGCACTATTCAATACTAGTATTTGCTTTGGGGGCTGGAGTAGGTCGTTGGGACGACCGAACCAGGGTAAATCTGCTGTGCACTCTGTGTCTGCTTTTATTTACCATGTTGCTGCTATAACTGCGTGTGCTTATTCGTGGGTTGCACGAATTATTTTTAAAATCCTATTCACCCCCCTTTAGGCTAGGATCCAGATCCAACAGTAGTGTGGCTTGGGGGTCGAACTAAGGGAGGCATGTGTTGTGCTCGTTGTCAGGTAGGAACCGGTTCACCCGCTGGTGAGCTAGCCCGAACGATCGGTAGGTTGTCACGAATGGTAATACGAAGGATATAATATATAAAAGGGAACCTAGGACTTTGATTTCCACCCTATCATGTGCCCTCTCTATTACGACCGACGGATAGGATAACGATTGGATTTTAGGGTTTAGTGGTGAGACATTACCTCTAGGAGTGATACCTAGCGTCCCATGGGTCCGATATTCCGGTCGATGCCCAGGATGATACGCTAGGACTACCTGGGTTCGGTCAGTGGGCATTCCCATGTCCATTAACACCAACTGACTCGGGGAGCGTTAAGATTGCAACGATAACTCCAAACATCTCATCCTGCCATTCCCACTCGCTAGGATTCAATGTCTACGCTAAGGGCTTGAGCTGTGGCTAGGGAGTCAAACGCCAATTTTATTCTCCCTTGACCCGACGGTCAAAGGCAGTCTTTCTCCCGCCAATGACAATGAAACGCCCCGTGTAACCATATAAATTGCCAAACCATATCGAAATCCTATTTCTACGGTCATTCTAGGGAGAACACACGAAGGGGTTTCCACCAAAATGCCAGATAAGGGAACTACTCACAATTCATGGCAAAAATGCAATCTAAACGAAATTCAACGGTTGAAATCATAATCAGGCAATAGAAAAGAGACGCTATCAATGATATTAAGACAATATTAAAGTTTCAGAACAATCGAAACACTTACAAAACAAAAGAAAATTCCAGCCGTCACAAGTCCCGAAAACAGAAAATACAAAAAGGGATGTCGTTTTTGAAAACCTAGGTCAACTATATATAGGAAATACAGCCACCCGATCGGTTGAAGCATCAATCGATCAGGTGAGCTGATGGTCGCTTTGGCCATCGGGCTTCAGAAGCTTCAACTGGTCTGTGAGCTGAGCGGGTGGCGCCGTCGGTTCGTCAATTTGAGAAATGCGGCTACAGATAAACCGATCGAGTGAGATGTCACCCGATCGGTTGGAATTAAGCCCAAAAAGACAGAGTGCTCTGTCGATCTCACCCGATCAACGAACCGATCGAGTGAGCTGCTCTTCTCTTCAGCTCCTATCTGGGTCTGATACGCGTGCATCAACCGATCAGGTGGCTCTGTCCACCCGATCGGTTGAGGGCTGAAACTTGGTTTTCTTAGACGTTTGGTCCTCTGGATTGCGCGTGACTCCTCCCGTTGCTCCGGGGACTCATGATATTTTCTTTGAGTGTCCCCAACACTGGAAACTCCTGCATTTGCACAAAAACATGAAGAAACTGAAAAGATACAAAAAACACAAAAGAACGGATATGAAACAACGGAAAACGGCAGAAAATCACGAAGAAGACGTGCGTGAATATATAAAATATAAACACACGTCAAAATCCCCCAAGCTGAACCCTTCCTCGTCCTCGAGGAAGATGAGAGAGAGTAGGAGCTCGGAGGGAAAAATAGAGAGAGAAACAGAAAAAGAAAACAAAATCCTAATTTGCCCGTCAGAGCCAAAAAATCAAACACACCATACTAAGCAAGCATGCGATAAAACACATCACTAGACCAAGGAATGTGAGTCCATACAAGTGTCGTGGGCCCACGCGGTAAAGCGCGAGTGAGTGTGGTCGTGTGCTAGCAAACGGTGTTACTATCTACATTGTGCAATAAAGCTCCATATACACATACCCAAGGAATGACCCAAATATCGATTCAATTGGAATAAGCGGTGAATAAATAGCTCAAGCATGCATGAGAATCAGAGTAAGAATTGAAGCGTATCAGGCGTCAGGGACTCCACAGCTAGGGACTAGGAAATCACCACACTATCGCCTAGATAATCGCTAGAAAGTTCCTATGCCAAGTGTTTTAGAAAACGATGGAGGTTGAGAAGGCGTGGAGTAGAACACTCAGTGCAAACTCTCGCCTTCCTTTTATTCTCGGTAGATAGGAAAAATATTCACATTGGAATTTTTTTTTGGGTTTTGGGTATTTGTATTTTTTTGGATTTTTTGCTATACATATTTTTTCTTTTCTCTTTTCTTTTCTTTTTGGGTTTTTCTTTTCTCCCTTTTTTTGAATTTTTGGATTTTTGGGCTATACACTAGTGTACTCTCCCAAGTGGGAGAACGGTACATGACGAGGGGATTTGCACCAAGTAAACTAAAAAAGAAATCGGAATCTAGACACTTGGGCAAAGGAGATAATTCTCGCAGATCAGAGCATAAGCTAAATGGGTTATCCTAGTCCTATTTGTGGAATCCCGACACATGCGAATTGAAGCATACGATATATATATTCCA
Organism: Scilla litardierei; assembly: GCA_030789695.1. Classification (NCBI taxonomy): domain Eukaryota; kingdom Viridiplantae; phylum Streptophyta; class Magnoliopsida; order Asparagales; family Asparagaceae; genus Scilla; species Scilla litardierei. The sequence continues at coordinate 59,492,259 of CM061138.1, forward strand.
TGCATATAGAAGCAGACTGTAGAAGCAAATACCGCATATTCAAATCAAAGCATGATAATCTAGGGGGTCAACCAAGGATATGTATATAAATCAAAATCACAAAGTAGAAGCACACCACTAGCTAGTCACGACAAACAACTCACACAAAAGCAAAGTGAACACACGAAGCATGAAATGCAATAGGACTTGGCTTCCTAGGGTTAGTGAAAGTGATAATCGTAGCTATGCTAGGTGTGTGTGGTTTTGAGGCAATTCATCATATGGGGTCATCTCTAGGAGAGGGAGAACAAAAGATGAGAAAAAAGAAAAACATGATGAAAACGACTCAAAAACAAAGAAAAAGACACAATTTGACGCACAAAATGCGACTCCCCAAGCTGAAACTTACATTGTCCTCAATGCAATAATAGTGAATACGTGAGGGCAATGATAATAGGGGGCACGCACCAACTCAAAAATAATGAAAAACATGGAAAACACACAAACGAAATAGAAAAATAAAAAGAAGAAAAAATAAAAACAGAAAATAAAAGGTAGAAAAGCACATCCAAACGACACATATAAACCGGCACACAGCAACGAAATCACATGACAACACAAATAAAAATCGATTTCCCCCAAGCTGAACATGACAATGCTAGCAATATGATATGATCATGGTGATGCAGAAATATGCTAGGGGTAAGATCGAAAAAGAAAATGATAGAAATCAAAATGCAGGAGAGGAACTGTCCTCGTCCTCCTCGGTAGAAGATAGAGGGGTGTGGACGGGAGAGGTGATGGGTGTGCGGAGAAGTAGGGAGAGGGGCGGAGGAGGTAGATGGATGTGTGCATTGGTGATGTGAACAATGGGTGGAGTGGTGGTGATGATGGTAAGTGGGAGAGATACGGTGGCCAATGAAGTGGGTGAGGGAAGTGATCTCGAGCACACCGGCAATTTCTTGCGACGAGTGTATGTGGTGATGGAAGTGGAGGGTGGTGGTGTTGTGGATCAGAAATAGTGTGTGGAGATGTAGTGGCGGGAATGTAAGCGGTGGTGGCGGGAGGAGATGATCGTCGAGGAGGTGAATAAGGTGGTGAAGGGGGAGGAGTGGGTGGAGGAGGACCGTAGACGTGTGTGAGGTGGCAGAGAATGGTGGCCATGTTTCGCTCGAGTGCGAGGAAACGTGGGTGCGAGAAGAAAGAAGAGGATGGGTCTGAGGAGGTAGAAGAGGATGCGCCAGCACGCAGAGAAGCTAACTCAGTCTCTAGAGCGAGACGAGTGGAGGTGGCTCGACGAACGGAAGAAGTAGTAGCCAGAGGACGGTGGAAGTGGTGCCGGCGACAGTGGTCGTGCCAGCACCTGAGGCGAGGCCTAAGAGGGCCGAAGTGAGTGCCTCAGAAGTGATAGGGACATAAGCCGGGGAGGCGCCAATAGGGCCAGCCCCGGGGTCTCCTATAGACGCAGGGATGTCCTGCACGCCTAAGTGGTCGGCATGGGATGGTGGTCGTGGTGTGTCAGAGATAGGAAACCGAAGATGTAACCCCCTAGAAACTCTGGGTCAGGAGGGAACGTCCAATCTGCCACAAGAAGAATAGACATATGACCAGGGTTGGGTAGAATGGTGTAAGGTGCAGGGGTGACCGTAGTAGAAGGTAAATCGACCATCACCACGAGGCTTGATTATATGACTGTGCCACAGGACATTGAGATCTAGATGTGTAGATCCTGCAGCACGTGGCAAATCTCGGGGGATAACGATACTGAACGGGGGATGTGAAGCAATGATGTTGATGAGGCCCCCACAACAATACTTGCCCTTACCGGCGCGACTAATATCAAGTAATTTGTGAATAAGCCAAGCGCCACCATTAATAGGTATGCAAGGGTCCTCAAAAGCAATCCCGTCAGCACCGCAAATAAAATCAAAAGGCATAGCCCACAGGATAAAAAGGTCAGGGATAGTCACGGTACCTGACTCATCCCTGGAAAAGAAAGTGCTAGATAAGATGCGGTGGGCTAGACGAAATACTGGGTGGATGATCGAGGAGGCCTTGGCCTTGCCTCGAGGATATCGGTCGTGGAGGGTGAGGCGACCCCAAAAAATATCGACATCGAAGTCGCGATGATATTCATAGGGACGGATGTCGTCGCCACCTTGAATGTGGAAACCGAAAATGATATTGATTGTGTTCAGGTGTGTGTGGATGTTTCGGTTTCAGACGCGGAAATCGATAATGGACCCTGCCTCATGTTGAGGGAAGATAGGAATTCTAGTGTGAGGGCAGGGTAAGATTGGGCATGGGAGTTTAAGAAAGGTACCCATCCTAGGTTAGCGAATAGAGTATCGACCCCGGAGAAAACTCCGAGATCAATCAGAGTTTGGGCATGTGCAAACTTAGTGGATAGGTGTGACCGTTCGTTAAGTCTATTATAAAAATCTTTATGGTCACGACTCAAGAAACGGTAACCACGCGGTCCCATCAGTGGGTCCTCGTGTCACGCCCTGCTTCCCAAAACAGCGGAGGCGAAGCGTGACTAGGCCCGCTTAGGCCAGAGCTAAGGAGCCCTGACCCAATAAGCGTCTGTGTGGTACCAAGACGAAGGTACAGGTCCCTGCATGTTAGTACAGAACAATAAAAGTACAAGAAGGAAAGAACATCACATTTTATTCCAACATATCAAGAGTACCAAGTCTCAACGCTTGAAGGGCTACAACAGCAGAAAAGTAAACTAATGGTGCAAGCACCCAACCTAGACAAGAAACGAAAGGTGCTACGCACCCAACTAAAGGTAATGAACGTCTCTGGAAACTGAAATGAGGAGTATCTAGCTCTGGTCCTCCTCAGAGTCATACTCGGGATCGATGCTCTCTGGCTCCACGTCAGCTGGCAAGTCAGTCTCCTCCACGTACTCTGGCTCAATCCCTGACGTACATCACCAAAAGAAGGAACTGTATGTCAGGTAAGGTCTACAAGAAAAAGGTCGGACCAAACTACAAGTGTACCAATTACTTAACAACGTTTTACTGGTTAATTAACATGCTGAGGTTCTAGCAACAGAAGTACACACAATCAGGAAAGTAAACACGACAAGTAGTGGTCGTAGCGAGTGCTACCGACCACGGGACTAGCCTACAGGTGTCAAGACAAGACGGAACATGGAAAGCCAGACATGACAAGACACGACACGAAAAAGGGTTCACGCCTGTTCGGTTAGAGGGGGATCAGACCCTTTTGTCGCTTGCACGCTCAACCCTACCCCAAAACCCCAAGAATCGTGACATGACAAGGGATCACTTGCTCTAGCTTGGCAAGTGCCCTATTGCTCTCTGAGATGTGTATCAATATATTGGATCACCTGCTCTAGCTTGACAGGTGCCCAATTGCCCATCGGGCTGTGAACTGGTACAATGGATCACTCGCTCTGGCTTGGCGAGTGCCCTATTGCCCAGCGGGCTGTGCAGACGGAACGGAACAAGACACGACAAAACATGAGGGGTTATACTAGGGTGTCCACAACTCACGCACACGCATGTCAATCCTATGACGTCAAAATTGTTGTTGTTGGACTCAGATTTCGTCGTCAAATCTGAGCCATCAAGGGCGTCCCAGACGCTATCATTTCACGTCCGGTTCTCTTGTTTCTAGATTAACAATCCTAACAAGACGAAGGCCTAAACATGGCCAAGAATGCAAGTGGTACACTTGCCTGTGGTGGCGAGTGCGTCGTCTCCCGGGTACGTCTCGTCCAAATGTCTCGTCGGCGGAAGAACGTCTGAAAATCGTGACACGGCGACGGTGTCAGATCACGATTTAGAAATCCTATTAGGGTTGTGTCTAGGTTATCGGGACTAACCTAATCATCAAAAATCACATTTTTAATGTAATTATCCTAATCGACGATCTATCCTATGTGTACATGCATAAAGTCCATTCGTCGATTTCTACGGTTTGCACAACGTTTTAAAGAGGGCAGAAAGTAAATTTAATTTGATTAGGTTGCTGATTTTAATTAGGGTTTGATCATCTATTGTGTGGGTTACTACGAATTTAGGGGACCAACCTGAAAATGACAGTTGCACGAAGATCCGGCGTCGAATCTGGAATAGTGGAATCTTTGCGTCGTCTGGAAATTCCTAGGCTGCGGGTAGCGCAGCGAGGAATGTTGATCGCCGGTGATGGTGAAGATCCCAGCGTCTCCCACTGTCGTCGTCGCTAGATCTGAGATGGGAACACCGTACTAGGGCAAGAAGGAGAAATGAAGGAAGAGAGAGCCTTGGGGAAGATGGAGGGCACAAAGATGGAGGATGAAGAGCAAAGGGAAGGACGTGGGAGGAAGGGGGATAGGTTGGGGAAGAGGGAGACTGGAATCAATCAGGAGAAAAGAACGAGAAAGCCACGTTTAAATAAGAAAATGAAACGGCGACTAGCTCAAAAATTAGGGTTTCGGGGTCAACTAGTCGGTCTGAGAAGGGCGGTCGACTGACTAGTTTGGGAACTAGTCGGTCGGTCGTATAACTGTGACCGACTAAAACCCAAACAGTTTACAAGGTTGTTGTAGGATTCATAGAGTTAGTCGGTCTGTGAAGGCTCGTCGACCGACTAGTTTACAACCTAGTCGGTCGGCCAGTGTTCATAGACCGACTAAAGGGTGAAAGTGGTCAACAAGATATTTTGAAGATTAGTCGGTCAGCGAAGGAAACCTAACCGACTAATTCGTCAACTAGTCGGTTGGTATTCGTTCGTAAACCGACTAAAGGTAAACAGTAACCTGGGTGCGAAAAATGATCTCTGTACTAGTCAGTCTGCGAAGAAGTGTTGACCGACTAGTTTGACAACTAGTCGGTCGGTGGATGAACTTAGACCGACTAAGAGTAAACAGTAGCTCAGGGAAAAATGAAAGGGAGAACTAATCGGTCCATGAAGAGTTGTTGACCGACTAGATTGACATCTAGTCGGTCGGTTCCTCAACGTGAACCGGCTAATGAGCACAGGAAGTCCCAAATTGAAGCGTGAAGCTTTGGAATGATTCCTATGAGTTCCGAAGGCGAACCTATTCTAGGATATGAGCGTTACGAAGCATGCTCAGCTCCAGGTATAGGCAGAAGAAATACTGAAAAATAAAAAGAGAAAAGACGAGCAATTATATATATATAAATAAATATCATCTTACAGAAACCAGCCATTACATCCTACCCACCTTAAGAAAATTCCGCCCTCTGAATTTCTATCAGAATAGGTGAGGGTAACGCTCTCTCATCTCATCCTCTCTCTCCCATGTGGACTCTCCAGGTGATCCGTGACGCCATATCACTCTTACCAGGTCGACTACCTTATTCCTCAACTGCTTCTGCCGACGGTCCAAAATCTGCACGGACTGCTGGTCGTAGGTCAGGTCCGGACGGACCGTGATCTCTGAGAAATCCACCGTGTGAGACGGATCACTGATGTACCGACGTAACTGGGATACGTGGAATACGTCATTAACACCCACCAAAGATGGTGGCAGAGCAAGGCGGTAGGCCACTGCTCCCACACGCTCCAGCACATCGAAAGGTCCGATGTACCTTGGACTCAGCTTCCCCTTCTTCCCGAATCGAATAACTCCGCGGTTCGGAGAAATCTTCAGGAAGACGTGGTCTCCAGGCCGAAACTCCAAAGGTCTCCTCTTGGCATCCGCCCAATGCTTGAAATGATCCTGAGCAACTCGGAGCTTCTCCCTGATGTCTCTCACAACATCCACAACTTCAACTATCATCTCTGGACCCAACAGCTCCCGATCTCCAATGTCATCCCAGCTCAGTGGCGATCGACATTTTCTCCCATATAAGGCAGCAAACGGCGTTATGCCAATGCTCGCCTGGTAGCTGTTGTTATAAGAAAACTCCACCAAATGGAGATGGTCCTCCCAAGATCCCTTCAAATCGAGCGTGAAAGCTCGCAGCATATCCTCCAGTATCCGAATAGTCCTCTCGGACTAGCCATCAGTCTGCGGGTGGTACGCCATGCTGAAACTCAGACTCGTACCCAAATTCTCCTGCAGACTTCTCCAGAACTGAGATGTGAACCTCGTATCTCTGTCAGACACGATGCTCACGGGGACTCCGTGTAAGCGTACAATCTCCTGCACGTACACGGTCTACGTCACAACTAACTCAAAGAGGAGAAATCAAACCGAAGTAAAAGAAGAAATTTTACCGCTAAGTACTTCCTCGCCAAAGCTTCCGTAGACTGGCCCACTTGGAAAGGAATGAAATGCGCAGACTTAGTCAACTGATCAATGATCACCCAGACTGTGTCGTTCTGTTTTGGGGTCTGAGGTAAACCAGTCACGAAGTCCATCGTAATATGTTGCCACTTCCACTCCGGAATAGGAAGCGGTTGCAGCAACCCAGTAGTACGATGGTGCTCAGCCTTCACCTGTTGGCATATCAAACACTTGGCAACGCTCCGTGCCACACTCCTCTTCATGCCAATCCACCAGTAATTCAGTCGTAGGTCCTTATACATCTTGGTGCCACCAGGATGTATAGAATAAGGCGAGCTATGAGCCTCGCTCAAAATCTCCTCCCGAACATCACCCGCAGGTACACAGAGTCTGCTGCCATACCGCAGCGAACCATCCTCATGAATCATAAACTCCGTACGCAATCCAGCTTCAACCTGCCTCCTGATCCTCTGCAACTTCGGATCTCCTGCCTGTGCTGCCTTGATCCGATCCACGATCGTGGACTGAATCTGCAAATTCATGAAAGAATGAACTACAACAGGTAGGACAACCTCCAAATCCATCTCCTTCAGCTCCTGCTGAATCCTCCAGCCAGCAGTATGCATCATAGCAGTAGGAAGTCTACTCAAAGCATCCAGCACTACGTTCACCTTCCCCGGATGATACTGCAGATCTATCTCATAGTCAGCCATGAGCTCCAACCATCGTCTCTGACGCATGTTGAGCTCCTTCTGCATGAATATGTACTTCAAACTTTTGTGATCGGTGAAAATCTTCACGCTCTCACTCAGTAGGAAGTGCCTCCAAATCTTTAATGCAAAGATCACCGCAGCCAACTCCAGATCGTGTGTCGGGTAATTCTTCTCGTGCGTCCTCAATTGACGAGAAGCAAACGCGACCACGTGACCATGCTGATGCAGAACGCATCCTAGGCCCTTCCCTGATGCATCACAATATACTTCGAAGCCTCCGCTTCGATCCGGTACTGCCAAAACTGGTGCTGAGGTCAACCTCACCTTCAAGATACTGAAAGCCTCCTCACAAGCATCAGACCACTGAAATTCCACATCCTTCCTCGTCAGCTTCATCATCGACTCTGCAATCTTTGAGAAATCCTTGATGAATCTCCGATAATAGCCTGCTAAACCAAGGAAACTCCTGATGTCGGACGCTGACTGTGGAGTCAGCCAATCTCGAACTGCTCTGACCTTCTCCGGATCCACAGATATGCCATCACCAGACACCACGTGTCCCAGAAATGCGACTCTGTCTAGCCAGAACTCGCACTTGCCATACTTGGCATACAACTTGTGTCGCCTCAGCGTCTCCAACACTGTCCTCAAATGACAGCTGTACTCTTCTTCAGACTTCGAGTAAATAAGAATGTCGTCGATGAAAATCACAACAAACTTATCCAAGAAGTCGTAGAAAATCAAGTTCATGAGGTTCATGAACATAGCTGGAGCATTGGTCACGCCGAAAGGCATCACCACAAACTCATAGTGCCCATACTTCGTCTGGAAAGCTGTCTTCGGAATGTCATCTTTCTTCACCTTCAGCTGATGATATCCGCTCCTCAAATCCAACTTCGAGAAAACTCTCGAACCTCCCAGCTGATCAAAAATGTCATCGATGCGCGGCAGCGGATACTTGTTCTTCACAGTGACAACATTCAATCCTCGATAGTCCACGCACATCCTGCGTGACCCATCCTTCTTCTTCACAAGCAACACAGGTGCACCCCACGGTGATACACTAGGGTGGATGAAACCCTTCTGCAACAACTCATCCAACTGCTTCCGCAGCTCCTCAAGCTCCGCGGGAGCCATCCGATACGGCGCCTTCGATATCGGCTGCGCACCCGGCATCAGATCGATACCGAACTCCAAAGCCCTGTCGGGTGGCAGACCTGAGATATCCTCCGAAAAGACGTCGTCAAAGTCTCTGACAACCGCTGGTCGGTCGATCTCCATCTCCATCTGCAACGCTGCTAACACCGGCACCTCCGACTTGGCCCGAAATCTGATGGGACCAAGCAACTCATCTCTGCTGCGGAACTCGAACTCCGGATGGCCTGGAATCCGAAAAATCACTCTCTTGCCGTGACAATCGATCGAAGCATGGAAATCTCCCAGCCAATCGATGCCCAGAATGACATCGAAATGCGGTAAATCGTGGACGATGAAATCTGCATATAACTCATGTCCACTAATCACTAAGGGAATCGACCGACATCCCAGGTTCACAGTCACCACTCCGTTCCCAGTAGTGATGTCCCAACACTTAGGAAGTGTGTGGGAAGGAATGGAGTGCTTTGTCATAAACCTCCGGGATATGATGCACATGGATGCACCGGAGTCAAACAAGGCCAAAGTAGGGTGAGAGGACACACGAACGGTGCCTAGGAAAACAAGGGGTCTAAGGTCAAACGCTACTCTAACAATCAATCAAACAAACAAACAACACTAACAAGACTAGCAATACAATATAATTATGAAATGAAACGACTAGGTCAAGATGTTACCTGCAATCACCCCATCCAGTTCCTCAGTCTCCACAGCAGTCATAGTATAGGCCGGCCTCGGAGGTGGCACTGCTCGCTGGTACAACTGCCTCTGTGGCACCAAGGGTGGCCCACGAACAGTAGGCCCTCTCTGAACTTGGGTAGGTGCCCTCATCTGCAACGGGGCTGGTGCTCCAACAACAGCAGTGCGGGCTCTCGGACAATCCTTCGCAGCAAGCGAAGCATCTCCACAAAGTAGACACAGACCCAGCTTCCTCCTACAGTTGGTCTGAACATGTCCGGGCTCGCCGCAGAAATGGCAGGGACCCTAGCTCTGCTGCTGCACTGGTGCTCCAGGTCTCTTGAATGGCACAGTCTGGACTGGCCTCGTCATCGGCCTGGCAGGTGGCCAGTACTGCTCCATTGGGCGTTTCCCTTTGTCCTCTGGAGTGTCAGGCATGTGCAAAATCGTCTCATGATTCTTCGCAGCATCTAACACCTCCCTCATAATCGAGAAACTAGCAGAGGACATGGAAGCCTGGACCTTCGGACGAAGTCCCTGACGGAACCGCTCAGCTCGGTTCTCCTCCTTCTTCACCATGTGCGGGGCAAATCGGCTCAGCATCTTGAACTCAGCCTCATACTCATCGATCGTCATGTCCCTCTGCTTCAGATCCACGAATCTGCCCATCAGCTCTCTCCTAGCCGCCTTGGTGAAGTACTTTTCCTTGAACAGTCTTCCACTCCACCGGCTTCTGCAGACGCCTCTCCTCAATACGCCACCAGTTCCGGGCAATCTCAGTCAGCTGCATCTTCGCGATCTCCACCCGAGTCTCATCTGGAATCTTGGCAGCTACCAACTTCTCCTCAGTGCTCTGGATCCACTCATCGGCACCCAGAGGTCCTTCCTTCCCAGAGAAGGTCTTTGGCTGAAGCTCGTTGAACTGCTTCACTCCTGGAGCAGCTCGCGGAGCAGGCGGAGGTGGAGGTGGTGCAACAGGTGGGGCATGGGCAGCACGGGTGGTCTGCTGCACCAACTGATGCTGCACCTCAAGCATCTCACGCATCACGCCAAGGAACTGACAGAACTCTCCGCCCTGGTCTTCCTGAATCCCATCTCAAGCGCTCCCCGATCGGGTATTACGTCGCCCTGCCATCCTATTGACAGAAAGACATAAGTTAGACTCGTTCAATGTGTGAATATTAAAAGTGAATGTCCTTACTCTTATTGTTCTGTACTTACAGAAGGATTGGGACGCGGACCTGCATGGGCCACCACTAAAACCTGTCACGCCCCGCTTCCCAAAACAGCGGAGGCGAAGCGTGACTAGGCCCGCTTAGGACAGAGCCAAGGAGCCCTGACCCTATAAGCGTCTGTGTGGTACCAAGACGAAGGTACAGGTCCATGCATGTTAGTACAGAACAATAAAAGTACAAGAAGGAAAGAACATCACATTTTATTCCAACATATCAAGAGTACCAAGTCTCAACGCCCGAAGGGCTACAACAGCAGAAAAGTAAATCTAATGGTGCAAGCACCCAACCTAGACAAGAAACGAAAGGTGCTACGCACCTAACTAAAGGTAATGAACGTCTCTAGAAACTGAAACGAGGAGTCTCTAGCTCTGGTCCTCCTCAGAGTCGTACTCGGGATCGACGCTCTCTGGCTTCACGTCAGCTGGCAAGTCAGTCTCCTCCACGTACTATGGCTCAATCCCTGACGTACATCACCAAAAGAAGGAACTGTACGTCAGGTAAGGTCTACAAGAAAAAGGTTAGACCAAACTACAAGTGTACCAATTACTTAACAACGTTTTACTGGTTGATTAACATGCTGAGGTTCTAGCAACAGAAGTACACACAATCAGGAAAGTAAACACGACAAGTAGTGGTCGTAACAAGTGCTACCGACCACGGGACTAGCCTACAGGTGTCAAGACAAGACGAAACACCGAAAGCCAGACACGACAAGACACGACACGAAAAAGGGTTCACGCCTGTTCGGTTTGAGGGGGATCAGACCCTCTTGCCGCTTGCACGCTCAACCCTACCCCAAAACCCCAAGAATCGTGACAGGACAAGGGATCACTTGCTCTAGCTTGGCAAGTGCCATATTGCTCTCTGAGATGTGTATCAATATATGGGATCACCTGCTCTAGCTTGACAGGTGCCCAATTGCCCATCGGGCTGTGAACTAGTACAAGGGATCACTCGCTCTGGCTTGGCGAGTGCCCTATTGCCCAGCGGGCTGTGCAGACGGAACGGAACAAGACAAGACAAAACAGGAGGTGTTATACTAGGGTGTCCACAACTCACGCACACGCATGTCAATCCTATGACGTCAAAATTATTGTTGTTGGACTCAGATTTCGTCGTCAAATCTGAGCCATCAAGGGCGTCCCGGACGCTATCATTTCACGTCCGGTTCTCTTGTTTCTAGATTAACAATCCTAACAAGACGAAGGCCTAAACATGGCCAAGAACGCAAGTGGTACACTTGCCTGTGGTGGCGAGTGCGTCGTCTCCCGGGTACGTCTCGTCCAAATGTCTCGTCGACGGAAGAATGTCTGAAAATCGTGACACGGCGACGGTGTCAGATCACGATTTAGAAATCCTATTAGGGTTGTGTCTAGGTTATCGGGACTAACCTAATCATCAAAAATCACATTTTTAATGCAATTATCCTAATCGACGATCTATCCTATGTGTACATGCATAAAGTCCATTCGTTGATTTCTACGGTTTGCACAACATTTTAAAGAGGGCAGAAAGTAAATTTAATTTGATTAGGTTGCTGATTTTAATTAGGGTTTGATCATCTATTGTGTGGGTTACTACGAATTTAGGGGACCAACCTGAAAATGACGGTTACACGAAGATCCGGCATCGAATCTTGAATAATGGAAGCTTTGCGTCGTCTGGAAATTCCTAGGCCGCGGGTAGCGCAGCGAGGAATGTTGATCGCCGGTGATGGTGAAGATCCCAGCGTCTCCCGGCATCGTCGTTGCCAGATCTAAGATGGGAACACCGTACTAGGGCAAGAAGGAGAAATGAAGGAAGAGAGAGCCTTGGGGAAGATGGATGGCGCAAAGATGGAGGAGGAAGAGCAAGGGGAAGGACGTGGGAGGAAGGGGGATAGGTTGGGGAAGAGGGAGACTGGAATCAATCAGGAGAAAAGAACGAGAAATCCACGTTTAAATAAGAAAATGAAACGGCGGCTAGCTCAAAAATTAGGGTTTCGGGGTTAACTAGTCGGTCTGAGAAGGGCGGTCGACCGACTAGTTTGGGAACTAGTCGGTCGGTCGTATAACTGTGACCGACTAAAACCCAAACAGTGAACAGGGTTGTTGTAGGATTCATAGAGTTAGTCGGTCTGTGAAGGCTCGTCGACCGACTAGTTTGCAACTTAGTCGGTCGGCCAGTGTTCATAGACCGACTAAAGTGTGAAAGTGGTCAACAAGATATTTTGAAGATTAGTCGGTCAGCGAAGGAAACCTAATCGACTAGTTCGTCAACTAGTCGGTCGGTATTCGTTCGTAAACCGACTAAAGGTAAACAATAACCTTGGTGCGAAAAATGATCTCTGTACTAGTCGGTCTGTGAAGAAGTGTTGACCGACTAGTTTGACAACTAGTCGGTCAGTGGATGAACTTAGACCGACTAAGAGTAAACAGTAGCTCAGAGAAAATTGAAAGGAAGAACTAGTCGGTCCATGAAGAGTTGTTGACCGACTAGATTGACATCTAGTCGGTCGGTTCCTCAACGTGAACCGGCTAATGAGCACAGGAAGTCGCAAATTGAAGCGTGAAGCTTCGGAATGATTCCTATGAGTTTCGAAGGCGAACCTATTCTAGGATATGAGCGTTACGAAGCTTGCTCAGCTCCAGGTATGGGCAGAAGAAATACTGAAAAAGAAAAAGAGAAAAGACAAGCAATTATATATATATATATATATATATATATATATATATATATATATATATATCATATTACAGAAACCAGCCGTTACACCTCGGGAGGGATAATTGGTTGGGTAGGGGTTGGGTAGGGGGAGGTTGAGGAGCACGTGCATGTGGGGAACGTGTAGATTTGTGTCTCTTGCGAGACGGACCCTTGTCCCTCATGATTCCCTTACCTTTGTCCTTGGCGATGAGTGTGTGGGTGTGATGAAAATGCAAGATGATATAGATGCACACAATCAAGCGGGAAATTGAGCAAAATACAAATACTTGGGTAAAGTAAATAGCTAAGCTTAGGAACGAATTTACTCGATATCAAAGTGATTCGTTGCTCGCAAAGGATCTCCCACAATGCAATGGAGCTATTCGTGAAGCCGCAGCACGTCGATCCAATAAAAAGAGAATTTTTCGAAATGGGGGGTTAGGGTTTAGGGTTAGGGCAAAATTGTGGTTAAGTGGGGTGGATGGGAGTGTGATTGATGAAGAGGGAGAGGGAGGAAGTGGGGAGAGTGAGATCTGGAGTTATGGAAGAGTGGTAGATGGCCGGTTGAGGGAATGGGGAGACGAAACGACGGAAAGAGAGAGAGAGAGAGAGAGAAGTCGGGTGAAAATGAATCGGTTGAGTCGGGGGTTATTTATAGGCTTTAGGCGAACCGATCGGGTGAGATCTCACCCGAGCGGTTGGGTTAATTTTTAAAAAATTTTGTTGGAAGGCAGCTACAGGCGAACCGATCGGGTGAGTTTTCACCCGATCGGTTGGCTGCTTCACAATTTCCCGAGAGCACTGTGCTCTTCACCCGGATAGCGACACGATCATAGCTCCAGCTCAACCGATCGGTTGATTTAATCTCTAAAATTCCTGAGAGCTCTGTTGTGTCACCCGATCTTCCACCCGGTCAGCCTCATATGCCACCCGATCGGTTCGTTGTTGCACTGATACAAGCCATCTTCAGACACGGTCCAACCGATCGGTTGATTCATCACCCGATCGGTTGGGATAATTTCCTGCACAAATTCAAAAATTGATCTAAGTCTCCCGACGAAAACCCACATTGTTGAATTTATTCACCAAAAATAAGAAAATATTCTTAAAAATAACGACGAAGGTTTAGAACATGGGTTGCCTCCCATGAAGCGCTGTTGTTTAAAGTCGTTTGCTTGACTCCCGGTATGTGATTTTCAGGGGGTTGATGTGGGTGATGCCCATTGATCGGCATCCTTTCAGCTTTCGGAGTGGCGGCCCTTAGTGTTGACAGTGATGATAAGTAGACGCTCTCGACGATCCCCCAGCTGGTAGTGTCCGGGGGCTTCTTCCTCACATTGGCATCTATCGCCACTTTTTGTAGGATCCTGAATTCCTCAGCTGTGAGCCTCATGGGCTCTTTTCCTTTTCTCCTCGTCGGAGCACCCTTCTGGAATCCGGGAGGGGTCGTCACGGAGGAAAACACTTCTCCAGTTACTTCTTCTTCTTCCAACCCAGCATGTTCCTCCAGGCTCCCCAAGCTATCAGGGGGGTTCCTCGAGAGGATCTCCCAAGCTCCAGCTTCTACTACATTTTCCTCTTCAGCTTCCAGCACATTGCAACTTTGCTCCACAGACGGATGCTTTATAGATAGTCCCAAATCAAATTCGACCATCTGGTCGCCCACATTTAGGGACAGCTTCCCTTTCTTCACATTAATAAGTATGCCAGCGGTCGCCATGAAGGGCCTCCCGAGGATGATAGGGGTATGATTGTCTTCCGGCATGTCCATCACAACAAAATCTACAGGCACATGTACGCCTCTGACGTTTACCGGTAAGTCGTCCACAATCCCCACTGGATACTTGGCTGATCTTTCTGCAAGTTGTAGCATCATACCGGTGGGTTCAAGGTCCCCCATTCTGATCCTCTTGAATAAAGATAGAGGCATCAGACTGACGCTCGCACCGAAATTGATGAGCGCTCGATTGATCTTCACCTCTCCAATCGAACATGGGAAAGAGAAGCTCCCTAGGTCCTTGAGTTTTGACGGGCTCGCCCGTTGAATCAGAGCGCTGCACTTCGTTGTCAGGATGACTTTTTCCTTCCTTATCCCTTTCGTCACCAAATCTTTCAGGAATTTTGCATAGGAAGGGATAGTCTCTATAGCCTCGAGGAAGGGAATTTGCAGGCTCAAATCTTTAACCATATCAAAGAACTTGCCATATTTCTCATCAATCTTTGCCTTGGCAAGTCGTTGTGGGAAAGGCACAACGGGCTTGAAGACTCTCAAGTTTCCTTCTTCGTTCTTCTTCTTTTCTTCCTCAGAGACTCCCTCCTGAGTCACGGTCTTTGATGTCGAAGCTCCATCGTCATTCGCTTTTGCATTTGGTCGCCCATCGACCAATGGAGCTTCGGGCTCTTTGGCGGCCTCCCTAGTTGGAATCTGTGTGCAGCTTCTTAAAACTATAACAGACACGTTGGTGTGATCATGCGTTAAAGCCAACGTTTGATTGGGCCTCCAAGGATTGACCTCCGGCTGACCCGGCTATTGGCTCTGTAATTTCTGAAGATTTGCCACTTGCATCCCTAGCTGGGTCACTTGCTCGGTCAAGGTCTTCTGGCCCATATGCAGCTGCAAATTAATCTTCTCCTGTTTTGTGATGTATTGGGTCAAGAAACTCTCGACCGGAGAGATGACTCGTTGTTGGCCATATGGTTGCTGCTGCTGTGGGGGCTGCTGATTCCTCGGGGGGTATTGCTGGTACATCTGCTGGGGTTGTTGTTACTGTAGGATCCCATCATGCGATGATGGAGGATCGAAAGAGAACTTACGTTAGCGTACGCTGTGCTGTAGTCTTTGAACTTTGCCCTTGGATTCGCCACAACGGTCAGTACTTCGTCACAGAGGATCGAAGCAGTGTTTCACCGTCTAAATCTCTACTTGGATGAAGAACTTTAATGGAAGGGAGAAGAGGAAAGAAGGTTGCCTTATGCAAACTTATGGCATGAAGGATTAGCCTTAAATGCCTTACCCTTGGGTCCTATTTATAGACTTTAGGGGTAGTTATTGTAGAAAATAACTACATATAAGCTTATTAGCTTATATTAACACCCTTGCTTATCCTCTTCTTCATGCACTTATCAAGTTCCTTTATGCACTTATAATGTGACTTTTTCCATTTATCGAGTGGTCCTTTTCACACTTGAAAAGGTTCCCTTTGCACATGCTTCCATGTACGCGACATCCGAGGTCCATAGACCCTCATACATCCCCTCATGGGTGTATACATGTCGTCCATATCCAACATCTCCCACTCACACTTGAGGGGATTGTAAGGAAACATCTTTTTCTTTAGTTCTTCTATTTATCATACCGAGAAATAGACTGTGTGACCGTCATACGCATAGAGTCCGCTGTTGTGCACTTGTTAGAGATACACAACACTCCTTGGGGTGCAAAGTTGAGTAGATCAACGCATGTTTTACCCTAGATTATTTCTTCATATTTCTTATACTTTATATTTAACAATTGAATCCCATCTGGATTACAATTAGCTTGCCAGCTTTGAATCTCTAAAGTCCAAATGTGAATATAAAATTAATCTTTCTCTTCTTGCGATCCTTTCGATCTTGACTTGACTCGCTTTTCTAACATGCCCCACTAGACCGAATTGACCATAGTCCATAAGCAACATGCTAAGACAGCAATCACCCAGTCAAATCTAAAGGAACCAATTAGAGTCCATAAGGGTAAGTAGTTAAGACCCATGTGGTCTTTGGGTCTCACATAATAGTAAACACAATTACTATTCTAACCCAATGGTCAAATGCATACATAGTATGAATGCGTATTACAACATCACTCCTTTCCCAGGGAGCGTATGTCTTAATGATGTTGTAAGGATGATGATCAGACACCACAATGTCTGACTTTGAGTCCCTTTTACTACTCATTAATTTCCTGGACCCACATCCCGCATAAGACAGATAAGATTTCAAAAATCTTCTTAGATCTTTTGTAAGCATCCATATGATGCAGATCTTTCATACGACCATTTTGTTTAAGTCATGACTCTAAATCATCCGTCTGATGATTTTGACTTTAAACTGGTCTCATCTTTATCTTATCCGTCTGATAGAATAAAGGCGGTTGCTCATGTGAGAGAGCCAACCTCAATCTGTCCGACATACTAGAAACACATAGCTGAGATTAAAAGAAATGTACACAAACATTTTCAAGAAACTCATATGCAATGTTAAAAAAAGAACTTATTCTTTTATTAAATTTGATCTTTCATAGACATGGGAATATATATTGATACAACTCAGCTCTTACGCAATCCTTGAGATGATAAGTGTTTGTAAAACACATCTCTGGGGATCGCCTTCGTAAGCGGATCCGCTATCATCTCATGCGTAGATATGTATCTAATGTCTACCTTCTTGTTCTTATCATAGTCTTTTGCAAATTTGTAGCGGATATCAATGTGTTTGGTCTTACAATGGAATTTTGGATCTTTGACATAGGCTATAGATGCTTGACTGTCACTGTATAGTGGTACAGCACCTGAGTCGCTTGAATCAATTAGCATGTCTAAGAACTTCCTAAGCCAAACAGCTTCTTGGACCGCCATGCTAAATGCTACAAATTCGGCTTCCATAGTTGAAAGTGCGATGCATGATTGTTTTTCGCTACTCCAGGATATTGCACCAGATCCGAGTAGAAAAACATGTCCTGAGGTCGATCGTCACTCATTGAGATCACCCGCCCAATCAGTATCAGTGTAGCCTTCAAGCCTCAAGGCATTTCCTTGATAGCATAAAGCATAGTCCGCAGTCCCTTTATGATACCGCATTATCCTCTTAACCGCTTTCCAGTGTGCTTGCCCTGGATTGGATTGGTAACGACTTACCATTCCAACGGTAAAACAGATGTCCGGTCTTGTACACATCATAGCGTACATAAGACTACCAACTACACTGGAATATGGAACTTTTTTCATAATATCCTTTTCCTTTTGGTTCTTTGGACACATTTTCAGACATAAATTATCGCATTTGTTTATAGGGTATCAATGGACTTACAGTCCTGCATATTAAAACGTTCTAGAACCTTCTTTATATAAGTCTCTTGTGAAAGAGAAAGAAGTTTCTTCGAACGATTCCTTGAAATATTAACTCCAAGGATATATGCGGCTTCTTCCATGTCTTTCATTTCAAATACTGATGAAAGCCAAGCCTTGATATCCATCACAAAGCCCTTGTCAGTTCTAGCTATTAAAATGTCATCTACATATAGAGACATAATAACATACTTGCTTTTGATCCTCTTGATATATACACAGTTATCTTCATCAAGCATGTTAAAACCATTTGATAAGACAACTTCTTGAAATCGTATATACCATTGCCTCGAGGATTGTTTAAGACCATATATGGACTTACGAAGTTTACAAACCTTATGTTCGTTTCCTTCTTTTACAAACCCTGTTGGTTGTTCCATATAGATCTCCTCGTCTAATTCTCCATTGAGAAAGGCAGTCTTTACATCTATTTGATGTAACTCGAGGTCTAAGCAAGCTACCAAAGCCAGAATCAAGCGAATCGAGGTAAAACGAACAATAGGTCAGAAGGTCTCTTTGTAGTCTATCCCTTCCTGTTGTGTAAAACCTTTCGCGACAAGGCGAGCTTTATATCTGTCAATAGAGCAATCAGCCTTATGCTTGATCTTGAGAACCCATTTGTTCCCAATAGCTCTACGTCCTCTGGGTAAGTCAACCAAGTCCCAGACTCGGTTAATTTTCATGGATTCTAATTCCTCCTTCATCGCTTCCATCCATTTGTCTTTTGCAGGGAAAGATATGGCATGTTTGAAAGTAGCAGGCTCGTCATCTTCTTGTAGTAAAGTCATAAAGGTTTGTGGGAATTCATCCTCAAATCTTAGAGGAGCTAACCTTGTACGACTACTACGCCGTATTTGAGATTCTTCAAGTCCTTGTTGACCCGAATTTGGATCAATTCTAATATTACTCCCACTTGAAATGTGATTAGAATTGCTCCCACTTGGATCATTATTCCTATATGGAATAGGATTCGCATCATTCGTATCATCCATTGGTGAAGGTTGAAACGTATTTTCATCTTCACCAAGAATTCTCCCACTCGAATGAGGTAATCCTTCTTGATCATAAATCTCAAATAGAGATAAGTCCTGACTTATCTCGCCCTGTCTTGGAAACTCATTTTCCAAGAAAGTAACATCACTCGACTCAAATTCAATCAGTCCTCCATTGTCTTCCTGACCAATGAAAACATAACCTTTGGAGTTTTCTGCGTATCGTATAAAGATACATTTCCTCCCCCTTGGCCCAAGTTTGCCATACTTATGGGAGGAAATATGTGCGTAGGATGCACACCCCCAAGGTTTTAAAATGCTCAAGTCAGGAGACCTTTGGTTCCACAACTCATAAGGAGTGGAGCTAACTGATTTCGAGGGTACGCGGTTCAAGATGAAAGCAGCCGTCAATAATGCATCAGCCCAAAAGGTGATTGGCAAGTTAGCTTGCGCCATCATTGAACGGACCATTTTCATCAAAGTCCTATTCCTCCTTTCAGCAACACCATTTTGTTGTGGAGTATAAGGCATAGATATTTGATGAACTATGCCCTTTTCATCACAAAGTTCCTTAAAACTTGTTGATTGATATTCACCAGCTCTATCGGTTCGCAAGATCTTAATCTTGCGATCTAATTGATTTTTCACTAAACTCATATAGTTTTTAAAGCATGTTAATGCTTCACTTTTGTGGGATATCAAATAGATATGTCCGAATCGGGTGAAGTCATCAATAAAAGTGATGAAGTAGGACTTCCCGCGTCTTGTCTTGATATTCATCGGACCACATATGTCTGAATGGATGAGCTGTAATAGAACCTCGGCCCTTGTGCCGGTTCCAAATGGCTTGCGACAAGATTTTCCTACAAGGCAATGTTCACAAGTCGACATTTCGACCTTTGAAACATTGGATAGAAGGCCACGTTTGGCAAGTCTATCCATACGTGTTGGTCCAATGTGACCAAGCCTTGCGTGCCAACAAATTACATCAGATTCATAAACTGAGGAATTTGCAACAAGGAAATTTTCATTAAAATTAGAGAAATCGTACATAGTGTTTAATACAATGAATCCCTTAAAAACATACCCAGAACCAATTAAAGAATTATTACAAGATAGGTCCACATTACAATTATGAAAGAACCAACTATAACCAAGACCCATTAATACAACCACAGATATAATATTCCTTCGAATATCTGGAGCGAAGAGGACATCATGAAGTAAGATAGTGCGGCCGTTGTCCAAGACGAGCTTGCATGTCCCAACGCCTTTCACTTCAACACGTGTGTTGTTTCCTACATATATCCACTTCTTCCTTGGGTTATCGATGATACTCCATGAAGGACCGTCTGTCCCTTGCTATGTGGTCGGTGGCACCTGAATCAATTATCTAAAATGGATTAGATTCCACAAGAAATATTGAACTAGAAACACATATGTAACTAGCATTATTACAAGTTACCTTGTCACCTCCATCCATACAAGAACGGGCATAGTGACCTAACTTGTTGTACTTGAAGCACTTGATCCTCTTCAAGTCTTTCTTCTTGTGCCATTTCTTGTTCCCACCCTTCTGTTTGGGTTTCTTGGTAGACGCTGGTTAATTTTGCTGGTCATGAGCAAACTGTTGGATATTGGACTCCCCGGATTTGGTTTTGGATGATGAACAAACATAAATATATCGTGAACTAACTCTTTGTGAGCGCAGTTATGGAGATCGTCGCCAAATTCATATGAACATCCAAAGCGACGTCTCAAGGCTTCTCAAAGCACGTGATCGTATGCCTAAAGCTTCGTTGAAGCTTTTGGACCTTTTTGGAAGTCATGAAGATTCGGATCGAAGCTTTCGAAGACGGTTCGTTAAGTTTTATTTATAGTCTTTTAGCTTCGTTCCGTAGAATGTTAAGTCTTGAGTAGGTCTTACGTTTTAATCTTCATAACGCTCCTATCTTAGAGCTAGGAACTTGCAAGAAGTCCATACTAACTTCCCGAAGCATCGCGCTTCGATTCGCGACTTCTTGTGCATGTTAGTTGGTTCAAGAAGAAGAACCAACCGACTAGATGGTGATCTAGTCGGTCGGCAATGCTTCTTGGACCGACTAGTTTACCTTTTCAAATCATAGCTCTTTACTGTTTACAGTTAGTCGGTCTACGTTGACTCACCGACCGACTAGTTTGTGAACTAGTCGGTCAGTGATCCTTCTTAGACCGACTAGTTGAGCTTCTACTGTGCATGTCAAGTTACTGTTTGTCGTTAGTCGGTCTATGTATATTTGGCAACCGACTAGTTGATGAACTAGTCGGTCAACTTTTGTTCTTGGACCGACTAAATCAATTTGTTCTCAGACTATTTGTTTTATCTTTAAGTCGGTCTAAGTTCACTCACTGACCGACTAGTTGTGAAACTAGTCGATTGGCAAGTGTTCTTTGACCGACTAGTTCTGTTTGTCTGTTCTTCGACCTATTCCCTGTTCACCACTTAGTCGGTTCATGTTGATTGACCGACCGACTAGTTGATGAACTAGTTGGTCAGTGGTTGTTCTTTGACCGACTAGTTTGGTTCATAATAGAGCCGTTGGAGCATTAATTGAAACGTTTTTCTCTCTCTCTTTCCTCTAACCTATATATACTTGTTGAACTGCATTCATTGCACTCAAGACTGATATTTAGAGAAGTTTAGAGATAAAAGAGAAATCATTCATTCCTCATTCAAAGCTCTTTCATTCCAATCTTGAATCTCTTCTCACTCTTATTTCAAAAGAGAGATTCATTGATTGTGAGCCTTCCCAGCCAAGTGCTTGATCCTAGGTCACCAACAATCTCATAGCTCTCCATCGCTGATCTACATCTTGGAGCTAGTGTTTGGTGCCTCTTCATCTTCCCCAAAATCCGTTTTGCCCTAAATCGTAAGTTTTACTCAAGGCATAGGATTTTGTCGGTAAGCAATTTCTATTTTATTTACTTTCACATTGTAAGTGTTTCACTCTCGGTTGTGAGAGTGTGTTTGTGATCCTGGGTTGTGGGAGTCACAATTTCCTTTGTGTATGATTTGACTTGGTGACGGTTCTTCATAAGTATTTCATAGTGGAAATCTTGAGTTAGGGTTTCTAACTCAAGTATCCGGAGGGGATCCGGGTGGTTGGGACGTAGGATCACCGGGAACAAGTCAGGGAGACTTGGGTGGATCCGAACCCAGTAATATTGCTTGTTTGTGTTTGACTTATTTGTTGTCTATTATTTACTATTCTGCATTACCGCATTTATTGGTAGAGTTTGCAAGATAATTAGGAATTATCCTCTTAATTATTTTAAAGTACTATTCACCCCCCCTCTAGTATTTGTGCAGTAGCTTAGCAGGGCATTACATTTGGTATCAGAGCCAAGTCTATAGCTATGTCTGCCAACGACAACAAGACCGTTCGTCCACCTTCCGACTACAACACCTTTAGCAACCGTGAAGGAGCGTCTTCGGTGATGGAAGGACATTCCTCGACGAGGCCTCCATTCTTCAACGGTACCAACTACGGGTACTGGAAATGCTGGATGAAACTTTCCTCCGGAGTGCTTCACTATGGAGGGCCACGATGAAGGAATATGTCGAGCCCGCCGAAGAAGACTTCGAGAAGTGGACTACCGGGAGGTCACCGCGGAGGTAAGCAATGCCAAGGCAATGAACGCCTTGCAATGCGCTTTGGAGCCCGAGGATTTCAACAAGATATACACATGTAAGAGTGCATATCAAATATGGAACTCCCTACTCATCTTGCATGAAGGAACAAGTAGGGTAAGGGACTCTAAACTCGTTGTAGTTAATAAAGATTACGAGTTATTTCATATGCTACAGGGTGAGAAGATGAAGGAGTATTATGCTCGCTTCGTCGACATCACAAACGAGTTGGAGGCTCTCGGGAAAATCTACACCCAAAAGGAGAAAGTCTCGAAGATAATCGATGGACTTCCTTCTTGTTGGGAGAAACGGACATTCGCCATCGAGGAAGGTAATGATATGAAAACCTATACCGTTGTTCAACTAATGGTACCTTGATGTCATATGAGGTACGCAAGGATAGCAAGTTGAAGTTGCAGGACAAGATAAAGTCCTACCTAAAGTAAGACGAGCCAAAGAAGAAAGCGATTGCTTTCAAGGCCGCTCCATCAACTTCCACATCGACCGATGATGAAAACTCGGAAGACGAGTTGGACTTGGAGTCCATGGCACTCATGGCGAAGAAGTTCAACCGGTTCTTCTGGAAAGGTAACTTCAAAAACAAATCGAAGTTTACTTCTTCTAACGCCTCCTCTCCTTTGTGTTTTCAATGCAACAAGCCCGGACACATGAAAGCGGAGTGTCCTAAAAACAAGCACAAGGAGAAGTGGAAGGCGCCGAAGTTTGACAAGTCCAAGAAGTACAAGAAAGGGTACAAATAGGGGCTTGTCGGGACATTCACCGACTCCGATGATTCGTCAAGCGGAGAGTCGGATGATGAACAAGTGGAGCAAGCACACATGTGCTTCATGGCTAGAGAGGAAAATGAACAAGGATCTTCCTTCGATGATAGCGACAACGAAGGTGATAAGGTAACCATGGATGACCTTAGAAATGCTAATGAGCAACTATGGTCTAAATACACTAAGTTAGTAAATAGGTATACTAAAGTAAAAGATGATTTAGCTAGCATCCAAACCTCGCCTAAAACTATCATCACCAACAATGACACCATTGTTGAAGAGTTGAAGAATGATATTGTAAATCTCAAGTCTCAACTTGAACATGTTAGCATTGAGGATTCGGAGGAACACAAGATAGCAGATTTGACTTCTCAAAACTCGACTTTGAGTATTGAGAATGAAAATCTTAAATCTCGTGTTTATGTGCTCACATCGTAAGTATCCACTTTGGATGCTTCTTTACGTTCTCTCACCGAGAAATATGAGAGCACATTAGGCCAAATTAATAAATTCAATAAGGGTAAGGACCATTTGGATAACATCCTAAATGACTTACTTCCGGCCAACCACCACATTGGCTTGGGGTATAAGATGGGGAGTTCATCCAAATCGGCCACTACCTTTGTTAGGCCAACTTCCGGTGACTCAACGAGTGGTAGCAAACACTCTATTGGTAGTTCACCTACCAATGGTGCTTCCACCTCGTTCACACCCTCTTTCGGAAAGAAACCCACTTTGGGTGGACCTCCAAAGAAGGGTCATGCTTATATATACACAAATACTATGCCACGTAGGAACACACTGTAATGCCCTACAAGCTACTGCATGAGTACTAGAGGGGGGTGAATAGTATTTTAAAAATAACAAGGAGTATAATTCCAAATTATAGTGCAAACAACTACCAAATCAATTTGCGGAAGCTTAAATTGAATGACAACAACAAAATTAACAATGCCAACAAATGATGTTACTGGGTTCGGATCCACCCAAGTCTCCCCGACTTGTTCCCGGTGATCCTACTCCCAACCACCCGGATCCCCTCAGGATACTTAGCTTAGAAACACTAACCCAAGATTTCCACTATGATATCTTGTGAAAAACCTTCACAAGATCAAATCATACATGCAATGGCAATAGTGAATCCCACAACCCGGGATCACAACCTTCTCTCACAACCGAGAGAATCAACAAGCAATATAAACAAGTTTATAATGAAATAAACAATCTTACCACAAAATCCTATACCTTGAGTTTTCTTACCAAATAGGTGCAAGGAGGGATTTGAGGAAGATGAAGTCACCAAGACCTAGCACCAAGGAAATGACCAGCAATAGGTGCCTAGGAGTGATTTGGAGACTTGATTCAAGCAAGAGCTTGAAGGGCTCACCAAGAACAAGCTTCTCTCAAGATGGATTCTAGATCTAGAAAGTGAGAGAATGGATTTTTTGTGAGGAAGAGAGCTTTAGAAATGAGTGAGAATGGCTATCTCTTTATATCTCAATGAATCTCTTAATGGCAGCTCTAACCTAGAGAGAAATGACCATGGTTCGTATTTATAGGGTCCCATAAAAACAACTTAGGTCAAGTCACAACGGATAGAAATCTGAGGCAACTAGTCGGTCAAAGAACAACCACTGACCGACTAGTTCATCAACTAGTCGGTCAGTCAAACAACATGGACCGACTAAGAGAAGAACTGAGAAGAGATAGAAATTCAGACCTAGAAATCTAGTCGGTCCAAGAAGACTTTCTGACCGACTAGTTTCACAACTAGTCGGTCAGTCAGTGAACGTAGACCGACTAAGAGGCAAAAACAAATAGTCTGAATACAAATTGACTTAGTCGGTCCAAGAACAAAAGTTGACCGACTAGATTGTCAACTAGTCGGTCACCAAACGTTCTTAGACCGACTAACGATAAACAGTAGCTTAGGAGAAATTTAGTATGAACAGTAAAGCACAACTAGTCGGTCAAAGAAGCATCACTGACCGACTAGTTCACAAACTAGTCGGTCGGTGAGTCAACGTAGACCGACTAACTGTAAACAGTAAAGTGCAAGAAATTAAGGAAGCACACTAGTCGGTCCAAGAAGCTTTACTGACCGACTAGATCACCATCTAGTCGGTCAGTACATCTTCTTGTACCAACTAACATGCACAAACAAGTCCGAATCGAAGCGCGACGCTTCGAGGAAGTTAGAATGAACTTGTACTAAGATCCTAGAGCTACAATATGAGCGTTATGAAGATAGAATCGTAAGATATACTCAAGGCTTAACATTCTATAGATCGAAGCTAAAAGACTATAAATAAAACCTTAATGAACGGTCTTCGAGAGCTTCGATTAATTCTTCATGACTTCCAAAACGGTGCAAGAGCTTCAACGAAGCTTTAGGCATGAATACGAGCTTTGAGAAGTGTTGAGATGTCGCTTTGATTGTTCTCGTGAATTTGGCGACGATCTCCAATACTGCGCTCACAAATTGTTAGTTCATGAATTATTTATGTTTGCTCATCATCAAAACCAAATCCGGGGAGTCCAATATTCAACCTTCTCCCCCTTTTTGGTGATGACAAACCAACATAAATAATAATCAAAAATAATGATTCAAATGTAAAATACTTACTCCCCCTGCATTGATGACACGTTAATTCCAAAATGAATATATATAAATTGCATCAATCAGACGAGTAAGATATATAACGAGAATCGATTTTTGAAATATCGGATTTTGAAAAATCCTTATATATATCTTAACTCCCCCTGAATCTAACACATCAAATTAGATTCTTGGAAATTGAGTTAAATTTTCATTTGACCTATTTATTATCATTATCTCTCCCCCTTTGGCATTATCCCAAAAATGGGGGGCATTCAACGACAACAACTAGGAAATGGAAAATCCAACATCGAGAGTCGTAGTCAATGACGATGGACCTAATTGACACCAAGGGAAAAGTGTTGAAATCAAATCAAGGTGTGCCAAATTGTCCATTATCAAAAAGCGATAATTAAAATCATCAAAAATACCAATTTTTATTCATTTCATGAATAAAGAAACATACTCTTCAATATTCAATATTCTTGGTTAAATTGGTGCATGGAAAACAATTCTATACAATTATAGAATTTCAATCTATTTAACCAAGTTTTTCAAGCGACGAATGACGAATTCACATGTCAAAGGCATTGAATGAAAATTAAATGTGCACGACGAAATAATACAAAGAGAAGATCGATGTATATATATAAAAACATCATGAGTACATCCAAAAAGATATCGACTACATCAAATGCAACATACCATGTATGTCAACATAAAAAAGAAATACATCATACATCATCGATACACCATCATCAATCATCCAAAGTACATCAAAATACAACACCGACATCCATAAAACCAAAATACATCAAATCCAACACTCAAACTCCATCCCATCCTAACCCAAAACACTCTCAAAAAGGTGTATCATCCAAAGAGTAGTGGAGAGTCCTCGAAATAGACGATCACGAGGAAGTGGCAGGATCTACAGTCTCCGGAGGTCCAGTCGAGGGAGTGGACTCAGGATCTGCAGGGAGGAGAGGCGTGTGAACAGAAGGGATCGTCGGGGCAGGGGTGGAGACATCGACGACAGGCTCAACGGCTGCGGTCTCAACAGAAACAACAGCAGGCAAAACAGGAGCAAGGTCGTCAGCAGGAGCAGCAGCAGCATCAGAAGGCTGATCCACTGGTGCAGAAGTCTCAGGAGCACCGGAAGAGGTGCCAGCATCAGGAGCAGAGGTGGTAGCAGCAGCAGCAGTGGCCTCATCGCCACGAGCCAAGGAGGTGACAAGATCATCAATATCCTCATCGTCCATCTCCTCATCCTCAGAAACGGAAGGAGGAAGCTCAATGCCCATCAAACGAGCCATACGGCAGACGACCTCCTCGGTACGAGCCAAATGCGACTCGTGCCGACGAAGCAACCGGACGACATCATCAAGAGAGGCGGAGGGAGGAGGGACTGAAGCAGCTGAGGGAGGAGGAACTGAAGCAGCTGAGGGAGTGACCTGAGATGCAGAAGGTGTCGACCGCTGCACGTGACGGAGTGCCGCAAGAGATTTCTTAACGGCCGTCGCGTTCAGAGGGGGACCAAGGGGACGCTCATCATCAGGGGGCAAGGGGACACCGAAACGACGGAATACCAAGGTCAGGAGACATGGATATGGGATATGCACAGATTTAGTGGTCTTGTGAATACACTCGAAAGAATCCATCTTATCGAGTATAATGCGAGCCCAATTAATCTTGCTACCCATAAACAGAGCGTAAATCAATTTCAAAAACGGCTGAGATGGAAGACATGAAGATCCATACTTGGGAAGAAGGCAGGATTTCAAGATCAGGTTAATCACCCAAGCATTCGGCTTGAATGATTTCGAAGGTACTCCTATGAATGCAGGGGGGATAACCTGGAAGATTTTGCCTAGGGTCCGCTGATCGATGGAAGAGATATCACGACAGAGATGTCAGAAGGGAGGAGGCCACACGACGAGCAACCTATCAGCTCCCCCAAGATTTCTGCCATGAGGACTATAGGAGTCCCCAAAACAGAAGTCTCGATGGAGTGAGACTCATCGTACTGGCCCCGGACACGATTGGCATAGAATAATTTGACCAGGCGAGGATATGGTCTGGGGTTCGCCTTAGCGTCATATCTAAGATAGTCCAATAGGCCACTATAGGAGAGAAGATCCGCAAGGCCAAGAAAATCAGAAAACTGAACGTAATGCTCTAACAGCAGTGGGCAGTGCTCTATACGGTTGTATGCTGCGAGACACTGATGGTCGTCGTGGCACAACGATATATCTACACCGCCGACTGGCATAGGAGCTTTACCCTTAGCCTTACGGGGCTTAGGAGGAGGTGGAGGAGGGGGTGAAGTAGGAGCTTTCTCGGGATGTTCAGGAGTGTATTCGTCATTGGAATCATCCTCTGAATCACTATCTGAACGCTCACCGGGAGGAGTGGGAGCACGAAACTTTTTAGGTTTAGGTTTGGGCTTGGACGTTTGGCCGGCAGGTTTAGGCTTGGACGTCCTCTTCCTCTTCAACGGAGTTGAAGACGAAGAGGGGGGTCGAGTGGTCTTGGCCGTATGCTTAGGAGGGGTCGAAGCGGTAGCACCCTCTACGGTCATAGGGGATGCCCCAGAAGATGTAATCGGGATTCTCGTTCGTGCCATGATCACGGCACAACGAGTTCAATCACGCGACGGGATAATATCAAGCACCCTAAGCACAAACACTAGATCCTAACACACAAGCCCTAAGAATGAAAAATCCGAAACCCTAGAACACCTAGAAGTTTAAATGAAGCCTAGAACAAACCCTAGGGATGAAGAACAAGATCTAGGAAGAGGGGTTATACCTAGGGGAGTGGTCGACGGTGACGGGCGGCGGAGATGGTCGGAAAAGTGGCCGGAGACGACGGGAAGCTGAAGGGTCTCGAGCGGATTTAGGGGTTTTTCGGGCTGGAGTTTTGAAAACAACCGACTGGAATGGGAAATAACCGGTTAGAATAGGATTAAGTCGGTCTAGAATGTGAAAAGACGTGTTTGCCCTAACGCACTTAGTCGGTCACAGTTCAAGCACTGACCGACTAGATTACGATCTAGTCGGTCAGTCAATGAGCTTGAACCGACTAAGTCGAAACAGAGGCAAACAGAAATTTCTAGGGCTAGAGTTAGTCGGTCACAGTATAATCACTGACCGACTAGTTTTCAATTTAGTCGGTCGGTAAGAGTACTATGACCGACTAAAATAAGTGAATGACAATAGAAAGAATAAAGCTTGAACTAGTCGGTCTGAGTTCACTAGCTGACCGACTATATGAGCATCTAGTCGGTTGACTAATGAACTGAAACCGACTAGAAGAGTCCAAAAGTTGATAAATGAGTTCTCTTCAAAAACCACTTGGATGAAACATCTTAACCCTCTCATTAGTCATCTAAACTACCCCATAAAACATCGAAATCTTAAATACGACATTCAAATAAGAATTCGAGCAACAATTCAATCATATCACATAAAATCCCCAAAAATCCAATAAATCTAGCATGAACGTAATATCGCGAAATATAATAGCATGCAAGATAATTGAATGAGATATGAATCCTATATCTCGGATTCACCCATAATCCCCAATTCTCGACGCAACCGCACAAAGGAGTCCTCCTTTAGGGGTTTCGTGAAAATATCGGCGATTTACGTTTGGGTTTCAGCGTACACTAATATGATGTCCTTTTTAGCAACATGATCATCTAAAAAATGGTGTCGGACATCTATGTGTTTAGATTGGGAATGGTGCACCGGATTCTTTGAAAGACAAATAGCACTTTGGTTATCCACCATGATAGGGCTAGTATCACAATGAATACCAAAATCCTTCAGTGTGTGTCTCATCCAAAGAACCTGGGCACAAGCGGCACCGGCGGCAATGTATTCCGCCTCGGTGGTTGAACGTGATACAGAATTTTGCTTCTTGGAAAACCAAGAGACAAGGGAATTTCCTAGAAAATGGCAAGTGCCACTAGTACTTTTCCTGTCGGATTTGCATCCCGCATAATCAGCATCACTATATGAGACTAACTCATACGTGCTAGATTTTGGATAAAGTAATCCAAAATCAAGTGTATAACTTAGATAACGGAAAATACGTTTTACCGCTACTAAGTGAGACTCCTTAGGTTGAGACTGATAACGAGCACATACGCATACGGCAAACATAATATCGGGCCTACTTGCGGTAAGATAAAGTAAACTACCTATCATACCTCGATATAGACGAATGTCTACATCCTTACCGCCCGTATTCTTGTCAAGATGCGTAGTCGTGCTCATTGGAGTCTTTTTCCCGGAAGCACTCTCCATTCCAAATCGCATAAGCAACTCCACCATATACTTCGTTTGGTGGATGAAGATTGCATCGTCCATTTGGCGAATTTGGAGACCTAAGAAATATTTGAGCTCACCCATGTGGCTCATCTCAAATTGTTCCTTCATAACATTAGAAAACTCTTCGCAAAGAGTGAAGTTAGTAGCACCGAAAATGATATCATCAACATAAATTTGAACTAATAAAATATCACTATTCGCATGCTTTACAAAAAGTGTAGAATCGGCTTCGCCCATTTTAAAATTCAAATCCAAAAGAAAATTCTTTAGGCGATCATACCAAGCTCGAGGAGCTTGTCTCAAACCATAAAGAGCTTTCTGTAGTTTAAAAACATGATTTGGAAATTTTTCATTTATGAAGCCCGGAGGTTGAGAAACGTAAACTTCCTCAACAACATCTCCGTTTAAAAATGCACTTTTAACATCCATTTGAAATAATTTAAAATTTTTATGGCATGCAAAAGACAATAATAGTCTAATTGATTCTAATCTAGCTACCGGAGCGAAGGATTCTTCGAAATCGATACCTTCCTCTTGGCGATAGCCTTGAGCAACTAACCGAGCTTTGTTCCGGACGACGACTTGGTTTTCGTCGGTTTTTTTCTTGAAGATCCACTTTGTCCCTAT
The DNA here is from genome assembly GCA_030789695.1 of Scilla litardierei. Classification (NCBI taxonomy): domain Eukaryota; kingdom Viridiplantae; phylum Streptophyta; class Magnoliopsida; order Asparagales; family Asparagaceae; genus Scilla; species Scilla litardierei. The sequence goes on from CM061138.1 coordinate 59,523,027, forward strand.
GACGGTGTGGTTCTTCGATGGCAAAGGAACAAGCTCCCATACCTCATTCCTCTCGAATTGAATGAGTTCCTCCTCCATGGCAAGGATCCAAGCATTATCTTCGCAAGCTTCAACTATATTCTTTGGCTCTATTGATGAGGCAAAGGCACTATTGGCGAAGTGGTGGACTTGAGATCTCGTCTTGACACTATCATGAATATTGCCAATGACTTGCTCATGAGGATGATCGCGAACGGTATGAAGCCGCTTGGCAATACCTTGATCACTAGGTACATTCTTAACAACTTCATTAGTCGGGTTAGTATCAATAGAATCAATTGAATCAATAGACTTAGAATTTTCAAACAAATCACATAAAACATCCATAGAATCATCATCATTTGAAATTCTAGAAGTAGTAAAATTCTCATTAAAAGAGACATGAAGTGATTCCTCGATCGTAGAGGATCTTTTGTTGTATATCCGGTAGGCTTTGCTACGTGAGGAATACCCAACAAATATCCCCTCATCCGATCTCGGATCAAACTTGTCCAAATTATCATATGTGTTTTTAATAAAACATTTTGCGCCGAAAACACGAAAATGTTTAACTTGAGGCAATCTACCAAACAACAATTCATAGCAAGTTTGTTTGATGCCGGGCCTCAAAAGTATTCTATTAAACACATAACAAGCGGTGTGTACCGCTTCCGCCCAAAATTGATAACCAAGTTGACTATCTTCGAGCATAGTGCGAGCACACTCCACAAGCGTTCTATTCTTCCTCTCAACAACACCATTTTGAGGAGGTGCGCGAGGGAAAGAAAACGTGTGAGTAATTCCAAGATCATCACAAAAATTTGAGAAAGACTCATTCTCAAATTCACCCCCATGATCACTACGAATAGTGACAATGGTGGTTCCGATGAGATTTTGTACTTTCTTCACAAATATTGTGAAGTTTTCAAAAGCTTCATTTTTATTACATAAGAAAAATAGCCATGTAAATCTAGAATAATCATCGACGATGACAAGTCCATATCTTGCATTTCCTAAGGAAGCAACTCTAGTTGGCCCAAATAAATCTAGATGTAATAGCTCTAGTGGCCGTTTAGTAGAAATGCTTTTCTTAGGTTTAAATGAAGATTTAGGAAGCCTGCCACGTTGACAAGAATCACAAAAACTTTTCTTTTCAAAAACGAGCTTCGGAAAACCTTTAATGGAATTTAATTTTGAAAGCTTATAAAGTGTTCCAAAGTTCACATGTCCAAATCGTCGATGCCATAAGTGTTGTTCACTTGTGTTGGCAACGAGACATTGTTCATATGACTTAGGAAGATCCAAAATATAAATATCTTTATGGCGTGTGCCGGAAAATAATAACTTATTATTATCATTTGAAATATGACATAATCCTTTCGCAAATCTAACTTTGTAACCTTTGTCACAAAGTTGGCTTATTGAAATAAGATTATGATTTAAACCATTAACTAGATAAACATCACTAATTAAGGGTTTAGACGGGTTACCCATTTTACCAACACCGACGATGGTTCCGCTCTCGTTGCCTCCAAATACGACGCGGTTTCCATTTGCAATGGGAAGTACTCCGGAGAGCAATTGAGCGTCACCCGTCATGTGTTTTGAACACCCGCTATCGAGTATCCAATTCCCTTTGGAGCTAAATTTAAATTTGTTGCTCCTTTTCTTTTTCTTTTCCTTGAGTACCTAAAGATAGAAACTTTCATATCATGGTACCCAAGGTCATTGGGTCCTCAAAGGTTAGACCTTTGGAAGCCAAGTCCAATTGGACTTAGACTTCCCCACATAATTTCTACTATGCACAACATTCGAAAAATAAGCATTCATATACACTTGTTTTTCATCCATGCTTGTGTCCTTTGGGCTCCAAATAGTGAAAATTTTGGGAGCCCTCATCCTATTGGGTGCATGCATGCGACGTTGATTTCTACGTGATGCATGTTGTGGATAGGCATAAGGAACATGATGGAATGGTGCACGACGAGAATTATTCATATGATGAGGTGGGTGAACATATGCATGTGTGGGAACACGTGCGTGAGGGTGTCTCACATGGTGTGCACGTGCCCGAGAATGTGTTGCATAAAAATCATCATATGTGTGAGACGGTGGAGTAGGACGTGTGTTCCTACGTGGCATGGTATTGGTGTACATATAAGCATGCCCCTTCTTTGGAGGTCCACCCAAAGTGGGTTTCTTTCCGAAAGAGGGTGTGGACGAGGTGGAAGCACCATTGGTAGCTGAACTACCAATAGAGTGTTTGCTACCACTCGTAGAGTCACCGGAAGTTGGCCTAACAAAAGTAGTGACCGACTTGGATGACTTTCCCAAAGTATACCCCAAACCAACATGGTGTTTGGCCGGGAGTAAGACACTTAGGATATTATCCAAATGGCCCTTACCCTTATTGAATTCATTGATTCGGCCTAATGTGTTCTCATATTTCTCGGTGAGAGAACGAAAAGAAGTATCTAAAGTGGATACTTGCGATGTGAGCACATAAACACGAGATTGAAGATTCTCGTTCTCAATACTCAAAGTCGAGTTTTGAGAAGTTAAATCCGCTATCCTATGTTCTTCCGGATCATCAATGCTAACATGTTCAAGTTTAGATTTGAGATTGTCAATCTCATTTCTTAACTCTTCAACAACGGTGTCGTTGTTGGTGATGATAGTCTTAGGCGAGGTTTGAATGCTAGCTAGGTCATCTTTTACTTTAGTATATCTATTTACTAATTTAGTGTATTTAGACCATAAATGAGAGTTAGCATCCCTAAGATCATCCATAGTTACCTCATCGCCTTCGTCGTCGCTATCATCGGAGGAGGAAGATCCTTGATCATGCTCCTCTCTTGCCATGAAGCACATATGCGCTTGCTCCACTTTCTCATCGTCCGACTCTCTGCTTAAGGAATCCTCGGAGTCGGTGAATGTTGCTCCGACAAGTCCCTTTTTGTACCCCTTTTTGTACTTCTTCGACTTGTCGAACTTCGGCGCCTTCCACTTCTCCTTTTGCTTGTTTTGAGGACAATCCGCTTTGATGTGTCCTGGCTTATTGCATTTAAAGCACAAAGGTGGAGAGGCGTTAGTAGAAGTAAATTTAGATTTTTGTTTGAAGTTACCCTTTCGGAAGAAGCGATTGAACTTCTTTGCCATGAGTGCAATGGATTCCATGTCCATTTCTTCTTCCGAGTCCTCATCATCGGTAGAGGTGGATGAAGCCGCCTTGAATGCAATTGCCTTTTTCTTAGGCACGTCTTGGTTCAAATAGGACTTCATCTTTTCTTGTAACTTCACCTTGCTATCTTTGCGTACCTCGTATGACATCAAAGTACCCATCAATTGAACTACGGTATACTTATTCATGTCATTACCTTCCTCGATGGCGAAGGTACGTTTCTCCCAAGAAGAAGGAAGTCCTTCGATAAGCTTCGAGCACTTCTCCTTTTGGGTGTAGGATTTGCCGAGGGCCTCTAACTCGTTTATTATGTCAACGAAGCGAGCGTAATATTCCTTCATCTTCTCACCCTGTTGCATATGAAACATTTCGTAATCTTTGTTTACGACTACGAGTTTAGAGTCTCTTACCCTACTCGTCCCTTCATGAAGAATGAGGAGGGAGTTCCAAATTTGATATGCACTCTTACATGTGCATATCTTATTGAAGTCCTCGGGCTCCAATGCGCATTGCAAGGCGTTCATTGCCTTGGCATTGCTTACCTCCGCGGCGACCTCCGCGGTAGTCCATTTCTCAAAGTCTTCTTCTTCGGGCTCGATGTATTCCTTCATTGTGGTCCTCCATAAAGATGCACTCCGGAGGAAGGTTTCCATCCGGCATTTTCAGTACCCGTAGTTGGTACCGTTGAAGAATGGAGGCCTCGTAGAGGAATGTCCTTCCATCACCGAAGATGCTCCTTCACGGTTCCTGAAGGTGTCATAGTTGGAAGGTGAACGCACGGTCTTGTTGTCGTTGGCAGACATAACTAAGTATCTGGCTTTGATACCAAATGTAATGCCCTACAAGCTACTGCACGAGTACTAGAGTGGGGGGGGGGGGTGAATAGTACTTTAAAAATAACAAGGAGTATAATTCCAAATTATAGTGCAAACAACTACCAAATCAATTTGCGGAAGCTTAAATTGAATGACAACAACAAAATTAACAATGCTAACAAATGATGTTACTGGGTTCGGATCCACCCAAGTCTCCCCGACTTGTTCCCGGTGATCCTACGTCTCAACCACCCGGATCCCCTCCAGATACTTAGGTTAGAAACCCTAACCCAAGATTTCCACTATGATATCTTGTGAAAAACCTTCACAAGATCAAATCATACATGCAATGGCAATAGTGAATCCCACAACCCGGGATCACAACCTTCTCTCACAACCGAGAGAATCAACAAGCAATATAAACAAGTTTATAATGAAATAAACAATCTTACCACAAAATCCTATACCTTGAGTTTTCTTACCAAATAGGTGCAAGGAGGGATTTGAGGAAGATGAAGTCACCAAGACCTAGCACCAAGGAAATGACCAGCAATAGGTGCCTAGGAGTGATTTGGAGACTTGATTCAAGCAAGAGCTTGAAGGGCTCACCAAGAACAAGCTTCTCTCAAGATGGATTCTAGATCTCGAAAGTGAGAGAATGGATTTCTTGTGAGGAAGAGAGCTTTAGAAATGAGTGAGAATGGCTATCTCTTTCTATCTCAATGAATCTCTTAATGGCAGCTCTAACCTAGAGAGAAATGACCATGGTTCGTATTTATAGGGTCCCATAAAAACAACTTAGGTCAAGTCACAACGGATAGAAATCTGAGGCAACTAGTCGGTCAAAGAACAACCACTGACCGACTAGTTCATCAACTAGTCGGTCAGTCAAACAACATGGACCAACTAAGAGAAGAATTGAGAAGAGATAGAAATTCAGACCTAGAAATCTAGTCGGTCCAAGAAGACTTTCTGACCGACTAGTTTCACAACTAGTCGGTCAGTCAGTGAACGTAGACCGACTAAGAGGCAAAAACAAATAGTCTGAATACAAATTGACTTAGTCGGTCCAAGAACAAAAGTTGACTGACTAGATTGTCAACTAGTCGGTCACCAAACGTTCTTAGACCGACTAACGATAAACAGTAGCTTAGGAGAAATTTAGTATGAACAGTAAAGCACAACTAGTCGGTCAAAGAAGCATCACTGACCGACTAGTTCATAAACTAGTCGGTCGGTGAGTCAACGTAGACCGACTAACTGTAAACAGTAAAGTGCAAGAAATTAAGGAAGCACACTAGTCGGTCCAAGAAGCTTTGCTGACCGACTAGATCACCATCTAGTCGGTCAGTACATCTTCTTGCACCAACTAACATGCACAAACAAGTCCGAATCGAAGCGCGACGCTTCGAGGAAGTTAGAATGAACTTGTACTAAGATCCTAGAGCTACGATATGAGCGTTATGAAGATAGAATCGTAAGATATACTCAAGGCTTAACATTCTATAGATCGAAGCTAAAAGACTATAAATAAAACCTTAATGAACGGTCTTCGAAAGATTCGATTAATTCTTCATGACTTCCAAAACGGTGCAAGAGCTTCAACGAAGCTTTAGGCATGAATACGAGCTTTGAGAAGTGTTGAGATGTCGCTTTGATTGTTCTCGTGAATTTGGCAACGATCTCCAATACCGCGCTCACAAATTGTTAGTTCATGAATTATTTATGTTTGCTCATCATCAAAACCAAATCCGGGGAGTCCAATATTTAACACACACGTCCTACTCCACTGGCTCACACATATGATGATTTTTATGCTACACATTCACGGGCACGTGCACACCAAGTGAGACACCCTCATGCACGTGTTCCTCCACATGCATATGTACACCCACATCATCGTATGAATAATTCTCATAATGCACCATTCCATCATGTTCCTTATGCCTATCCACGTCATGCATCACGTAGAAATCAACAACGCATGCATGCACCCAATAGGATGAGGGCTCCCAAAATCTTCACAATTTGGAGCCCAAAGGACACAAGCATGAATGAAAAATAAGTTTACATGAATGCTTATTTAACGAATGTCGTGCATAGTGATAATTATGTGGGGAAGTCTAAGTCCAATTGGAGTTGGCTTCAAAAGGTTTAATCTTTTGGACCCAATGACCTTGGGTACCATGATATGAAATTTTCTATCTTTAGGTACTCAAGAAAAAGAAAAGGAGCAACAAATCAAAATTTGGCTCCAAGAATAATTGGATACTCGATAGCGGGTGTTCAAAACACATGACGTGTGACACTCAATTGCTCTCCAGAGTGGTGCCCATTGCAAATGGAAACCGCGTCGTCTTTGGAGGCAACGAGAGCGGAACCATCATTGGTGTTGGTAAAGTGGGTAATCCTTCTAAACCCCTAATATGTGATGTTTACCTTGTTAAAGGATTAAACCACAGTCTTATTTCAATAAGCCAACTTTGTGACAAAGGTTACAAAGTTAGCTTTGCGAAAGGAATGTGCCATATTTTGAATAAAAATACTAATGATGTATTATTTTCCGGCACACGCCATAAGGATATATACATCCTTGATCTTCCAAGATCACATGAACAATGTCTAATTGCCAACACAAGTGAACAACACTTATGGCATCAACGTTTTGGTCATGTGAACTTTGGAACACTTTTTAAGCATTCCAAGTTAAATTCTTTTAGAGGCTTCCCTAAGCTTGTCTTTCAAAAGAAAAGCTTTTGTGACTTGTGTCAACGAGGCAAGCTTCCAAAATCGTCTTTTAAGCCTAAGAAAAGCATTTCTTCTAAGCGGCCTCTAGAGCTATTACATCTAGATTTATTTGGGCCAACTAGAGTTGCTTCATTAGAAAATGCACGATATGGACTTGTCATCGTTGATGACTTTTCTAGGTTTACTTGGGTATTTTCATTGTGTAATAATAATGATGCTTTTGAAAACTTCACAATTTTTGTTAAGAAAGTACAAAATCTCATTGGAACCACCATTGTCACTATTCGTAGTGATCATGGAGGAGAATTTGAGAATGAGTTTTTTGAGACATTTTGTGATGAAGTTGGTATTACACACACCTTTTCATTCCCTCGCGCACCTCCTCAAAATGGTGTAGTTGAGAGAAAGAATAGGACGATAGTGGAATGTGCTCGCACTATGCTTGATGATAGCCAACTTGGCCATCAATTTTGGGCGGAAGCGATACATACCGCTTGCTATGTGTTTAATTGGATACTTTTGAGACCCGGCACTAAACAAACTTGTTATGAATTGTTGTTTGGTATGTTGCCTCAAGTTAAACATTTTCGTGTTTTTGGTTCAAAATGTTTTATTAAGAACATGTATGGTAGTTTGGACAAATTCGATCCAAGATCCGATGAGGGGATTTTTGTTGGATATTCTTCACGTAGCAAAGCCTACCAGATATACAACAAACGAACCTCAACGATCGAGGAATCACTTCATGTTTCATTTAATGAAGGATTTGTTCCAACTAGAATTACTAATGATGATGACTCTATGGATGTCTTATGTGATTCAATTGGTAATTCTAATTCTATTGATTCTATTGATACTAACCCGACTAATGAATTTTTTGAGAATGTTCCTAGTGATCAGGGAATTCCCAAACGGCTTCATACCGTTCGTGACCATCCTCATGAGCAAGTCATTGGAAATATCCATGATAGTGTCAAGACGAGATCGCAAGTCAACTACTTCGCTCATTGTGCCTTTGCCTCCTCGATTGAGCCAAAGAATGTTAATGAAGCGTGCGAAGATGGTGCTTGGATCTTAGCCATGGAGGAGGAACTCATTCAATTCGATAGGAATGAGGTTTGGGAGCTTGTTCCATTGCCTTCGAAGAACCACACCGTCACAGGGACAAAGTGGATCTTCAAGAACAAGACCGACGAAAACCAAGTCGTTGTCCGGAACAAAGCTCGGTTAGTAGCTCAAGGCTATCGGCACGAGGAAGGTATCGATTACGAAGAATCCTTTGCTCCGGTAGCTAGATTAGAATCAATTAGATTATTGTTATCTTTTGCATGCCATAAGGATATTAAATTATTTCAAATGGATGTAAAAAGTGCGTTTTTAAACGGAGATGTTGTTGAGAAAGTTTATGTTTCTCAACCTCCGGGTTTTATAAATGAAAAATTTCCAAATCTTGTTTTTAAACTTAAGAAAGCACTTTACGGTTTGAGACAAGCTCCTCGAGCTTGGTATGACCGTTTAAAGAATTTTCTTTTGGATTTGGGTTTTAAAATGGGAGAAGTTGATTCCGCATTATTTGTTAAGTATTCGAATAATGATATAATTTTAGTTCAAATATATGTTGATGATATCATTTTTGGTGCTACTAACTTTGCTCTTTGCAAAGAGTTTTCTAATGTGATGAAGGATCAATTTGAGATGAGCCACATGGGTGAGCTCAAATATTTCTTAGGTCTCCAAATTTGCCAAATGAACGATGCAATCTTCATCCACCAAATGAAGTATACGGTGGAGTTGCTAAAGCGATTTGGAATGGAGAATGCCTCCGGGAAGAAGACTCCAATGAGCACAACTACACATCTTGATAAAGATGCGGGCGGTAAAGATGTAGACATTCGTCTATATAGAGGTATGATAGGTAGTTTACTCTATCTTACCGCAAGTAGGCCCGATATTATGTTTGCCGTATGTGTATATGCTCGTTATCATTCTCAACCTAAGGAATCTCACTTAGTAGCGGTAAAACGTATTTTCCGTTATCTAAGTTACACACTTGATTTTGGATTACTTTATCAAAAATCTAGCACATATGAGTTAATCTCATATAGTGACGCAGATTATGCGGGATGCAAATCCGATAGGAAAAGTACTAGTGGCACTTGCCATTTTATAGGAAATTCTCTTGTCTCTTGGTTTTCCAAGAAGCAGAATTTCGTATCACTTTCAACCACCGAGGCGGAATATATTGCCGCCGGTGCCGCGTGTGCTCAAGTTCTTTGGATGAGACACACACTTAAAGACTTTGGTATAAACTGTGATACTTGCCCTATCATGGTGGACAACCAAAGTGCAATATGTCTCTCTAAGAACCCGGTACACCATTCCCGTTCTAAACACATAGATGTCCGTCACCATTTCTTAGATGATCATGTTGCTAAAAAGGACATCATATTAGTGTACGTTGAAACCCAGAAGCAAATCGCCGATATTTTCACGAAACCCCTAAAGGAAGACTCCTTTGTGCAGTTACGTCGAGAATTGGGGATTATGGGTGAATCCGAGATTTAGGATTCATTTTTATTCAATAATCTTGCATGCTATTCAATTTCATTATATTTACACATGCTTGATATATTGGAATTTTTCTGGATTTTTGTTGAATTTTCGGAATTTTCGCTCGATTTGTTCGTAAACGTCAAATTTCAGTTTTTCGATATTTAATGGGGTAGTATAATGATTAATGAGAGTATTATGATGTTTCGTCCAAGTGCGATTAGGAGAGAAATAAAAATTTCATAATATAAAATTTTTGGACTCTCTTAGTCGGTCTAAGTTCATTGGCCGACCGACTAGATTCAGGTCTAGTCGGTCAGTGAATGAGCTTAGACCGACTAAATCTTGTCAGGATTTTTGGCTACAGTTACTGTTTACAACTAGTCGGTTCAAGCTCATTGACCGACCGACTAGATCGTGATATAGTCGGTCAGTGCTTGAACTGTGACCGACTAATTGTGACGGGGACTGTTGCGTCTTTCGAGCTTCCGATCGATTAAATGACTCATCCGACCGACTTCTTCTCATTCAAGTCGGTTCTCTCTCCCCTCTCTCAGCCAAAACCCCCCGTGCCGTTTGGTCTCCCTCTCTCCCTCCGTCGTGTCCGATCATCTTCCGGCCATCTCTCCGATCATTCTCCGGCCGCCGACCAACCCTCTCCTCCGTCCGACCTTGGTATACCCCCTCTCCTGCTCTCTAGGGTTAGGGTTCCTTTGATTTCGGCTAGGGTTTAGATCTCTAGGGTTTATGATCTTCGATCTCTCGATTTCTCGTGCGTGTCTTGCTTCGATTATGGCAAGAACACGAATCCCGATCCGTCCTTCGAGCCCTTCGCCTATGACCGTAGAACCATCCCCTACGGATCCCAATCAACCTACGCGATCCCCACCCAAACGCCGATCGAAGACTACCCAACCTTCATCGTCTTCGCCTCCTCTCAAGAAGAATAGGACGACGACCGCCAAGCCCCGAGCCCAATCTCAGCCCAAACCCAAGCCTACGAAGCAAACTGTGTCTCCCTCCTCTTTCCATACACCTACGGATTCCTACAGCGAGTACATACCCGAGACCGAGACCCATAGGGATCCCTCACCTCCTCCTAGGCAACCTGAGTCTAGCTCCCGACCCCGTACTTCCACTCGTCAGCCTAAGGGAAAGGCTCCGATGCCGGTTGGCGGTGTCGATATCTCGTTGTGTCAGGACGACCCGTTGTGTCTCGCGGCTTACAACCGTATCGAACACTACCCGCTGCTTCTGGAGCATTTCATTCAGTTTAGTGACTTCCCTGGCCTAGTGGATCTTCTGTCGTCTTCGGGTCTTATCGATTATCTTCGGTATGACCCTAAGGCGAATCCTCACCCCTACCCTCGACTAGTGAAACTTTTCTACGCCAATAGGATCCGGGGTCAGTACGACGCGACCCACTCGATTGAGACTACTGTCTTGGGGACTCCGATAGTCCTCACGGCAGAAATCTTAGGAGAGTTGATCGGTTGCTCGTCGTCTGGCCTCCTCCCTTTAGATATTTCCGTTGATGACATCTCTTCCCTCGATCAGGTCATCCTTTCTGAGATCTTCCATGAGATTCCTCCTGCCATGATTGGCGTCCCCTCTAAGTCATTCAAGCCCAATGGCTGGGTCCTGAACTTGATCTTGAAGTTGTGCTTACTTCCTAAGTACGGCTCCTCTTCTTTGCCTTCCCAGCCATTTCTGAAGTTGATCTATGTCATCTTTATGGGTAGCGAGATTAAATGGGCCCGGATCATACTCGATAAGATGGATTCTTTCGAGTGTATCCAGAAGTCCACGAAGTCTGTGCATATCCCATATCCGTGCTTGTTGACTCTTGTTTTTTGCCACTTCCGTGTCACACTTCCACCTGACGATGAGCGTTCTCTTAGTCCCCCTCTGAACGCGATGGCCGTCAAGAAGTCTCTTGCGGCGTTCCGTCACGTATAGAGGACGACCCCTTCAGCGTCTGCCTCTGCCTCTGCCTCAGCTGCTCCCTCTACCACTCTTGACGAGCTCGCGTGTTCAGTGAGATGCATGGAGTCTCGTTATGCTCGGACTGCGGAGATACTTGCTCGTATCGCCTCACGTTTGGGTATTGAGATCCCTCCGTCTGTCTCTGACGAGGAGGAGTTGGATGAGAAGGAGATTGAGGAGATTGTTCGTGTTTCTACTCGTGTCCCCGAGGGCACTTCTGGAGCTGCTGCCTCTTCTGCTGGTGACCCCGAGAGCACAACTGCTGCCATCGTTCCTGCAGTGGATACCACTTCTGGTGCTCCCGAGGCCACTACCGTCGCTCCCGTGGACACTACAGCTGATCCGGTGACCACCTCCACTCCTGCAGAGCCTGCTGCTGCTGCAGATCCTGCCACTTCCTCCTGAGCTTCTTTGAGGACTCTCCCGATGCACCTTGGATGATAGATCTAGTGTGAGAGAGTTTGGGTAGGATAGAGTGGGGTTCTGGATCATTTTGATGTATTTTGATGTATCTTCATGTATCTTGATGTATTTTGGATGGATGTCGGTATGTTTTGTGATACTCTTATATATGTGTGATATGATGATGTATTTTGTGCCCCGATCGTTGGATCGATGTTATGTATGTCGGCGATGTATTTTTTTGATGTACTCTTGCTTCATTTATATATATATACATCGATGTTGACATTTCATTATGTTGTGCACATTTAATATTTTATTTGTCTCTGATGTTTAATTTTCGTCGCTCGACGATACTACTTGGCTAAATAGAATTCATTTTATGAAAACATAGAATTGTTTTCCATGCACTAAATTAACCAAGAATGTTGATATTGGAGAGTATATTCCATAATTCAATTCGTAAAATTAATTTGAGTTTTGATGATTTTATTTATCGATTCTCGACTTTTGTCTCATTGACACGCTTTGATTTTATTCGTATTTCCCTTTGGTGTCATTTGGACTGTAGTCGTATTCTACGACTCCCATGCTTTTATTTGAAGCCATTGTTGTTGTCGTTGATCTCCACCCATTCTTTTTGCTAATGCCAAAGGGGGAGAGATATAATAATGACATGTGCTAAATGATAACTTAAGCATTTTTCCAGGAATCTAATTTGATATGTTAGATTCAGGGAGAGTTAAGATATAAAAATTGGATTTCAAATCCGATATTTCAATAATGGATTCTCATTTTTATACTTTACTCGTCTGCTTGATGCGTATTATTATTATTCATTTTGGAATTAGCGTGTCATCAATGCAGGGGGAGTAAGTAAATTTCATTTGAATCATTATTTTTTATTATTATTTATGTTGGTTTGTCATCACCAAAAAGGGGGAGAATGTTGGATATTGGACTCCCCGGATTTGGTTTTGGATGATGAACAAACATAAATATATCGTGAACTAACTCTTTGTGAGCGCAGTTATGGAGATCGTCGCCAAATTCATATGAACATCCAAAGCAACGTCTCAAGACTTCTCAAAGCACGTGATCGTATGCCTAAAGCTTCGTTGAAGCTTTTGGACCTTTTTGGAAGTCATGAAGATTCGGATCGAAGCTTTCAAAGACGGTTCGTTAAGTTTTATTTATTGTCTTTTAACTTCGTTCCGTAGAATGTTAGGCCTTAAGTAGGTCTTACGTTTTAATCTTCATAACGCTCCTATCTTAGAGCTAGGAACTTGTAAGAAGTCCATACTAACTTCCCGAAGCATCGCGCTTCGATTCGCGACTTCTTGTGCATGTTAGTTGGTTCAAGAAGAAGAACCAACCGACTAGATGGTGATCTAGTCGGTCGGCAATGCTTCTTGGACCGACTAGTTTGCCTTCTCAAATCATAGCTCTTTACTGTTTACAGTTAGTCGGTCTACGTTGACTCACCGACCGACTAGTTTGTGAACTAGTCGGTCAGTGATCCTTCTTAGACCGTGTAACGACCACTTTTCGTTGTATGTTGTTTGTGCACGTGCTTTTGACCGTGCACGTGTTTATTTTAGACTTTGTTTGTTTGTGAACACTTTAGTGTGATATGCCGTTGTGAACGTCTCTGAGAGTATTAAATAGTGGCACTAATTTGGAACGACATTTCTCGAGTCGTTTTCCCACAATTTAATCTTATTCGATGAGACGTGGCGATTTTCACTTTTGACGGGAGATGTTTCTATTTTTAGTTTCGTCGTCCGACGTTGAAATTGAGATCCGTCTTCTTAGTTAGCTTCCTTTCGTCATCACGATCACCCCGATATTTATTTTAAAATTTTTGGAGTTCATTCGACCACTTTTATATTTTTAGCAAGGTTTAAAATATTTTTAAAAGATAGGTTTTAAATTAATTTCGGCCAAAAAAAATTTATTTGAGTTTAAAATATTTTAAAGAATTTTTTGAGCCAATTTCCAGCTCGTTTGGGCCGCACCCAAGCCTTGGGTGAGTTGGAGATGGTGAGATTTGAATTTTAAATTATTTTAAACTCCTAATCCCATTAGGATTAGCCCTAGACCTAGTCAACCCATCTACACTATATAAACAACCTTTAGGAAGACCTATTTTCGCAAGAAAATAACCCTAGCCGCTCCCAAAACCCAAATTTGACGTTGCGACGAACACCTCCCGCACCGACCGAGCCAAACACCCCAAATCCCCGCACCGACCGGCAGCTTCCCCCGCTCATCCGCTCCGCCCGCACCGCATCAGCCGTCGCTCCGCATCCCGCGTGCCCGACCAAGAGAAGCTCTCGGTCAGACCGGTCGCCTGCTCCGCTCATTCGCATCACCCCGCACCCGCTCGCAAGCCCGCTCCGCACCCTGCTTTCCCCTGTGCCTGACCGAAGCCCCCGCCCGCTCACGCCCGCATCGCCGCACGTTGCAACGTTGCAACGTTGCAACACACCCGCCAAGCGCCCGACCGGCGCTGTCTCCCGCTCCGACCGTAGCAAAGCCCCGCACCAAGCTTCCGCCCGCACCATTGCATCCCGATGTGCTGCATCCCTCACACCCATAGTGCCCGACCGACGGATCTCCCCGCACCAAGCGTGTCCGACCGAGAGCCATTCGTCGCAACCCCGCACCCGTCGCACCGCTTGCCACCGTGGGCCCCCCAATTTTTCCAGAGGTATTGTGGGTCCCCTATTGGTCCCTAGGACTAATGTGGGCCCCACCTAGATGCTTCCTCTTCGACGATTCACCGTGTACGACGTTGCGACACGTTTTAGCCCGTCGTCGCACGTGCTAGCTTTGGAATCTGGACTCGTCGCTCCGGTTGATGCTCTGAACTTTCCAGCGAGGAATCTATATTGGAATCTGGACTTGGAGCACGTTCTTCTATTCCAACCCCTGGCGTCGCTACCCGACGCCAATGTAGCTTTCGCGTTGTGTTGAGGCCGGTGGACTTGTGCACGTAGGTTATTTGTGGCTTGGACTCTCCTGAACGGTGTTTCTCAGACGTTGTACTTGCAGGCAAGTGAAACTTGCCAACTCTTGTGTAGGGCCATGTTTTTAGGCCACTTCCTTGTTTTTAGCGTAAAAGAGACTAGTCAGTGAAATGATAGCTGGCCAGACGCCTGTTTGATCTAGTTTGACAACGAAACTAGATCCGTCACCTCAATTGATCTAGCTTGACAACAAAGCTAGATCCAACCCTTAAACTTGTTCATGCATTTGTATTTGTCACGTTTAAATTCCTTAACTGTACGCACTTTTAACTGCCATGCATTGCATTCTACATGTCATCCAAGTTGATTGTTGCATTCGTAGCACACGCTACAATACTTGTACTTGTACTTCCTTGTCCAGCTAGGTGCACCCCTAGGCCATCATGTTAAAACACTTCCTGGCTCGTGATCCAGAAGCGGGCCTCATGTGCTGGTCAAAAGCCAATGCCCGATTCACGTGGAGGGGTAGGGATAAACGATCACTTGAGCTTAGGAGTTGGCCCGATCAGCCACTCTAGCTAAAAGGCAGAATCTCTGTGCACGAGGTGCTTACTTTACTTGTCTTGTACTAGTGAGTGTTACTTGTATAACTTGTCATCCATGCCATGTTTAAAATGCCATGCTAGTACTTTACTTTACTTTACTTGTTGCACTCATACTTTAAACTGTCATGTCATTGTATTCATGCTAGAACTGCTAGGTTGCTTTACCTTCTTTCAGTTTCCTTGCACAAGTCTCTTGTAGACTTGCTGACATGTGCCCCTTGCTCTTTTGGGTGTCACATGTTAGACCTTGAGCCAGAGACCGTGGCTGAGTACGTGATGTTTTGCTGACGCTGAGCCTGAGTCCATGTCTGCCCAGGAGGAGTTTTGTGGACATCGGTGACCTTTCTTGGTGACTTTGCTGAGCTTTCTTTTGTTTTAGGTTTTGTTGTTAGTTGTCGGAGCGTGGCACCTTTGCTTTGTACTTTGTACTTTTGTTGGCCATGTTCGGGCCTTTAGACTCTTTTCTTTTTAGCCTGGTGGATTTTTTTCTGTGATGTTGAAACTTATTTTATGGATATTCTGAGATATCTCTTTTGTCTCATTTCATTATTATTATCTTTGTTTCGTTCGCGTTACAAGGACCTGCAGTTTTAAATTTGATTGACGCTTATCGGACTTGCAGCTTTGCAGCTTCAAGTCTGAGCGGACCTTCTCACGCTTCGCCTCCATATTTTTGGGAGGCGGGGCGTGACAGGTTTTGTTGGTGGCCCATGCAGGTTCAGTCTTGCAATTGCGAATTAACGGAACAACGATAATAACGGAATGTCCATTAAATAAATTGCAACATCCGAGTCATAAGCCCTGAGTCTAGTCGTTTTCCTATGTCCATAGGTGATAAGAAGACTTAGTTAGATGTCTGTGATTGCTAGTTAGAGGCCTCTGATTGTTAGTTAGACTCCCTGTCAGCAATTGATTTAATCGTCGTAGGAGTTACATTAGTGGTTCTTGTCTAAACTCTGACCATATTAGACTTCTAGAATTTCCTTCAGTCGTTCGTTTGGGTTCATCGATTTCGGACCAAGCTGAACGCATTTCATTACCGTCTAGCTCCTTAGAGAGTCTTAGCGCTTAGTTCTTAGTCTTTAGTTGGTCGACCGTAGGATTTTCCCCGTAGATTCTCCTGATTCATATCCTAGGTGTATGTATGATCATCCGACCAATTACCTTGCCTCAATTCACGAGAATCGCCTCATGACGATCGTCGCCAATCTTCGAATCTCTCCCTTACAAGTCTTGAATCTTCTGAAAGTATTTTCGATTTCCTCCTTCCCTAAGTTTAAATTTGTTTAAATTTTAATATATATACCTTATATTTCATACTTCTTTGTTGACTGGAATTCTTAAAACTTTTGTCGAAATTTTGAATACTAGCTTATGGTATTTTCCCAGCCCACACTTTTGTACCTATGGAAATACACTTTCCCTTCATATATTAATTTTATTCTGAACCGTACTTTTATTTTGTCCAATTCAACTTATAATTTCCTTTCTTATTACGCCATTCAAACGACACATCGCGCTTCCTTTTAATATACTTTTCAAGTCACCTAGGATTTTAGTTTTCAACCAGTCGATGTTATGCTCATCGTTTTCCCTGTTTCAGAATTTTGTAAAATTACTATTTCATAACCACTTCCTGATTTAGACCCTCCATGATTTGATTTTAAAGCTTTGCTATCAATTTTGATAATTCTACTACTAAGTTATTATTATCTTTCCACTCACCATACGTGCTTTTAGAATAATTTCTAAACAAAATGAATTTCAATTATTTTTATCCGTACTAGGTTCGTTGTGCTCGTATGCTAAGAGTTTTGTGTAAACCGGTTTTAATTTTTTTTTTGCACATCCTAGTTCCTCTAAAAGTAGTTCCAATATTGATTATTTTAAATTCTTCCCTGGCTTAAAGACTTTGAAGGCATTTAACACGAGCTTAAATTTTTCAGTTACTTTAACTTCATTCTTTGAATTTCCAAAATTTAGCCAAAATTATATTAAATTACTGCCGTTTAATATTTTCTAAAAACTACGTCCTTAATGTTCGTGTGAATGAATTACTTCCTTTTCTTAATGATTTTCGATAAGCCAATAAAACATTTTCTCTTATTATGAATATTCGACTCAAACTTATTTTGAACAACTCGTTTTATCGACCCCCAAATATTTTTATTCAGACGAGGATTTCAACTTCTGAAGTACAATAGTTTTCAAATTTCGCGTATTTTAACGTATGTTATTCATACTATTTCATTTCCCGATCCTATATAAGTATCACTACATCTTCCTTTCCTCTACCTAAACATTCACCAGTGAATCACTGTTTCACCTAACCAAGTTGTCTCCTTGTATTCGTCCTATCTGAACTCGTGCTTATCGATCCTTCCCTCGTCATGATTTCGACCTCGACATCCCTTTATTGCTTAGGCTTTAGTGCCCGTCAATGTCTGTGTCAACTCTAAGTTGTTAGTAGGCCCTTGGACCTTGTGATATTGTCGTGGCGCATGTATCTAAGTAAGTATTCCCCTATAGTATATTGATGTTTGCCTATTGTGTGATATATAGGTATATATACTCGGAGTCATTCATGATATTATGAAGTTGTTGTGTGTTAGTATTTATAAATTTGTGTGTGGTTAGCGAACCATCCTAGGGATGCCTGTGTATATAAGAGTTAGTGGAGTGTATGTAGTTAGAGATACTTGTAATGGTTGAAATAAAATGATTGGTAAAGCTATGTGTATGTTAGGTGTGATAATAATAGGTGAACATATAGATAAGTGAGTAGGCCTACTATATGACCTGTATATTAGTACGTGTGAGTATGTGCTCGTAGGTAGATATGTATTGTGCTTGGACGTAACTAGTTATGTTTCGTTGCATAAGTATATAAGTGATATACATATGGTAATAGGGTTATAATTTTGATTGGTACTGCTTGCTCTTACGGGATGTTGTTTGCGTGTATATCGTGGGGTATACACGACTATTGCACATCTTAATTATGTATGTATAGATGTGTTAATATACTAATTATAGGTAGTAGGCTATGGTATGAATATATATATGTTACATGTGTGTGACTATACGATGAATGCGTATGCATGTATTAGGGAGTGTATTATAATTATACGTGTGCTGATGTCGGTATTACTATCATGACATATATAAAGTGATTGAACTATGTGGGCGTTACCTGACTGAATATTAAGTGTGATTGACTTACGGTATGTATATGGTTGTAATGGTAGACGTATAAATATTGGAGTGGTATTGGTATAGGTATGAATGCCGTGTTACGTATATAGAATATTCTGATATGTGTACTGAGTCTCACTCAAGCTTGAGTGGGTATACTCTAAGTATATTGAATGTATGTTTGTAGTTTGAATATAACAATGTTTGATGTATGTATAGTGATAGAAGTGTTTGTATCTGGTTGTGTTACACACATTATTGTGGGTCGCTACACCAGTATATAGTTATAGGTGTTGGTCTTGAGGTATAGCTAGTTACTAAGGACTTTCCTGTATGAACGTATGTGTACTAGCTAAACTAGGTGTGTAGATGTGCTAGTTATATAATGATGTGATTGGTATACGTGAATGAAAAGTTAGCGTGCGTGGGTATGCACCATGCACGGGTAAGTATGTGATTAGTTATAGTTATTGGTGACTATGGTATATGTGGCGTGTCGTAAATACAGTTATAGGACTGTATGTGATGTGAATACGTGGTGAACTATTTGCATGCATTTGAATGACTATATATTGTGAAACTATAGTAGTGGTGAATATATATATATAGTGAAACTGGATTTAATTATGGTATGGTGTGACTACATGAGTTGATGCGTTGGATGTATACTAGGAAATATTAGAGGGTAGTATACCCATGTTGTTTGCGCATAGGTAGCTATCTATACGTAGAGCAATGATTGTATTTACGAGTGTGAGACCATACTTATATGAGTATCTGAAATATTGTTTTGTAATTAGGTAAGTAGTAGTTATATAAGGGATGTACGTATATGTATATGATTGAAATACATGTATGAAATTGACTGACTATAATAGGTATAAGTGTATGACATACGTGAATATATATATATACACATGTTGGTAGTGTTAATGTTTGACTACATATGCATATATGAGCACTTGTAATGACTATACCTGGTTTGAATTATAATGACTTGATTGGGGTAGTTACTAAAACGACTAGATATATTAGAAAGTCCGAGGACGGACTTTATTCTAAGGAGGGGAGGATGTAACGTCCACTTTTCGTTGTACGTTGTTCGTGCACGTGCTTTTGACCGTGCACGTGTTTATTTTAGACTTTGTTTGTTTGTGAACACTTTAGTGTGATATGCCGTTGTGAACGTCTCTGAGAGTATTAAATAGTGGCACTAATTTGGAACGACATTTCTCGAGTCGTTTTCCCACAATTTAATCTTATTCGATGAGACGTGGAGATTTTCACTTTTGACGGGAGATGTTTCTATTTTTAGTTTCGTCGTCCGACGTTGAAATTAAGATCCGTCTTCTTAGTTAGCTTCCTTTCGTCATCACGATCACCTCGATATTTATTTTATAATTTTTGGAGTTCATTCGACCACTTTTATATTTTTAGCAAGGTTTAAAATATTTTTAAAAGATAGGTTTTAAATTAATTTCGGCCAAAGAAAATTTATTTGAGTTTAAAACGTTTTAAAGAATTTTTGAGCCAATTTCCAGCTCATTTGGGCCGCACCCAAGCCTTGGGTGAGTTGGAGATGGTGAGATTTGAATTTTAAATTATTTTAAACTCCTAATCCCATTAGGATTAGCCCTAGACCTAGTCAACCCATCTACACTATATAAACAACCTTTAGGAAGACCTATTTTCGCAAGAAAATAACCCTAGCCGCTCCCAAAACCCAAATTTGACGTTGCGACGAATCGTCACAACGTTGCGATGAACATCTCCCGCACCGACCGAGCCAAACACCCCAAATCCCCTGCACCGACCGGCAGCTTCCCCCGATCATCCGCTCCGCCCGCACCGTAGCAGCCGTCGCTCCGCATCCCCCGTGCCCGACCGAGAGAAGCTCTCGGTCAGTCCGGTCGCCCGCTCCGCTCATCCGCATCGCCCCGCACCCGCTCGCAAGCCTGCTCCGCACCCCGCTTTCCCCCGTGCCTGACCGAAGCCCCCGCCCGCTCACGCCCGCATCGCCGCACATTGCAACATTGCAACGTTGCAACGCACCCGCCAAGCGCCCGACCGGCGCTGTCTCCCGCTCCGACCGCAGCAAAGCCCCGCACCAAGCTTCCGCCCGAGCCATTGCAGCTCGCTGCGCTGCATCCCTCGCACCCATAGTGCCCGACCGACGGATCTCCCCGCACCAAGCGTGTCCGACCGAGAGCCATTCGTCGCAACCCCGCACCCATCGCACCGCTTGCCACCGTGGGCCCCCAAATTTCTCCAGAGGTATTGTGGGTCCCCTATTGGTCCCTAGGACTACTGTGGGCCCCACCTAGATGCTTCCTCTTCGACGATTCGTCGTGTACGACGTTGCGACACGTTGTAGCCCGTCGTCGCATGTGCTAGCTTTGGAATCTGGACTCGTCGCTCCGGTTGATGCTCTGAACTTTCCAGCGAGGAATCTATATTGGAATCTGGACTTGGAGCGCGTTCTTCTATTCCAACCCCTGGCGTCGCTACCCGACGCCAGTGTAGCTTTCGCGTCGTGTTGAGGCCGGTGGACTTGTGCACGTAGGTTATTTGTGGCTTGGACTCTCCTGGACGGTGTTTCTCAGACGTTGTATGTAACGACTGGTTTTCGTGCGATTGGATTATCTATATTAAAATATATGTTTTGGTGGATCTTCTCCTCATGCGTGGTTTTCGTCTCCGTAGCTTTCATTTTCGATCGATTCGTCGTATTTTCTCATTTCTTCCTTAGGATCGTCGATTTCGAAGTATGTCATTCGTGACGGGCTTCATAACGGTCGTATCTTACTATTAGATCAAGCCTAGGAGTCTTAGGAATCGATCCCGGGGCCCCGCGCTCCGTATCGGAACTTTTGGTGCTCATTAGCCGGTATAAGAAGGGGCACCAACCGACTAGATGACGATCCAGTCGGTCGGCAATCCTTCTTGGACCGACTAGTTGGCTTTCTAAATTATTCAGGAGTTACTGTTTGTCGTTAGTCGGTCTAAGAACGTTGGTTGACCGAATAGGTTGCAAACTAGTCGGTCGGCAATGCTTCTTTAACCTACTAACACATCATCTAATTTTAGTATCAGTTACTGTTTACTCTTAGTCGGTCTAAGAACGTTCATCGACCGACTAGATGCTAAACTAGTCGGTCAGTATTTGTTCATGGACCGACTAACTCTAAAATCCTATTTTCGTTCAGAAGTTACTGTTTACACTTAGTCGGTCTGCGTTGGTCGACCGACCGACTAGTTGCCAAACTAGTCGGTCAGTGGTTGCTCTTTGACCGACTAACCTGTGTTAAAACCCTAATTTCTGGGCAGCCGCCAGCCCATCCTATTTAAACCCAACCCAAACGTTTTCTTCTTCCTCAACACGACCCAAAACCCTAAAATCTTCCCCCTTGAGCCCCCATCTTCCTCCAAGCTTCAATCCTTCATTCCAAGCCCTAAATCCATCATCCAAACCATCCATCCACTCTATCTACCTCTCATCTTCCCCAAAATCTCACCAAATCCATCAAAATACCCAAATCCCCCAAAACCCTAGTTTCCCCAAACTTCCCCAATCTTCTCCAGATCTGAACCTAGGGTTCCCCAGAGTGTTTCTTCCGCCTCCTCTCGGTAAGAAATCGATCTACCGTTGTTTTCATAACATAGTTGTATTATTAAGAAACCCTAATAAATTTCATGTTGTTTGATGTTTGTCTCCCCATAACAGCGATTTCCCCGTAGATTAGCATCCGTGAGACGAAGTGGTCGTCATCCCCGGTGCTAGGCAAGTGAAACTTGCCACTTAGGGTTTAGGCCATGTTTTATGCCATTTGCTTGTTGTAGGCGTAAAAGAGACTAGGCGACGAAATGATACTCGCCTAGGCGCAAATTGGGGAACTAGCTTGACAACGAAGCTAGTCCCGACATTTAGCATGTTGCACAATTACCATGTCATGTTTACTTTCCATTAACGGTACGCAAATTAAATGTCATGTCATTGCATTCTTTAAGTGATCCCGTGATTGCGTAGCATCGCTACAATACTTGTGTTCCTGGCTCGTGACCAGAAGCGAGCATAATGAGTTGCTAACCCCAACGCTCGATATATTGAATTGTGAACTAAGAAACAAGCTCCCGTGCGGGGCAACCCTGGATCACTAGCTGGGCTCATGTTCAGGGACCCTGGCTTGTTTACGTGTGGGATGGGGTAAGAGTTAAGCGGCCATTCAACTGGGAGTCTGCCCGATCATCAACTGCAGTTGTAAGGCGTAAACTCTGGGGTGGGGTAGTGTTTAGGGCCGATCAATGTGAATGATGTACCATTCAGCGGAAGGGCGTAAACATCTACAAACAACAGTGAAACGTGAATTGTGTTTAGTGCCGATCGGTGTGAATGATGTACCATTCAGCTGAAGGGCGCAAACACCTACGAAACAATGTGAATTGATTGAGAATGTTAGTAGCTTGGCTACTTTTATCTTGTCCCGATAATTGTACTCTTGTACTTGTTGTTCATCATGTTTAAATTGTGTACTCATGTTATAACTGCCATGTCATGCATACTATAACTGCTAGGTTGCTAGTTGCCTTACTTTCAGTTTCCTTGCCCAAGTCTTTTAGACTTGCTGACATGTGCCCCTTTACTCTTTTGGGTGACACATGTTAGATCCCGAGCCTGAGTACCCTGTTGAGGGCGAGGTGTTTGCTGTCGCCGAGCCCGAGCCTGTGTTTGGCAGGGAGTACGTGGACACTGGGGACCAGTCCTAGTGTCTTCGTTGTGTTTTACTTTTGTTTAGACAGTTGTTTTGTTATCGGTGCGTAGCACCTATACTTTGTTATGTCGTTGCTTTTGTTGGCCTTGTTCTGGGCCTTGAGACTCTTTCCTTTTAGCCTGGTGGCTTTTCAGGATGTTGGACTTATTTTTCATGTTGGACAATTTGTGAGATGTGAGGTTTCATTTCAGTCTCTCCTTGTGTTATTATTGTTGTTCCGTTGTGGTTACAGGGACCTGCTTATGTTTTATTGACGCTTATCGGGTTTGGGGCTTCACAGCTCCACTCTCGTGCGGACCTTTTCACGTCTCGCCTCCATTTTAGGGAAGCGGGTCGTGACAGGTTTTGTTGGTGGCCCATGGAGGTCCTTCTGTAACTGCTACAATCGGAATAACGATAATAATATTAGAATGTCCAGTGAACTAAGTTCGACATCCGAGTCATTAAGCTGTGAGTCTAATTTTGGCCCGTTTCTCTGGCGCTAGATGGCTAGAAGACGTCAGACCCGAGCTGGTGGTGGATCTGCTCTGAAGGCTTGCTATTTCTGCGGCAAGGCCGGGCACCTCAAGGGGTTGTGCAGAAGCTTTCTAGGTCAGTGTTTGGTTTGTGGTGGTGCTACTCATTCGGTGAAGGATTGTCGGCATGCAAATCGGCTGCGGAAGGCGTCGGATGGAGTTCCGCAGCAGGCACAGGAAGCTGGGCCGAGTCAGAAGGTGTGCCACCATTGTGGCAAGATTGGTCATAAGAAGGAACAATGCAGGCGGAGGCTGGGCCAGTGCTTGATTTGTGGCGCCGTGACGCATACCTTAAAGGACTGTCCGAGGGTTAAGCGTCTGGAGAAGGCGCCAGTCAGAGCTCAACTACGGAAGGCGCCCGTGGCTGTTAGACGTGGGGCAGCCCTTGTTCCACAAAAGCAGGCTTTTCGGCAGGCTTTTCCGCTGAGGAGGCAGGCTTCCCCGATGGCCGTAGTCGAGGCTAAGACTGTGGATGGGGTTATTGCAGGTAACCCTCAGTCTGGTTGCTTTCTTCCTTTTGACAGTCATGTTTGTTAGAATATGTTTGGTTGCTTGGATATGTTATGTTTACTAGAATGGAGTTTGATTGCTGGGTTAGTTGTTGAGTGTGATTTGGGTTTGCACGTTTCTGGCACGAGTCCTCTTGACTCTGATGCGTCAATGTGCATTGCATCCTGATGCTTCGTGTAGAAGCAATTCTTGATGGCCCCTTTCTTTCTTAAATATTTAATTCCTTCCTATTCGATCGAGTTAAAATTCTCTTCGTAGATTTTGAAGTCTATTGGTTGAAATTTTTAATCTCGTAGCTTCTGCTAACCGATATCTCTCGTATTTTGGTTTTAAGAGCTTTACTACTATTTTGATTACTTTAGAATATCTACCAAGATAAGTAGAACTTCGATTATTTTCATATATCAGTTCTAGGTTCATTGAACTCGTACTTTAAGGTCTGGTGTAAATCAGTTGTTTGGCAAATCCGGGCCCCGCTAAAAAAGTATTTTAAATGATATTTAATTGGAGTTCTCTTCAGTTTTAAAACTTGTAAGCATTTAGCATGGGCTTAAATTTTCACACTATAGTTGATCGGATTTCATTCGTTGAATTTCAAAATTTTACCGAAATATTATATTAAGCTCTGCCGTAAAATATTTTCGGACCTCTCCGTTGTAAATCTTGACTTTTCTGAAGGTATCCCTTCGACTTCCTTTTCCTAAGTTTAAATTCGTTTGAAATTCTAATATTTATAAATTTATACTTCATGCTCCTTCGTTGACTTAAAGATCTCTAAAGCTTTTGTCGAAAATTTGGAATACTAACCCATTGTGTTTTGCCATTCTGTACCTTCTGTACCCATGAAAATACCATGTCCTTTCTTATATAAATTATATTCTGAACTGTATCTTTATTTTTGCCCAATTCGATTTATAAATTTTCCTTATCTTACATATGCCATACAATTGACTCATCGCGTTTCCTTTAATATACTTTTCAAGTTACACATGATTCCAGCTTTCAACCAACCAAGGATATGTTCAACATTTTCCCTATTACAATTTTTGGAAAAAAAAAAGAATTACGTCTTCATAACTTTCTCACGATCTAGACCTTCCATAATTTGGTTTTAAAGCGTATTACAAATTTTGACAAACCTACTACTGAGTTTTCCGTCCACCACACATGCTTTTAGAATAAGTTCTAAACTAAGTTGAATTTCGAATGTTTTCATATATCCGTATTAGGCTCATTAGCTCGTATGTTAAGAGCTTTGTGTAAAACGGTTTCTTTTGGCAAATCCCGGTTGCACTAAAAGGTGGTTTCAATATTGATTATTTGAGCTTTTCCTGGCTTAAAGATTTTGAAAGTATTTGGCATGAATTTAGAATTCTTTCGTTAATTAAATTTCGTTTCAAGACTTTTGCCAACATTGTTAAATCACTGCCGTATAATATTTTCTAAAACTACGTCCTTAATGTGTGTATGAACGCTTTACTTCCCTTCATAATGATTTCCGTTAAGCCAATAAATCATTTCCTCTTATTATGAGCATTCAACTCAAACTTATTTCGAACAAGTGATTTATCGATCCTCAAATATCGTTTATACGAAGGGGAACCCCAACTTTTCAAAATATGACCGTTTTATACTTCTAGTGTTTTCGGTGATGTTGCCTATTGTGTGATATATACATACTCAGAGTTATTCGTGATATTATGAAATTGTAAGTGTGTTAATATTTATGGATATGTGCGAGGATAGCTATGCCACTCTAGGGGCGTCTATGTATATAAGATTCTGTATTGGAATGTCTGAATAGGGTGTACGTAGTTGGAGATACTTATGATGGTTGAAATAATATGATTGTTGAAACTATATGTATGATGGGTGTGATAATAATGGGTGTACGTATATTTAAAGTGGGTAGGCCTATTATGTGACCTATGTGTTGTACGTGTGAGTATGTGCTCGTACGTAGTTACGTATTGTGCGTAGACGCGTGTAGTTATGAAATTGCTGCGTGAGTAAATAGGTGATATATATATGGTAGTAGGAATATAATTTTGATTGGTATTGCTTGCTATTGTGGCTGTCGTATGCGTGTATACCGTGAGGTATACACGGCTATCGCATAACTTGACTAATGGGTGAAGTAAGTGTATTGGTGTGCCAATTATGGGTGGATGGATATGGTATGAAGATATACGATGCTTGGGTGTGACTATGGGTAAATACTTTTATTAGGGAGAGTATTGTAATTATAGGTGTGCTGATGTTTGTAGGAATATCATGATATGTGAAGTAATTGAAGTATGTGATATTACCTGGCTAGGTATTAAGGGTGTTTGACATTTAGATATGTATGTGGTTATGTTGGTGGACGCGTATGCATTAGATAGTTGGCATATATATGGATGCTATGTTATGTGTATGGGGTTATTCCGCCATGATTTTGAGTCTCACTCAAGCTGGGTGGGTACACTCTATGTACATTGGTGTATTGTATGTGGTTGGTGTATAGTGATGAATGATGTATGTATAGTGTCAGGATTGTTTGTGCCGGTTGTGTTACGCACACGATTGTGGGTGGCCATACCAATATATAGTTATGTGAGTTGGTCTTGTGGTATAGTTTTCACTAAGGACTTGGTTGCGTGAGTATATGTGCGCTAGCTAAACTAGGTGCGTAGATGTGCTAAGCATATAGTGGTGTGATTGGTATATATATATGGATGAAATATTAGCGTGTGTGGGTGTGCACCATGCACGGGTGAGAATGTGATAGTTATAGGAATTGGTGACTATGGTATGTATGGCGTGTCGTGATTATAGCTATAGGACTATATATATATATATATATGAAGTGGTAATACGGTGAAATGTGTGCATGTATTTGAATGATTATAAATGGTGGAATCATAACGATGGTGAATGTATGTTAGATATAGTGAACTTGTTTTAACAATTGTATGGTGTGATTTCGCATGTTGGTTGTTTTGGCGTATACTAGGAGGTATATGGATTAGAGTATTCTTATTGTCATGTCCATAGGTAGTTACTTATACGTGTAGATTCCGATGGTATTTTCTAGTGTGAAATTATTTTCAAATAAGTAAGAGACTTGGTTATTTTCATATAGTGTGTAATAAGTGTTTTATAGCTATATGGAATATACTTGCCTATATGAATGATTTGAATACGTGAATGGAGTTGTTTGATTCTGATAAGTATAAGAGTACTAGGTGCGTGAATATGTATTTACTTCCGTGGTGTTAATAATTGACCACCTGGAGTATATATATATATAAGCGCATGAGGTGAACGTACTTGGTTGAAATTTTGATGTGATGTTGATTGAGGGTAGCTACTTGGGTGACTAGATATATCTATCATTAGCAAGTCCGAGGACGGACTTTATTCTAAGGTGGGTAGGATGTAACGACTGGTTTTCGTGCGATTGGATTATCTATATTAAAATATATGTTTTGGTGGATCTTCTCCTCATGCATGGTTTTCGTCTCCGTAGCTTTCATTTTCGATCGATTCGTCGTATTTTCTCGTTTCTTCCTTAGGATCGTCGATTTCGAAGTATGTCATTCGTGACGGGCTTCATAACGGTCGCATCTTACTATTAGATCAAGCCTAGGAGTCTTAAGAATCGATCCCGGGGCCCCGCGCTCCGTATCGGAACTTTTGGTGCTCATTAACCGGTATAAGAAGGGGCACCGACCGACTAGATGACGATCCAGTCGGTCGGCAATCCTTCTTGGACCGACTAGTTGGCTTTCTAAATTATTCAGGAGTTACTGTTTGTCGTTAGTCGGTCTAAGAACGTTGGTTGACCTACTAGGTTGCAAACTATTCGGTCGGCAATGCTTCTTTAACCGACTAACACATCATCTAATTTTAGTATCAGTTACTGTTTACTCTTAGTCGGTCTAAGAACGTTCATCGACCGACTAGATGCTAAACTAGTCGGTCAGTATTTGTTCATGGACCGACTAACTCTAAAATCCTATTTTCGTTCAGAAGTTACTGTTTACACTTAGTCGGTCTGCGTTGGTCGACCGACCGACTAGTTGCCAAACTAGTCGGTCAGTGGTTGCTCTTTGACCGACTAACCTGTGTTAAAACCCTAATTTCTGGGCAGCCGCCAGCCCATCCTATTTAAACCCAACCCAAACGTTTTCTTCTTCCTCAACACGACCCAAAACCCTAAAATCTTCCCC
Source organism: Scilla litardierei (assembly GCA_030789695.1). Taxonomy (NCBI): domain Eukaryota; kingdom Viridiplantae; phylum Streptophyta; class Magnoliopsida; order Asparagales; family Asparagaceae; genus Scilla; species Scilla litardierei. The sequence continues at coordinate 59,551,507 of CM061138.1, forward strand.
CTTGAGCCCCCATCTTCCTCCAAGCTTCAATCCTTCATTCCAAGCCCTAAATCCATCATCCAAGCCATCCATCCACTCTATCTACCTCTCATCTTCCCCAAAATCTCACCAAATCCATCAAAATCCCCAAATCCCCCAAAACCCTAGTTTCCCCAAACTTCCCCAATCTTCTCCAGATCTGAACCTAGGGTTCCCCAGAGTGTTTCTTCCGCCTCCTCTCAGTAAGAAATCGATCTACCGTTGTTTTCATAACCTAGTTGTATTTTTAAGAAACCCTAATAAATTTCATGTTGTTTGATGTTTGTCTCCCCATAACAGCGATTTCCCCGTAGATTAGCATCCGTGAGACGAAGTGGTCGTCATCCCCGGTGCTAGGCAAGTGAAACTTGCCACTTAGGGTTTAGGCCATGTTTTATGCCATTTGCTTGTTGTAGGCGTAAAAGAGACTAGGCGACGAAATGATACTCGCCTAGGCGCAAATTGGGGAACTAGCTTGACAACGAAGCTAGTCCCGACATTTAGCATGTTGCACAATTACCATGTTATGTTTACTTTCCATTAACGGTACGCAAATTAAATGTCATGTCATTGCATTCTTTAAGTGATCCCGTGATTGCGTAGCATCGCTACAATACTTGTGTTCCTGGCTCGTGACCAGAAGCGAGCATAATGAGTTGCTAACCCCAACGCTCGATATATTGAATTGTGAACTAAGAAACAAGTTCCCGTGCGTGGCAACCTTGGCTCACTAGCTGGGCTCATGTTCAGGGACCCTGGCTTGTTTACGTGTGGGATGGGGTAAGAGTTAAGCGGCCATTCAACTGGGAGTCTGCCCGATCAGCAACTGCAGTTGTAAGGCGTAAACTCTGGGGTGGGGTAGTGTTTAGGGCCGATCAGTGTGAATGATGTACCATTCAGCTGAAGGGCGTAAACATCTACAAACAACAGTGAAACGTGAATTGTGTTTAGTGCCGATCGGTGTGAATGATGTACCATTCAGCTGAAGGGCGCAAACACCTACGAAACAATGTGAATTGATTGAGAATGTTAGTAGCTTGGCTACTTTTGTCTTGTCCCGATAATTGTAATCTTGTACTTATTGTTCATCATGTCTAAATTGTGTACTCATGTTATAACTGCCATGTCATGCATACTATAACTGCTAGGTTGCTAGTTGCCTTACTTTCAGTTTCCTTGCCCAAGTCTTTTAGACTTGCTGACATGTGCCCCTTTACTCTTTTGGGTGACACATGTTAGATCCCGAGCCTGAGTACCCTGTTGAGGGCGAGGTGTTTGCTGTCGCCGAGCCTGAGCCTGTGTTTGGCAGGGAGTACGTGGACACTAGGGACCAGTCCTAGTGTCTTTGTTGTGTTTTACTTTTGTTTAGACAGTTGTTTTGTTATCGGTGCGTAGCACCTATACTTTGTTATGTCGTTGCTTTTGTTGGCCTTGTTCTGGGCCTTGAGACTCTTTCCTTTTCGCCTGGTGGCTTTTCAGGATGTTGGACTTATTTTTCATGTTGGACAATTTGTGAGATGTGAGGTTTCATTTCAGTCTCTCCTTGTGTTATTATTGTTGTTCCGTTGTGGTTACAGGGACCTGCTTATGTTTTATTGACGCTTATCGGGTTTGGGGCTTCACAGCCCCACTCTCGTGCGGACCTTTTCACGTCTCACCTCCATTTTAGGGAAGCGGGTCGTGACATTGTACTTGCAGGCAAGTGAAACTTGCCAACTCTTGTGTAGGGCCATGTTTTTAGGCCACTTCCTTGTTTTTAGCGTAAAAGAGACTAGTCAGTGAAATGATAGCTGGCCAGACGCCTGTTTGATCTAGTTTGACAACGAAACTAGATCCGTCACCTCAATTGATCTAGCTTGACAACGAAGCTAGATCCAACCCTTAAACTTGTTCATGCATTTGTATCTGTCACGTTTAAATTCCTTAACTGTACGTACTTTTAACTGCCATGCATTGCATTCTACATGTCATCCAAGTTGATTGTTGCATTCGTAGCACACGCTACAATACTTGTACTTGTACTTCCTTGTCCGGCTAGGTGCACCCGTAGGCCATCATGTTAAAACACTTCCTGGCTCGTGATCCAGAAGCGGGCCTCATGTGCTGGTCAAAAGCCAATGCCCGATACACGTGGAGGGGTAGGGATAAACGATCACTTGAGCTTAGGAGTTGGCCCGATCAGCCACTCTAGCCAAAAGGCGGAATCTCTGTGCACGAGGTGCTTACTTTACTTGTTTTGTACTAGTGAGTGTTACTTGTATAACTTTTCATCCATGCCATGTTTAAAATGTCATGCTAGTACTTTACTTTACTTTACTTGTTGCACTCATACTTTAAACTGTCATGTCATTGTATTCATGCTAGAACTGCTAGATTGCTTTACCTACTTTCAGTTTCCTTGCACAAGTCTCTTGTAGACTTGCTGACATGTGCCCCTTGCTCTTTTGGGTGTCACATGTTAGACCTTGAGCCAGAGACCGTGGCTGTGTACGTGATATTTTGCTGACGCTGAGCCTGAGTCCATGTCTGCCCAGGAGGAGTTTTGTGGACATCGGTGACCTTTCTTGGTGACTTTGCTGAGCTTTTTTTTGTTTTAAGTTTTATTGTTAGTTGTCGGTGCGTGGCACCTTTGCTTTGTACTTTGTACTTTTGTTGGCCATGTTCGGGCCTTTAGACTCTTTTCTTTTTAGCCTGGTGGCTTTTTTTTCTGTGATGTTGAAACTTATTTTATGGATATTCTGAGATATCTCTTTTGTCTCATTTTATTATTATTATCTTTGTTTCGTTCACGTTGCAAGGACCTGCAGTTTTAAATTTGATTGACGCTTATCGGACTTGCAGCTTTGCAGCTTCAAGTCTGAGCGGACCTTCTCACGCTTCGCCTCCATATTTTTGGGAAGCAGGGCGTGACAGACCGACTAGTTGAGCTTCTACCGTGCATGTCAAGTTACTGTTTGTCGTTAGTCGGTCTATGTACATTTGGCAACCGACTAGTTGATGAACTAGTCGGTCAACTTTTGTTCTTGGACCGACTAAATCAATTTGTTCTCAGACTATTTGTTTTATCTCTTAGTCGGTCTAAGTTCACTCACTGACCGACTAGTTGTGAAACTAGTCGGTTGGCAAGTGTTCTTTGACCGACTAGTTCTGTTTTTCTGATCTTCGACATATTCCCTGTTCACCACTTAGTCGGTTCATGTTGATTGACCGACCGACTAGTTGATGAACTAGGCGGTCAGTGGTTGTTCTTTGACCGACAAGTTTGGTTCAGAATAGAGCCGTTGGAGCATTAATTGAAATGTTTTTCTCTCTCTCTTTCCTCTAACCTATATATACTTGTTGAGCTGCATTCATTGCACTCAAGGCTGATATTTAGAGAAGTTTAGATATAAAAGAGAAATCATTGATTCCTCATTCAAAGCTCTTTCATTCCAATCTTGAATCTCTTCTCACTCTTATTTCAAAAGAGAGATTCATTGATTGTGAGCCTTCCAAGCCAAGTGCTTGATCCTAGGTCACCAACAACCTCATAGCTCTCCATCGCTGATCTACATCTTGGAGCTAGGGTTTGGTGCCTCTTCATCTTCCCCAAAATCCGTTTTGCCCTAAATCGTAAGTTTTACTCAAGGCATAGGATTTTGTCGGTAAGCAATTTCTATTTCATTTACTTTCATATTGTAAGTGTTTCACTCTCGGTTGTGAGAGTGTGTTTGTGATCCCGGGTTGTGGGAGTCACAATTTCCTTTGTGTTTGATTTGACTTGGTGAAGGTTCTTCACAAGTATTTCATAGTGGAAATCTTGAGTTAAGGTTTCTAACTCAAGTATCCGAAGGGGATCCGGGTGGTTGGGACGAAGGATCACCGGGAACAAGTCGGGGAGACTTGGGTGGATCCGAACCCAGTAATATTGCTTGTTTGTGTTTGTCTTATTTGTTGTCGATTATTTACTATTCCGCATTTCTGCATTTATTGGTAGAGTTTGCAAGATAATTAGGAATTATCCTCTTAATTATTTTAAAGTACTATTCACCCCCCCTCTAGTACTTGTGCAGTAGCTTAGCAGGGCATTACATTTGGTATCAGAGCCAAGTCTATAGCTATGTCTGCCAACGACAATAAGACCGTTCGTCCACCTTCAGACTACAACACCTTCAGGAACCGTGAAGGATCGCCTTCGGTGATAGAAGGACATTCCTCGACGAGGCCTCCATTCTTCAACGGTACCAACTACGGGTACTGGAAATACCGGATGGAAAATTTCCTCCGGAGTGCTTCACTATGGAGGGCCACGATGAAGGAATATATCGAGCCCGTCGAAGAAGACTTCGAGAAGTGGACTACCGCGGAGGTTGCCGCGGAGGTAAGCAATGCCAGGGCAATGAACGCCTTGCAATGCGCTTTGGAGCCCGAGGATTTCAACAAGATATGCACATGTAAGAGTGCATATCAAATATGGAACTCCCTCCTCATCTTGCATGAAGGAACAAGTAGGGTAAGAGACTCTAAACTCGTTGTAGTTAATAAAGATTACGAGTTATTTCATATGCTACAGGGTGAGAAGATGAAGGAGTATTATGCTCTCTTCGTCGACATCACAAACTAGTTGGAGGCTCTCGGGAAAACCTACACCCAAAAGGAGAAAGTCTCGAAGATAATCGATGGACTTCCTTCTTGTTAGGAGAAACAGACCTTCGCCATCGAGGAAGGTAATGATATGAAAACCTATACTGTTGTTCAACTAATGGGTACCTTGATGTCATATGAGGTACGCAAAGATAGCAAGTTGAAGTTGCAGGACAAGATGAAGTCCTACCTAAAGCAAGACGAGCCAAAGAAGAAAGTGATTGCTTTCAAGGCCGCTCCATCAACTTCCACATCGACCGATGATGAAAACTCGGAAGACAAGTTGGACTTGGAGTCCATGGCACTCATGGCGAAGAAGTTCAACCGGTTCTTTCGGAAAGGTAACTTCAAAAACAAATCGAAGTTTACTTCTTCTAACGCCTCCTCTCCTTTGTGTTTTCAATGCAACAAGCCCGGACACATGAAAGAGGAGTGTCCTCAAAACAAGCACAAGGAGAAGTGGAAGGCGCCGAAGTTCGACAAGTCCAAGAAGTACAAGAAAGGGTACAAAAAGGGGCTTGTCGGGACATTCACCGACTCTGATGATTCGTCAAGCGGAGAGTCGGATGATGAGCAAGTGGAGCAAGTACACATGTGCTTCATGGCTAGAGAGGAAAATGAACAAGGATCTTCCTCCGATGATAGCGACAATGAAGGCGATGATGTAACCATGTATGACCTTAGAAATGCTAATGAGCAACTATGGTCTAAATACACTAAGTTATTAAATAGATATACTAAAGTAAAAGATGATTTAGCTAGCATCCAAACCTCGCCTAAAACTATCATCACCAACAACGACACCGTTGTTGAAGAGTTGAAGAATGAGATTGTAAATCTCAAGTCTCAACTTGAACATGTTAGCATTGAGGATTCGGAGGAACACAAGATAGCGGATTTGACTTCTCAAAACTTGACTTTGAGTATTGAGAATGAAAATCTCAAATCTCGTGTTTATGTGCTCACATCGCAAGTATCCACTTTGGATGCTTCTTTGCGTTCTCTCACCGAGAAATATGAGAGCACATTAGGCCGAATTAATAAATTCAATAAGGGTAGGGACCATTTGGATAACATCCTAAATGACTTACTTCCGGCCAACCACCACATTGGCTTGGGGTATAAGATGGGGAGTTCATCCAAATCGGCCACTACCTTTGTTAGGCCAACTTCAGGTGACTCAACGAGTGGTAGCAAACACTCTATTGGTATTTTATCTACCAATGGTGCTTCCACCTCGTTCACACCCTCTTTCGGAAAGAAACCCACTTGGGTGGACCTCCAAAGAAGGGTCATGCTTATATGTACACAAATACTATGCCACGTAGAAACACACGTCCTACTCCACCGGCTCACACATATGATGATTTTTATGCTACACATTCACGGGCACGTGCACACCATGTGAGACCCCCTCAGGAATGTGTTCCTCCACATGCATATGTACACCCACTTCATCGTATGAATAATTCTCATAATGCACCATTCCATCATGTTCCTTATGCCTATCCATGTCATGCATCACGTAGAAATCAACAACGCATGCATGCACCCAATAGGATAAGGTCTCCCAAAATCTTCACAATTTGGAGCCCAAAGGACACAAGCATGAATGAAAAACAAGTTTACATGAATGCTTATTTTTCGAATGTCGTGCATAGTGATAATTATGTGGGGAAGTCTAAATCCAATTGGACTTAGCTTCCAAAGGTCTAATCTTTTGGACCCAATGACCTTGGGTACCATGATATGAAATTTTCTATCTTTAGGTACTCAAGAAAAAGAAAAGGAGCAACAAATCAAAATTTGGCTCCAAGAATAATTGGATACTCGATAGCGGGTGTTCAAAACACATGACGGGTGACACTCAATTGCTCTCCAGAGTGGTGCCCATTGCAAAAGGAAATCGCGTCGTCTTTGGAGGCAACGAGAGCGGAACCATCATAGGTGTTGGTAAAGTGGGTAATCCTTCTAAACCCCTAATATGTGATGTTTACATTGTTAAATGATTAAACCACAATCTTATTTCAATAAGCCAACTTTGTGACAAAGGTTACAAAGTTAGCTTTGCGAAAGGAATGTGCCATATTTTGAATAAAAATACTAATGATGTATTATTTTCTGACACATGTCATAAGGATATATACATCCTTGATCTTCCAAGATCACATGAACAATGTCTAATTGCCAACACAAGTGAACAACACTTATGGCATCGACGTTTTGGTCAAGTGAACTTTGGAACACTTTTTAAGATTTCCAAGTTAAATTCTATTAGAGGCTTCCCTAAGCTTGTCTTTCAAAAGAAAAGCTTTTGTGACTCGTGTCAACGAGGTAAGCTTCCAAAATCGTCTTTTAAGCCTAAGAAAAGCATTTTTTCTAAGCGGCCTCTAGAGCTATTACATCTAGATTTATTTGGGCCAACTAGAGTTGCTTCATTAGGAAATGCACGATATGGACTTGTCATCGTTGATGACTTTTCTAGGTTTACTTGGGTATTTTCATTGTGTAATAATAATGATGCTTTTGAAAACTTCACAATTTTTGTTAAGAAAGTACAAAATCTCATTGGAACCACCATTGTCACTATTCGTAGTGATCATGGAGGAGAATTTGAGAATGATTCTTTTGAGACATTTTGTGATGAAGTTGGTATTACACACACCTTTTCATTCCCTCGCGTACCTCCTCAAAATGGTGTAGTTGAGAGAAAGAATAGGACGCTAGTGGAATGTGCTCGCACTATGCTTGATGATAGCCAACTCAGCCATCAATTTTGGGCGGAAGCGGTACGTACCGCTTGCTATGTGTTTAATAGGATACTTTTGAGGCCCGGCACTAAACAAACTTGTTATGAATTGTTGTTTGGTAGGTTGCCTCAAGCTAAAGATTTTTCATGTTTTTGGTTCAAAATGTTTTATTAAGAACACGTATAGTAGTTTGGACAAATTCGATCCAAGATCCGATGAGGGGATTTTTTGTGGATATTCTTCTCGTAGCAAAGCCTACCGGATATACAACAAACGAACCTCAACGATCGAGGAATCACTTCATGTTTCATTTAATGAAGGATTTGTTCCAACTAGAATTACTAATGATGATGACTCTATGGATGTCTTATGTGATTCAATTGGTAATTCTAATATTATTGATTCTATTGATACTAACCCGACTAATGAAGTTTTTGAGAATGTTCCTAGTGATCAGGGAATTCCCAAACGGCTTCATACCGTTCGTGACCATCCTCATGAGCAAGTCATTGGCAATATCCATGATAGTGTCAAGACGAGATCGCAAGTCAACTACTTCGCTCATTGAGCCTTTGCCTCCTCGATTGAGCCAAAGAATGTTAATGAAGCGTGCGAAGATGGTGCTTGGATCTTATCCATGGAGGAGGAACTCATTCAATTCGATAGGAATGAGGTTTGGGAGCTTGTTCCATTGCCTTCAAAGAACCACACCGTCATAGGGACAAAGTGGATCTTCAAGAACAAGACCGACGAAAACCAAGTCGCCTTCCGGAACAAAGCTCGGTTAGTAGCTCAAGGCTATCGGTAAGAGGAAGGTATCGATTACGAAGAATCCTTTGCTCTGGTCGCTAGATTAGAATCAATTAGATTATTGTTATCTTTTGCATGCCATAAGGATTTTAAATTATTTCAAATGGATGTAAAAAGTGCATTTTTAAATGGAGATGTTGTTGAGAAAGTTTATGTTTCTCAACCTCCGGGTTTTATAAATGAAAAATTTCCAATTCATGTTTTTAAACTTAAGAAAGCACTTTACGGTTTGAGACAAGCTCCTCGAGCTTGGTATGACCGTTTAAAGAATTTTCTTTTGGATTTGGGTTTTAAAATAGGAGAAGTTGATTCCACATTATTTGTTAAGTATTCGAATAATGATATAATTTTAGTTGAAATATATGTTGATGATATCATTTTTGGGGCTACTAACTTTGCTCTTTGCAAAAATTTTTCTAATGTGATGAAGGATCAATTTGAGATGAGCCACATGGGTGAGCTCAAATATTTCTTAGGTCTCCAAATTTGCCAAATGAACGATGCAATCTTCATCCACCAAATGAAGTATACGGTGGAGTTGCTAAAGCGATTTGAAATGGAGAATGCCTCCGGGAAGAAGACTCCAATGAGCACGACTACACATCTTGATAAAGATGCGGGTGGTAAAGATGTAGACATTCGTCTATATCGAGGTATGATAGGTAGTTTATTCTATCTTACTGCAAGTATGCCCGATATTATGTTTTCCGTATGTGTATGTGCTCGTTATCAGTCTCAACCTAAGGAATCTCACTTAGTAGCGGTAAAACGTATTTTCCGTTATCTAAGTTACACACTTGATTTTGGATTACTTTATCCAAAATCTAGCACATATGAGTTAATCTCATATAGTGACGCAGATTATGCGGGATGCAAATCCGACAGGAAAAGTACTAGTGGCACTTGCCATTTTATAGGAAATTCTCTTGTCTCTTGGTTTTCCAAGAAGCAGAATTCCGTATCACTTTCAACCACCGAGGCGGAATATATTGCCGCCGGTGCCGCGTGTGCTCAAGTTCTTTGGATGAGACACACACTTAAAGACTTTGGTATAAACTGTGATACTTGCCCTATCATGGTGGACAACCAAAGTGCAATATGTCTATCTAAGAACCCGGTACACCATTTCCGTTCTAAACACATAGATGTCCGTCACCATTTCTTAGATGATCATGTTGCTAAAAAGGACATCATATTAGTGTACGTTGAAACACAGAAGCAAATCGCCGATATTTTCACGAAACCCTTAAAGGAAGACTCCTTTGTGCGGTTACGTCGAGAATTGGGGATTATGGGTGAATCCGAGATTTAGGATTCATTTTTATTCAATAATCTTGCATGCTATTCAATTTCGTTATATTTACACATGCTTGATATATTGGAATTTTTCTGGATTTTTGTTGAATTTTTGGAATTTTCGCTCGATTTGTTCGTAAACGTCAAATTTCAGTTTTTCGATGTTTAATAGGGTAGTATAATGATTAATGAGAGTATTACGATGTTTCTTCCAAGTGCGATTAGGAGAGAAATCAAAATTTCATATTCTAAAATTTTTGGACTCTCTTAGTCGGTCCAAATTCATTGGCCGACCGACTAGATTCAGTTCTAGTCGGTCAGTGAATGAGCTTAGACCGACTAAATCTTGTCAGGATTTTTAGCTTCAGTTACTGTTTACAACTAGTCAGTTCAAGCTCATTGACCGACCGACTAGATCGTGATCTAGTCGGTCAGTGCTTGAACTGTGACCGACTAATTGTGACGGGGACTGTTGCGTCTTTTGAGCTTTCGATCGATTAAATGACTCATCCGACCGACTTCTTCTCATTCAAGTCGGTTCTCTCTCCCCTCTCTTAGCCAAAACCCCCTGTGCCGTTTGGTCTCCCTCTCTCCCTCCGTCGTGTCCGATCATCTTCCGGCCATCTCTCCGATCATTCTCCGGCCGCCGACCAACCCTCTCCTCCGTCCGACCTTGGTATACCCCCTCTCATGCTCTCTAGGGTTAGGGTTCCTTCGATTTTGGCTAGGGTTTAGATGTCTAGGGTTTGTGATCTTCGATCTCTCGATTTCTCGTGCGTGTCTTGCATTGATTATGGCAAGAACATGAATCCCGATCCGTCCTTCGAGCCCTTCGCCTATGATCGTAGAACCATCCCCTACGGATCCCAATCAACCTACGCGATCCCCACCCAAACGCCGATCGAAGACTAACCAACCTTCGTCGTCTTCGCCTCCTCTCAAGAAGAATAGGACGACGACCGCCAAGCCCCGAGCCCAATCTCAGCCCAAACCCAAGCCTACGAAGCAAACTGTGTCTCCCTCCTCTTTCCATACACCTACGGATTCCGACACCGAGTACATACCCGAGACCGAGACCCATAGGGATCTCTCACCTCCTCCTAGGCAACCTGAGTCTAGCTCCTGACCCCATACTTCCACTCGTCAGCCTAAGGGAAAGGCTCCGATGCCGGTTGGCGGTGTCGATATCTCGTTGTGTCGCGACGACCCGTTGTGTCTCGCAGCTTACAACCGTATCGAACACTGCCCGCTACTTCTGGAGCATTTCATTCAGTTTAGTGACTTCCCTGGCCTAGCGGATCTTTTGTCGTCTTCGGGTCTTATAGATTATCTTCGGTATGACCCTAAGGAGAATCATCACCCTCACCATCGCCTAGTGAAACTTTTCTACGCCAATAGGATCCGGGGTCAGTACGACGCGACCCACTCAATTTAGACTACTGTCTTGGGGACTCCGATAGTCCTCACGGTAGAAATCTTAGGAGAGTTGATCGGTTGCTCGTCGTCTGGCCTCCTCCCTTCAGATATTTCCGTTGATGACATCTCTTCCCTCGATCAGGTCATCCTTTCTGAGATCTTCCATGAGATTCCTCCTGTCATGATTGGCGTCCCCTCTAAGTCATTCAAGCCCAATGGCTGGGTCCTGAACTTGATCTTGAAGTCGTGCTTACTTCCTAAGTACGGCTCCTCTTCTTTGCCTTTCCAGCCATTTCTGAAGTTGATCTATGCCATCTTTATGGGTAGCGAGATTAACTGGGCCCGGATCATACTCGATAAGATGGATTCTTTCGAGTGTTCCCGGAAGTCCACGAAGTCTGTGCATATCCCATATCTGTGCTTGTTGACTCTTGTTTTTCGCCACTTCCGTGTCACACTTCCACCTGACGATGAGCGTCCTCTTGGTCCCCCTATGAACGCGACGGCCGTCAAGAAGTCTCTTGCGGCGCTCCGTCACGTACATAGGATGACCCCTTCAGTGTCTGCCTCTGCCTCTGCCTCAGCTGCTCCCTCTACCACTCTTGACGAGCTCGCGTGTTCAGTGAGACGCATGGAGTCTCGTTATGCTCGGACTGAGGAGATACTTTCTCGTATCGCCTCACATTTGGGTATTGAGATCCCTCCGTCTGTCTCTGACGAGGGGGAGTTGGATGAGAAGGAGATTGAGGAGCTTGTTCGTGTTTCTACTCGTGCCCCCCGAGGGCACTTCTGGAGCTGCTGCCTCTTCTACTGGTGACCCCGAGAGTACTCCTGTTGCCACCGTTCCTGCAGTGGATGCTACGACTGGTGCTCCCGAGGCCACTACCGTCGCTCCCGTGGACACTTCAGCTGATCCGGTGACCACCTTGGAGTCCGGCCGCACACCCCCCAATGGGGTAGTTGTCTTGGTTGTCATTGGCCAAAGCCAACCCCTTCCCCTTTGGGGAGGGGGGTGCATCATGCACCAAAGAGATATGTGTTCATCTTCTCCGATGAGAAGTATGAAACCACATTCTTCTCCGATGAGACACCCGTTCATCGAGAAAGTAGTTATTCTTTAATGGCCGTGTGCCAAAAAAATAACACACCTTCAAGACCGCAAACTTCACGCTCTACATGAAGAGAGTTCACATTCCCTATTGAATGGAGACTCAGCATCCATGATGAGTGCGAGTTTGGCGAGATGAACGGTCAGTTCTTCCCGTCACGGAGAGTTTTTGCCATATCCGTAATGGCAAAAGACCCTAACGTGAAAAGAACAACTTTTGATGTTCTCTCCGTCACGATGCGCTCCTACCATATCTATAATGGAAGGAAACTCATTCGTGAAAGAGACAACGTGTCATTCATCGGTGAGACCGGAGCGAACCTGTATGGCTCCGATACCAATGTAGGATCCCATCATGCGATGATGGAGGATCGAAAGAGAACTTACGTTAGCGTACGCTGCGCTGTAGTCTCTGAACTTCGCCCTTGGATTCGCCACAATGGTCGGTACTTTGTCACAGAGGATCGAAGCAGCGTTTCACCGTCTAAATCTCTACTTGGATAAAGAACTTTAATGGAAGGGAGAAGAGGAAAGAAGGTTGCATTATGCAAACTTATGGCATGAAGGATTAGCCTTAAATGCCTTACCCTTGGGTCCTATTTATAGGCTTTAGGGGTAGTTATTGTAGGAAATAACTACATATAAGCTTATTAGCTTATATTAACACCCTTGCTTATCCTCTTCTTCATGCACTTATCAAGTGCCTTTATGCACTTATAATGTGACTTTTTCCACTTATCGAGTGGTCCTTTCCTCACATGAAAAGGTTCCCTTCGCACATTCTTTCATGTACGCGACATCCGAGGTCCATAGACCCTCATACATCCCCTCATGGGTGTATACATGTCATCCATATCCAACAATTACTGCTTGTACAACTGCTGTTGCTGCCGAGGTGGCTGAAACAATTGTTGCTGCGGTTGCTGGGGCTGCTGATATTGTGCCCTATAGCTCAGATTCGGGTGGTTCCGGTTATTGGGAGAATAAGCTGGATTTGAGCTAGTCCTTGGTGGATAGGGCACGTTACCCATTGGGTCGTAGAAAAGAGTGCTCGCATGATCCACCGGTCGTGAGATATCACCACCCTCAAAATCTCCCAGGACATCTGCTTCCACCGCTTTACTTGCTGGGTGTTGGCACCACCAGCTCCTACCATAAGTGCCAAGATCTGGGTCGATAGCAAATCGAATTTGCTAGATAATTTGTCGACCTCTTCGACTCTGTTCATACCTCCAGATCTGGGCGTGGCACGCTCATCGCACCACCGTTCATTGTTAGATGCCATATTCTCAAGAATATTACCGGCATCTTCCTCGTTTCTCGACATAAAGGACCCCCCAGCCGTGGCGTCCATTGATGATTTCAGATCATCCCTCAACCCATTGTAAAACAAATTTATAATTTGCCATTTAGGGAGCTCGTGGTGAGGGCATCTGCGCTGCATCTCCTTATATCTCATCCATGCTTCGTGCAAGGACTCATGGCTAGCTTGGAAGAAGGAGGAGATCTCGCTCCTCAGCTTCATCGTCTTCCCTGGGGGGAAAGAGCTTGTTCAAGAAGGCGTTAGATAGCTTCTCCCAAGTGGTGAAAGTATTGGGGTCCTTTGCCCTGAGCCATTGCTTGGCTTTGTCCCGCAGAGAGAAGGGGAACAATTTGAGCCGGATAGCTTCAATCGTGACACCGTTAATTCTGAAGGTGGTACACTTCTCCAAGAACGAGTCCAAATGCTCGATTGGGATCTCCATATGTGCCCCTGAAAATTGATCATGTTGGATCCACGTCACTAATGACGGCTTTAGCTCGAAACCCCCGGCCGTGATAGCCAGAGGTTGGATGCTAGATGTGGACCCGACGGACGGCATCGAGTACTCCAGCAGGGACTTCCGAGGAGGAGTATTTTCTCCCATGATTTCAGCTTATTCCCTTCTTCTCCTCTTTGCGTTCAGACGCCTCACGGTGGCGTTAATCTCTGGGTCAAGAGGAATCAAGTTGTCGAGACTCCTTGTATTCATGCGCATGAAAAATCACGAAACACCCGTGAAGAAAGTATGGTATAGAAACAAATAAAAACAGAAAATAAAGAATAGAAAACAAAAATGAAAATGTAGAATGCGAAAATTATTGCGAGGTGAGGATGTGAACTAGACTCTAGGGTTCACAGGGTCCTAAAAGAAAACAAACATATTACCTCCCCGGCAGCGGCGCCATAAAGCTTGACGTCCCCTAAATTTGGCTCTATAGGCAATAGGATCGGTGATACCAGATTTAAATATTTTTAACCGCAAGTGCACGATGTTGTAGTGTGGCTTGGGGGTCGAACTCAGGGAGGCGTGTGTGTGCTTGTTGTCAGGTAGGAACCGGTTCACCCAATGGGTGAGCTAGCCTGAACGATCGGTAGGTTGTCACGAATGGTAATACGAAGGATGTAATATATAAAAGGGAACCTAGGACTTTGGTTTCCACCCTATCATGTGCCCTTTCTATTACGACCGACTCATAGGATAACGATTGGATTTTAGGGTTTAGTGGTGAGACGTTGACTCTAGGAGTGATACCTAGCATCCCATGGGCCCGATATTTCGGTCGATGCCAAGGATGATACGCTAGGACTACCTGGGTTCAGTCGGTGGGTATTCCCATGTCCATTAATACCGACCGACTCCGGGAGCGCTAAGCTCGCAACAATAACTCCCAACATCTCATCCTGTCGTTCCCACGCGCTAGGATTCAATGTCTACGCTAAGGACGTGAGCTGTGGCTAGGGAGTCAAACGCCAATTTTATTCCCCCTTGGCCCGACGGTCAGAGGCATTCTTTATCCCACCAATGACAATGACTTGCCCTGCGTAACCATCTAAATTCCCAAACCCTATCGAAATCATATTCCTATGTTCATTTTTGGGAGAACCCACGAAGGGGTTTCCACCAAAATCTCAGATTAGGGAACTACTCACAATTCATGGCAAAAATGCAATCTAAACTAAATTCAACGGTTGAAATCATAATCAGGCAATAGAAAAGAGATGCTAGCAATGATATTAAGACAATATTAAAGTTTCAGAACAATCGAAACACTTACAAAACAAGAGAAAATTCCAGCCGTCACAAGTACCAAAAACAGAAAATACAAAAAAAGGATGCCGTTTCTGAAAACCTAGGTCAACTATATATAGGAAATAGAACCACCCGATCAGGTGAGCTGACGGTCGCTTTGGCCATCGGGCTTCAGAAGCTTCAACCGGTCTGTGAGCTGAGCATGTGACGCCGTCGGTTCGTCAATTTGAGAAATGCGGTTACAGATGAACCGATCAGGTGAGATGTCACCTGATCGGTTGGAATTAAGCCCAAAAAGATAGAGAGCTCTGTCGATCTCACACGATCAGCGAACCGATCAGGTGAGCTGCTCTTCTCTTCAGCTCCTGTTCGGGTCGGATACGCGTGCATCAACCGATTGGGTGGCTCTGTGCACCCGATCGGTTGAGGGCTGAAACTTAGTTTTCTTAGATGTTTGGCCCTCTAGATCGCGTGTGACTTCTCCCGTTGCTCCGGGGACTCGTGATATCTGCTTTGAGTGTCCTTAATGCTGGAAACTCCTACATTTGTACAAAAACACGGAGAAAGTGAAAAGATACAAAAAACACAAAAGAACGGATATGAAACAACAGAAAATGGCGGAAAATCACGATGAAGACGTGCGTGAATATATAAAATATAAACGCACGTCATCACCATCGAGGCATTAGCCTGTACGACCGAACAAGGGAAAGTTATATTCGACAAAGGTAAACATAAAAACGCCCATAAAATAGCCCGTGAACCAACCTACATGAGGTGCCACGTCACAGTGGTGCCTAGCCGCTCCACCCCGACATGCGAGAGGGACTCCCAATCGCGGGGCAGCTGGCAGTTCTTGGCCAGTCTCGCCACCACCCCGACCTCGTCGAAGACCGACTCGGTCACCCCAATTGGGTAGGACATCCCCAGCCTAGCTTTTGCTGACATCCCCTTTACCTCGGCCTTTGTTGACTGGAACACGGCCAGCATCGACTCATAGCTCGGGTGAGCCGGCTTCTCCAGCGTGAACCGGGGGCAGCCGTAGGGCCACGAATCCTCGGCTTTCGATCCAACACCCAAGCTCCACCTGGCGGAGCCTTCCTAAAGAACCGAGGCCTGGTCAGAAGCCGACGCTGGTGCGACTTGCCTTTGATGCTCCCCACCGCTTTGAGACACCCGGCCTACCAGAACGACATGCCCACCCTCCCCTGCTTCGAGGTCAACAGTCTGGGGGATGGTGATGGGCTCGGCGCCCTCAGTAGGCCTGCCAGCGCTAGCCCCAAGGACGGCCGGATTTTCCACCGCCTTCGTCTTTTTTGGCCTGCTGGGCTTCTCGGCCTTTTTGGACGACCTCCCCTCCCGCGACCTCTTCTTGTCACTCCTGGCGGGCTGAGGGGCCCCCTGTTCATCGGCCATCTATTCGTCGGCCATCCTCTTCAGATCCTCGAAAGATAGACTCATCATCAGATCTGCAAAAGGGAGGGAGTTCAGGGTGAGCAAATTAAATATAGAAGCTGCTATGCTGAGGTTACCTTTGGGCCATATCTATCAGGTTATCATCTTCTTATGAGCAAGCCCAACGTACTGCCTGCCCTTGGGGGAATGGCCTGTAAGAGCCTTGCCCGCTCTGCCTCCACCTCGTCTAGACGAACTCCTTTCCTCGCCTTGGGGTTAAGCGCGCCCTAGTCCGACTTCAACACTAGGCCGACAGGCGTGGAGATGAACACGAACAACTCCCTCCAACATTTAATCTTCTCCAGCAAGCCTCGGATGAGAGGATAGCTCTTTCTCATCGACAAGTACTAGTATGACCTCAACATCTTGACCGCGAAGAAGTGGCGGAACAGAGGGAGGGACGGACTAACGTGATTCCTCGCACAGAGAATGAGAAACCCCATGATCGTGCATACGGAGTTCGGCGTCAGCTGGAAGAGCGAAAGCCCGAGGAAGTGTAGGATCTCGCGGTATATGGGATTAAGAGGAAACCGCAACCCTTGTTGGAAGCATGCCACGTAGACCCCGAGTTCGCCGTCTTTCGCGAAGCATACCCATTCCGAAGCAGTCGGTAAGCGGACTGCATAGGGCAGCCTAAGGTACTTTGCGCACACGGTGGAAATGACGTCTGTATGTGCTACCGACATCTGACCCATTATCTCGACCGGAACGACCCCGGCCGCGGCCACGGTTACGCGGGCTCTCGCGGACGATCTCGCCTTCGACTCCAGGGGTCCCTCCCCCATCCTCAGGTCCCTACTACCCGATGCAGATGGTCAAACTGTGGTCTCAGCCCCCGAACCACTCCTAGCGCGTCCCTGACTCACCGATGATATATCCCCCGCCACCTCCACTGAATCTGTTGCGGAGCTATCCGTCGTCCCCTCGCCACGGACCCTCTCTCCATCATCCGTCGATCCCGACGACCGAGTTGAGACTGAAGAAACCATCTCAAAAAAAGGAAAAGGAGTATACCTATTGAATCCCAGCTACGGCGACGACAGCGACGGCTATGCCGGCACGGGATTCGACGACGACTGTGGTGGCTACGAAGACGGTGAATTCAGGCAAAGGCGAAAGCTCTGAGAAATTTCAGAAGTGAGAAACTCTTCCTTGATTCCCCATTCCTATTTATAAAAATCGCCTATCGATCTCAGCCGCTCAAGTCCTGCTACGCGTCGACAATCCAGACCACCTGACGCTTCACCTGACACCCGCGGTTACATCCCCCATGCGTCGCCCGAGGAACGATCAGTATGCTTCGATGCCCTCCTACCTTTAATTCAAAATGACGGCTGTGATTCGGCTGCGATTCAGTGGGCAGGTTTTTCGAAACAACTTCCTGGCTTTTCCTAATGCTTGGACCACACAGCCACTCTCACACCTCCCGAGCTAACAAAGCGGACTACGCTACTCGGCTCAGCATTAGATGGAGCATCGAAAGGATCTGAGGCAAGGTCATGCACAGCAAGTCATGCCTGGGAGAGACAGCTCACTCCCAAAGCTCGCCTAAATGCCGCACTCGGAGCCTAGGCAGACTAACATCATCACAACTTTCCCCTCCTCCTCGTCTGAACGCTCATCCTATGGGGAATGCTGGGGCATGCATCATTCATAGCAATTTGTATTTTGTAAGGATATTTTGTTTCGACATTGGAATTGACTTCAGTGTTTAAAAGTTAAACTTTCAGAATCTAATGAAACGAGTTACAAATTGTGGCATCAATAACTTTAAAATTTCAATAAAGCTAATATTAATCCATTCCGAATCGTATCCGAACCGAAATTCTAATCATCCGAATTTTCAGGTTAACTTTTTTTATTAGTGGATGCGGATCAGAATTTTCATCATCCGATTCAATCGGATCGGATGGTGGATTGAGGCCCACCCCTAGGCTCGGCCAATAGCCAAAGCCACACAAAGTTTTCCATACACTAAGAGCTCCTCCGCTCGGCCGCTTCACCCCCAGCTGATACCCCTGGAGCCTGCGTCTCTGCCAGATCGTCCGTCGGACCACCAACCACTGGCTGATCGCCAGACTCCTCTTCCCCTGCTAAGGGCACGTCGAGCTGGGGAGAATCAGCCACAAGCCAGGGATACAAGTTCACCAGCCGGGCCTTCATCTTCTTCATCCCTTGGAATACGCCAGCCTCCATCGCCTCTTACAGCAACGGGATGAGCTCCTCGTCCTGGTAGCGGTGGACGGCGGCATCGATCATGCCCAGTTCGACCTTCCTCTTCTCCTCCAGCCGCTTCCTCAGGACGGCCTTCTCCTTCTTCTCTGCCTCGATCGCCTACCTCAACTCGGCTATCCTCTCCTGCTGAAGATTGATCACCCGCTTTTTGATGGCCACCTGCTCGGCGTGCCTCTCCAGGATGTCAGCTCGCTTAACCTCTTCCTCCTGAAGCTGACGCTCGAGCATAGCCTGCTTCGCCTCGAAGTACATGACCCACGCCATCTGAACATTGTGGGCCGTCGTGACCCGCTCCAGCTTCGCCTCCTTTTCTCGCAGCTTCTCCATTGCCTCACTCAGCTCGGTGCTCGCCCTCTCAAGGGAGGACTAGATTAGGGCCACCGGGGTGCAGTGTTGCAGGGCCACAATAGCTTCCACCGCCTACAAAAGGAGCCGAAACAGTCAGACACGCAAACAAGAAGACTTATAGTACGAAGTTAGAAGCTCGACCAACCTGCATATTATGCCAGATCGCAGAAGCGCACAATCGCTCCGCGCCTACAATGGTCAGGGATTCGCAGTCCCGTGGCAGCATGCTATTCTCCACCAGGCGAGCCGCCACTCCAGCCTCATCAAACACCGACTCCTCCTGGCCTATCAGGTAGATCGGCCCATCGGAAGGGCTTCAACCTCGGCCCTCGCTGACCTGAAGTGGGCGAGCACTCTCTTACAGCTTGGGTGCGCCTCTCTTCCCATCTCCCACAGGGGAATCCTATATGGCCACTTGTCAATAGGGGTGCCTTGCGAGGCTTATCCGTGCCACGGGTCCGTATAGGCTTATCCGCGGCCGTGGTCCGTATAGGGGTCGCAGTGACCTCTTCCTATTTGGACGAACCCTCCGGTACTACCTCGCTAGTTCGGTGGGGAGGAGCATCCGATTCGGATATCTGTCGCCTCATGTTCTCCCCTTCTCCAACCAGGACCTCGGTGCTTCGTTTCCTGGCTACCACCTTTGCGGGCCATTCTTCGTCCATCGCCCCTTACCTTTATCTCGAGTGTCGACCTTTTCGCAACCGACACGCCGACAGCCCTCAGCACTTCCTCCTGCAAGAGCATCGCGTCTTCACTTGCAATGGAAAAAGAGATCAGGGTAAGCCAACATGAGGGCTCGCCAGATTCAAAGTAACTATGGGTCAAAAATCATGGACGAGCCAATCTTCCTGCGTCAGGCTCGCCAACTGGCGGTCCGCCGCGGGTAGCTCTACCAGAATCTGGGCATTCACCAAATCTTCACACGTCAATGTCAACCGCTCATTCATTAAAGGGTTAAAAGCCCCCCAGTTCGACATCAACACCACGTCGGCCGGCATCATGACAAAGACAAAACTCTCCATCCACCCCTTCGCATCGGCCGGCACCCCGACAATGAGTTCACATCCCTTCCTCGCATAGACACAGTAGTACGTCTCCCTCTTCCTCACTTCAAAGAAATGCTGGAACTGTTGGATATAGACGACATGTATACACCCATGAGGGGATGTATGAGGGTATATGGACCTTGAATGTCGCGTGCATGAAAGCATGTACGAAGGGAACCTTTTCATGTGTGAAAAGGACCACTCGATAAGTGGAAAAAGTCACTTTATAAGTGCAAAAAGGCACTTGATAAGTGCATAATGAAGAGGATAAGGAAATGTGCTACTATAGGCTAATAAGCTTATATATGGTTATTTCCTACAATAACTACCCCTAAAGCCTATAAATAGGACCCAAGGGTAAGGCTTTTAAGGGTAATCTTGAATGCCATAAGTTTGCATAAGGAAAAACTTTTTCCTCTTCTCCCTTCCATTTAGTTCTTCTTCTAAAGTTAGATTTAGACGGTGGAAACGCTGCTTCGATCCTCTTTGACGAAGTACTGACCGTTGTAGCGAATCCGAGGGCAAAGTTCAGAGACTACAGTGCAGCGTACGCTAACGTAAGTTCTCTTTCAATCCTCCATCCACGCGCGACGAGATCCTACATTGGTATCAGAGCCATACGGGTTCGCTCCGGTCTCACCGATGAACGAGGCGTTGTCTTTTTCACGAATGAGTTTCCTACCATTATGGATATGGTAGGAGCGCATCGTGACGGAGAGAATCGCAACAGTTGTTCTTTTCACGTTAGGGTCTTCTGTCATTACGGATATGGCAGGAACTCTCCGTGACGGGAAGAACTGACCGTTCATCTCGCCAAACTAGCACTCTTCATGGATGCTGGGTCTCCATTCAATAGGGAATGTGAACTCTCTTCATGTGGAGCGTGAAGTTTGCGGTCGTGAAGGTATGTTATTTTTTGGCACACGGCCATTGAAACATAACTACTTTCTCGACTAACAGGTGTCTCATCGGAGAAGATGATAGTTATTCTCAACGGAGAAGATGACCTCTTTGGTGCATGACCGCCATGGCCATATGGGCCATGGAGGCTATGCACCCCCCCTCCCCTTGCAGAGGGGGTTGGCTACGGCCAATGACAACCAAGAACCCCCCCCTCCGGGAGGGGGGGTGTGTAAACCGGACCCCAAGGAAGGGGAGGCCGGCCATGGCCAAGAGGCCTTGGCCGGCATGCACAAAGGCCGGCCTGGTCGGTGCCCTGGCAGAGGCCAGGGCCGACGCCCTGGCCTCTGCCAGGGCCAGGGCCAGGCGCCCTGGCCCCTGCCAGGGCCGGGGACGGCCCTGGCCGGCCTCGGCCAGGGCAGAGGCCCTGGCTGAGGGGCCAGGGCCCCTGGCCGGCCAGGGCAGAGGCCCTGGCCGACCAGCCAGGAACCCCTGGCCGGCCTCGGCCAGGGCAGAGGCCCTGGCCGAGGGGACATGGCCACGCCAAGGAGCCCTACGGTGCCGTCGGTTTCGGCCACGGGCACCTGAATGGCCGGCCCATACGTGACTGGCCACAGTTGCATACGGCAAAACCCCACGAAAGGGGGAATACGGCCTTGGCGTGGCCACGACACGACCCCGGTAATGGCCGGGGAATTATAGAAATATTTCGGCTATGTCACCCTGTAAAGGGGTGTAGGCCTTGCCGAATATTTTGCAAATACAACAAGGGTATTTTTAGTACCATAAGGGTACCAAGTTGAAATTCCCTAATTTTTTTTTGAAAAATACGTTTTCAAAATCGCTTTTTCGCTGCAAAGTACTATACGAGTACTGTTATTTGATAAAGTGATGGGGAAATATTGAAAGTTGTTCTAGATGGTGATTGGGATCGTAATGACTTTTCCGATTCTAGAACAACATCTTCAATATTTTTCGAAAGTAACTTATCAAATATAATAATATCATTCCAAGTGGGATTTTTCCAAGTGGGAGTGATATTAAACTAGTCTGAAATTTCCACATTCGATTGATTCAGCGTCTCAATGGATCATGATTCGACCAGTGGTCTTTTGAACTAGTTTGTGGGACACCTCGGCTCTGTCTGGTGGTAGTGAACCATGGACTAGCCATTCCCCTGGTCGGTCCGCTAGCCGACTGCTGAATTATGAAAATGTCTAAAATAATGACTACAAATATGAAATTTATGCAATGTTTTTGATCGAACCTTTGTTTTATGTCTTTTGCAGCATTTTAAAGCTAAAATGTCTTCTGCCGCTAAGAACATCGTCGCTGAGTTGAACAAAGGTGAAAAACTCAACGACGATAATTACAAACTATGGTCCATAAAGATACAATACATTCTAGAGGAGCAAGATGTGCTTGAAACTCTAAAGAACATAATGATTGAACCTGAGTTGGGCACTACAACCCAACACAGAAGAGACAAGGATGCTTTTGATGCTTGGTCTCGGAAGAACAAAATTGCTCACATTACGTTGCTATCAAGTATGGCAGACGACATAATGCGGATCTTCCGAGAGCATGACCTAGCCATGGACATATGGTCCAAGCTAGAGGAGAAGTTTGGTGGCACCTCGGTGTCCAAACTTCGTTCTTTAACTATAAGATTCGATTCGTACAAGAAACATCCAGATCATTCCATGGGGAAGCATCTGCGACATATGGCGAATCTCAACTCAGAGTTAAAGGATGCAGGTCATGTGCTCACTGATGAGCAACAAATCCAAGCAGTCATACGTTTCCTACCAAATGGGTGGGACCAAATGAAGATGTATCTCACTCATAATGAGAGCATCAAGAACTTCAGCGATGTTTCTAAGCACCTCGAGTTAGAGGAAGAGCGGCTTGCGGCCGCCAAGCCAAGTGCAGAAGTGCACATGGTTGCTAGTTCCTCATACAGGGGAAAGAAACGGAAAATTCATTCGGAGTTTACTAATGAACGTAATAAGCAACCAGAGTCTACTAAGAAACCCAAACATAAGGGTGGGCACAAGAAATGGCACAAGAAATGGCACAAGAAGAAGGACTTGAAGAAGATCAAGTGTTTCAAGTGCAACAAGTTAGGTCACTATGCTCGTTCATGTACGAGTGGAGGTGACGAGGTAACTTGTAACAATACTAGTTACATATGTGTTTCTAGTTCAATATTTCTTGTAAAATCTAATCCTTTTTGGATAATTGATTCAGGTGCCACCGACCACATAGCAAGGGACAGACAGTCCTTCGTGGAGTATCACCGGATACCCCAAGGAACGAAGTGGATCTATGTAGGAAACAACACACGTGTTGAAGTGAAAGGCGTTGGGACATGCAAGATAGTCTTGGACAACTGCCGCACTATCCTACTTCATGATGTTCTCTTCGCTCCAGATATTCGAAGGAATATTATATCTGTGTTCGTTTTAATGGGTCTTGGTTATAGTTGGTTCTTTCATAGTTATAAAGTGGACTTGTCTTGTAATAATTGTTTAATTCGTTCTGGGTTTGTTTTCAAAGGATTTGTTGTATTAAATACAATGTATGATTCCTCATTTTATAATGAAAATTTCCTTGTTGCAAATTCATCAAATTATGAGTCAGATGTAATTTGTTGACATGCAAGGCTTGGTCACATTGGACCAACACGAATGGATAGACTTGCTAAACGTGGCCTTCTATCCAATGTTTCAAAGGTCGAAATGTCGACTTGCGAACATTGCCTTGTAGGGAAATCTTGTCGCAAGCCGTTTGGAACCGGCACAAGGGCCGAGGTTCCATTACAGCTCATCCATTCGGACATATGTGGTCCGATGAATGTCAAGACAAGATGCAGGAAGACCTATTTCATCACTTTTATTGATGACTTCACCAGATTCGGTCATATCTATTTGATATCTCACAAAAGTGAAGCATTAACCTGCTTTAAAAACTATATGAGTTTGGTGGAAAATCAATTAGATCGCAAGATTAAGGTCTTACGAACCGATAGAGGCGGTGAATATCAATCAGCAAGTTTTAAGGAACTTTGTGATGAAAAGGGCATAGTTCATTAGGTAACTATGCCTTACACTCCTCAACAAAATGGTGTTGCAGAAAGGAGGAATAGGACTTTGATGGAAATGGTCCGTTCAATGATGGCGCAAGCTAACTTACCAATCACCTTTTGGGGTGATGCATTATTGACGGCTACTTTCATCTTGAATCGTGTACCCTCGAAATCAGTTAGCTCCACTCCTTATGAGTTGTGGAACCAAAGGTCTCCTGACTTAAGCATATTAAAACCTTGGGGGTGTGCATCCTATGCACATATTTCCTCCCATAAGTATGATAAACTTGGGCCAAGGGGGAGGAAATGTATCTTTATACAATACACAGAAAACTCTAAAGGTTATGTTTTCATTGGTCATGAAGACAATGGAGGACTAATTGAATTTGAGTCGAGGGATGTCACTTTCTTGGAAAACGAGTTTCCAAGACAGGGCGAGATAAGTCAGGACTTATCTCTATTTGAGATTTATGATCAAGAAGGATTACCTCATTTGAGTGGGAGAATTCTTGGTGAAGATGAAAATACGTTTCAACCTTCACCAATGGATGATACGAATGATGCGAATCCTATTCCATACTGGAATAATGATCCAAGTGGGAGCATTTCTAACGACATTCCAAGTGGGAGTGATATTAGAATTGATCTAAATTCGAGTCAACAAGGACTTGAAGAATCTCAAATACGACGTAGTAGTCATACAAGGTTAGCTCCTCTAAGATTTGAGGATGAATTCCTACAAACCTTTATGACTTTACTACAAGAAGATGACAAGCCTGCTACTTTCAAACAGGCCGTATCTTACCCTGCAAAAGACAAATGGATGGAAGCGATGAAGGAGGAATTAGAATCCATGAAAATTAACCAAGTCTAGGACTTGATTGACTTACCCAGAGGACGTAGAGCTATTGGGAACAAATGGGTTCTCAAGATCAAGCATAAGGCTGATGGCTCTATAGACAGATATAAAGCTTGCCTTGTCGCAAAAGGTTTTACGCAACAGGAAGGGATAGACTACGAAGAGACCTTCTCAACTGTTGTTCGTTTTATCTCGATTCGCTTGATTCTGGCTTTGGTAGCTTGCTTTAACCTCGAATTACATCAAATGGATGTAAAGACTGCCTTTCTCAATGGAGAATTGGACGAGAAGATCTGTATGGAACAACCAACAGGGTTTGTAAAAGAAGGAAACGAACATAAGGTTTGTAAACTTCGTAAGTCGATATATGGTCTTAAACAATCCTCGAGGCAATGGTATATACGATTTCAAGAAGTTGTCTTATCAAATGGTTTTACCATGCTTGATGAAGATAACTGTGTATATATCAAGAGGATCAAAAGCAAGTATGTTATTATGTCTCTATATGTAGATGACATTTTAATAGCCGGAAATGACAAGGGCTTTGTGATGGATATCAAGGCTTGGCTTTCATCAGTATTTGAGATGAAAGACATGGAAGAAGCCGCATATATCCTTGGAGTTAAGATTTCAAGGAATCGTTCGAAGAAACTTCTTTCTCTTTCACAAGAGACTTATATAAAGAAGGTTCTAGAACGTTTTAATATGCAGGACTGTAAGTCCATTGATACTCCAATAAGCAAATGCGATAATTTATGTCTGAAGATGTGTTCTCAGAACCAAAAGGAAAAGGAAATTATGGAAAAAGTTCCATATTCCAGTGCAGTTGGTAGTCTTATGTACGCTATGATGTGTACAAGACCGGACATCTGTTTTGCCGTTGAAATGGTAAGTCGTTACCAATCCAATCTAGGGTAAGCACACTGGAAAGCGGTTAAGAGGATAATGTGGTTTCTTAAAGGGACTGCGGACTATGCGTTATGCTATCAAGTAAATGCCTTGAGGCTCGAAGGCTACACTGATGCTAATTGGGCGGGTGATCTCGATGAGCGACGATCAACCTCAGGACATGTTTTCTACTCAGATCTGGTGCAATATCCTGGAGTAGCAAGAAACAATCATGCATCACACTTTCAACTATGGAAGCCGAGTTTGTAGCATTTAGCATGACAGTCCAAGAAGCTGTTTGGCTTAGGAAGTTCTTAAACAAGCTAATTGATGCAAGTGACTCAGATGTTGTACCAATATACAGTGACAGTCAAGCATCTATAGCCTATGTCAAAGATCCAAAGTTCCATTGTAAGACCAAACACATTGATATCCGCTACAAATTTGCAAAAGACTATGATAAGAACAAGAAGGTAGACATTAGATACATATCTACGCATGAGATGATAGCAGATCCGCTTACGAAGGCGATCCCCAGAGATGTGTTTTACAAACACTTATCTTCTCAAGGATTGCGTAAGAGCTGAGTTGTATCAATGTATATTCCCATGTCTATGAAAGATCAAATTTAATAAAAGAATAAGTTCTTTTTGACATTGCATATGAGTTTCTTGAAAATGTTTGTGTACATTTCTTTTAATCTTAGCTGTTTTTTTGTATGTCGGACAGATTGAGGTTGGCTCTCACACATGAGCAACCGCCTTTATTCTATCAGACGGATAAAATAAAGATGAGACCTGTTTAAAGTCAAAATCATCAGACAGATGATTTAGAGTCATGACTTGAACAAAACGGTCGTATGAAAGATCTGCATCATATGGATGCTTACAAAAGATCTAAGAAGATTTTTTGAAATCTTATCTGTCTTATGCGGGATGTGGGTCCAGGAAATCAATGAGTAGTAAAAGGGACTCAAAGTCAGACATTGTGGTGTCTGACCATCATCCTTACAACATCATTAAGACATACGCTCCCTGGGAAAGGAGTGATGTTGTAATACGTATTCATACTACGTATGCATTTGACCATTGGGTTAGAATAGTAATTGTGTTTACTATTATGTGAGACCCAAAGACCACATGGGTCTTAACTTATTACCCTTATGGACTCTAATTGGTTCCTTTAGATTTGACTGGGTGATCGCTATCTTAGGATGTTGCTTATGGACTATGGTAAATTCGGTCCGGCGGGGCATGTTAGAAAAGCGAGTCTAGTCAAGATCGAAAGGATCGCAAGAAGAGGAAGATTAATTTCATATTCACATTTGGACTTTAGAGATTCAAAGCTGACCAGCCAATTGTAATCCAGATGGGATTCAATTGTTGAATATAAAGTATAAGAAATGTGAAGAAATAATCTAGGGTAAAACATGCGTTGATCTACTCAACTTTGCACCCCAAGGAGTGTTGTGTATCTCTAACAAGTGCACAACATCGGACTCTATGCGCATGACGGTCACACGGTCTATTTCTTGGTATGATAAATAGAAGAACTAAAGGAAAAGATGTTTCCTTACAATCCCCTCAAGTGTGAGTGGAAGATGTTGGATACGGACGACATGTATACACCCATGATGGGATGTATGAGGGTATACGGACCTCGAATGTCGCGTGCATGAAAGCATGTACGAAGGGAACCTTTTCATGTGTGAAAAGGACCACTCGATACGTGGAAAAATTCACTTTATAAGTGCAAAAAGGCACTTGATAAGTGCATAATAAAGAGGATAAGGAAATGTGCTAATATAGGCTAATAAGCTTATATATGGTTATTTCCTACAATAACTACCCCTAAAGCCTATAAATAGGACCCAAGGGTAAGGCTTTTAAGGGTAATCTTGAATGCCATAAGTTTGCATAAGGCAAAACTTTTTCCTCTTCTCCCTTCCATTTAGTTCTTCTTCTAAAGTTAGATTTAGACGGTGGAAACGTTGCTTCGACCCTCTGTGACGAAGTACTGACCGTTGTGGCGAATCCGAGGGCAAAGTTCAGAGACTACAGCGCAGCGTACGCTAACGTAAGTTCTCTTTCGATCCTCCATCCACGCGCGACGAGATCCTACAGGAACAGCACCAGGGACGGGCTCAGGCTGCTGGCGAGGCATAGGACAACAAACCCGACAAGCAAACCAAAGGAGCTGGGAACCAATGCGCAGTTCGGCAACTCCAGAAAATTCAAAAGATGAAGACGATGAGGGTTGATCAGGAAGCGGAGCCCTAACTCGAAGGACCGAACATAGACCTCAACTTCATTATCGTCGGTCCAACATACCCTCTCATCGGGTCCGGGGAGCCGCACTTCATAAGGCGGACGGGTGAACCGCACGCAAATCTCCTGAACATTAACCCTGTCCGACCTACACCAGATGGCCGCGATCGACCTTGGCGTGTCTTTTCGGATCCTTCTCTGCCTTTGCTGCCGTTGCATCAGCTGCCACCTCTCCTCTTACACTGACTCTTCTTTTGCTATCCCACTACCGCCTACAGGCTCAAAATGAGAATCCATCGACCAAGGAGATCAAGGAATTACCTAGCAGAGCAGCCGAGCCAAAGAGACGACTGAAAGCGGATCTTCGGCAAAAGCAGCAGTAACAACGTCGGCGAGCGATGAACTGAAACTGAAGAGCTTGAAGGAAAGTTGAAATCGGAAGAAACCTTCGATCAACCCTCTCCTTCCATACTTATAGCAGGCTGCAGGCCATCCTGACCGTCGAAGCACCGCCACGCGGCACCCATCCGAGCCTCCGGGACGCCTCGACTGGCTCGCCAATCACCTCTGCCACGTGTCATGCTCCCAGTAGCAGAGACTCTTCGATTCCCCCTGCTGAAAGCATAAAAATTTACGCTATTGCTACACTATTGGATTGATATCACCTATAGCAAAAGGCGGATCCACTATCTTTGTCGGTACAGGCAACTGTTCCAACAGATCCTTCCGTGGCTCCGTCAGGCGCGTGTGTTCATGAACACCTACGAACTCTAGCACTGTATCCTCTAGCATTTCCACAAGGACTCCACCTGTACCCTGCAGAGAATAGGATGCATCAGTTCGCTGCAAAAATTTCACCCTCATAATAAAGTTATTTCAAAGAGGATCGTCTATTGAAATATATGAAATAAATAGTGGTGGACGATACTTCACTGGAAATAATTCAATATCATCTTGTGCTGTGATAGCTATCTCCGTGGTGTCCTCTCTCAGCTGCTCGGGTAAATATGGATCACATATGTGGACTTCCTTGATAGGTTCGTTTAGATATGACACGTCCAAGCATACCTCTGATACATAATCATGCGCGTGCTGCAAAAGGTACGCCGTGTCAAGAATATCTGAATCAAAATAAATATCAAATTGGAATACATGATTCAGAAATGGAATGTGTAGAAATATCTCCCTGGATGGGAGAAGTAAGCTCTGTTGAAGGATGAGGTGGCTGCAGAAGCTCTAATGGAGGAGGGTAATGCTCGGGATCCTCATGAATGGTTGTGTCCTCGTCTTGATGCACAACCTCCTCGTCGATAAGCTCAGGCTCCACATGGTTCTCTTTTGCCTCCTCATCAACTATCAATGCAGGATCTCTCTGGAATGGTGATGTTGGCTGCTCATGTGTGTCAATTTGTGGGGATGTATCGTGTGGAGTAGAATGCCCGCAAGCAAACCAAAAATGCAATCTATCCCCAAAAAAATCAAGACTGACATAGACGTCTTCCTCAATTGTTCCTGCAGCCGAAATATGGTTCATAACAAAATCTGCAAAGCGTAGCTCAAATGCATCGCCTATTGTAACGCTAACTGAACTAGTGAACCTCACTGACTCCAAGAGTCCCTCCAATAAGCTCTGAAATGTGTCCTCCTCTGGTGGCGCATATGATTCAGTTTCTGCTTCCCCCGCTACCTCTTCGTCCATCCACCCTTCATATGCAATAGCTGTAGCGTAGGATGCGGGATCGACGATGGCACATTCTGGCTCTGGTAATATGACGGGCGATGATTTTTGCCCGTAAGATGAAGAAGCTGAACTGATATCTTTGAAAATCATTGTAGCCTTAAGCCTGAGCGTATTGGTTTCAAGGTCTTCTTTCACCGATTCCAATAGAAAATTACCCCTTTCAATCTTGGCTTGCATTTCAATCTGATATGCGAGCATCACATCAAGAAGGTGATCTCCTGTCTGAGCGTTCTAATCAAAATCTGTGGTCGACATGGAAGCATGCATCCCATCCAAAAGGTATTCTCCCTTCTGAGCACTCTGATCAAAATAGTATTATCCCGTCTGAGCACTCTGATCAAAATCTGTGGTCCATATAGTATAATCCATAATACTTGATCAACAAAGATACATACCTGGAGAAAAATATCGATGGTACAAAAGAATATAGAAATGATAGTAATGGTGGCGAGTGTGAAAATTCACCGGTAATAGTCTACCAATCCTCTACAACGAATATGTACAATTTTGACGTGCATTTATATTTTATATATTCATGCACATCTTCTCCGTGATTTCCCATCGTTTTCCGTTGTTTCCTATTTATTCTCTTGTGATTTTTAGTTCCTTTTTACTTTCGGTGTGTTTTTGTGTTTTTTGCAGGATTGTTGGCGCAGGGGACATACAACGCTAACATCACGAGTCCCCGGAGCAACGGGAGGAGTCGCATGAGATCCTGAGGGTCATACGTCAATTCATATCATGAATCAGCCCTCAACCGATCGAGTGGACAGATCCACCTGATCGGTTTGTGCACATGTATCAGACCTGAGGAGAAGCAGCAATGAAGCAAACCCCAATCGATTGGTTCAGTGATCGGTTGGGTGCGACAGTCTTCTCTGTTTTGTGAGCCGAACTACACCCGATCGGTTGACTTGTCAACCGATCAGGTCACATGTAGCATTTCTTCACGAGCACAAGAGCCCAACGACTTCACCCAATCGGTTCAGTGACCAGGTGAAGTATCTCAGAAGCTGAAGACCCAATCAAACGGTCGTTTCAACCGATCGGTTGATGTTTCAACTGATCGGTTGATGTTTCAACCGATCGGTTGAATGTTTATTTTTGTCTTCTTGTGGGAATATTCCCTAGCATCTTGCCAAAATGTATATATAGCCCTAGGTTTCCCAGAAAATGAATCCCCATTTTCTTAACTGTTTTTAGGGGTTTTTGGCTGCTTTCAATTAAACTCACTTTGTAAGTTCTTTGATCTTTCTAATACTTTGATATTGCGTTTATATTACTGTTTGCTCTAGTATTCTATTGCTTGATCTTCATTTCAATGGCTGAAATTTGTTTTGTTGAACTATTGGTATGATTAGTGAGTAGTTTCCTAATCTGGGACATTGGTGGAAGCCCCTTTGTGGGTTCTTCCTAGAACGACTATAGGATTATGGATTCGATAGAATATAGGGATTTCAATAGTTACACTGGGTGTTTTATTGTCTCTGGCGGGAGAAAGACTGCCTTTGACCGTCAGGCCAAGGGAAAATAAAATGGGAGTTTGATCCCCTAGCCACAGCTCACACCCATAGCGTAGACATTGATTCCTAGCGCGTGGGAACGGCAGGATGAAATGTCAGGAGCAATTGTTACGAGCTTAGTGCTCCCGGAGTCGGTCAGTGTTGGACATTGGAATGCCCACCGTCCAAATCCGGGTAGACCTAGCGTATCATCCTGAGCATCGACCGGAATATCAGGTTCATGGGATGCTAGGTACCGCTATTAGAGGCAACGTCTCACCACTAAACTCTATAATCCGATCGTATTCCTATCCGTCAGTCGTAATAGAGAGAACTCATGATGGGGTGAAAACCAAAGTCCTAGGTTATTTTTTATATCTTACAACTTTTTGTAGTTTTATATCGTGACAACCACCGAGCGATAGGGCTAGCTCACCCACCGGGTGATCCGGTTCCTGTTTGATTTCAAGCAGATCACACGCCTCCTTGTGTTCGACCCCCAAGCCACATTTCGACACTGTGCACTTGCGGTTACAAATATTTATTCCGGGTATCCTCATCCGACTTTATATAGTGCCAAATCTAGGGGACGTCAAGCTCTATGGTGCCATTGCCAGGGAGGCAACGTGCTTGTTTCATATAGGACCCTATTAATCACTCGAGACTAGCTCACATCCTTACCACGTGATAGTTTTCATATTCTACACTTTTATTTTTATTCTTTATTCTTTATTTTCTATTTTTATTTGGCATTATACCATATGCGCTTCACAGGTATATCTGATTTTTGGTGCGCAGGAACTCGAGAAGTCTTGACGAATTAGTTCCTTTAGATCCCGAGATCAACGCCACTTTGAGGCGTATCAATGCTGAGAGAAGAAGAAGAGAAGAATTCGCCATGGGAGAAAATATCACTCCCAATAAGTCCTTGCTTGAGTACTCAATGTAGTCCATTGGGTCCACGTCCAGCATCCGACCTCCGGCCATCACGAACGGAAATTTCGAGCTGAAGCCATCGCTGGTGGCTTGGATCCAGCAGGACCAGTTTTTTGGAGCTCCTATAGAGAACTCGATCGAGCACCTGGACTCATTTCTGGAGAAGTGCGAGACTTTCAGAATCAAAGGCGTATCAACCGAAGCTATCCGGTTGAGATTGTACCCATTCTCTTTGCGGGACAAGGCAAAGCAATGGCTGACGGGGAAGGACCCCAACACATTTACAACATAGGAGTGGCTATCAAATGCATTACTGAACAAGTTCTTTCTTCTAGGGAAGACGATGAAGCTAAGGAGCGAGATCTCCTCCTTCTCCCAGGCCAGCCATGAATCCCTGCATGAAGCGTGGGTGAGATACAAGGAGATGCAGAGAAAATGCCCTCACCACAAGCTCCCCCACTGGTAGATAATCGACTTGTTTTACAATGGATTGAGGGACGACTTGAAGTCATCCATGGATGCCGCAGCGGGAGGATCCTTCATGGCAAGGAATGAAGTAGATGCCGGAAATATTCTGGAAAACATGGCATCTAACAATTAAAGGTGGAGCGATGAACGAGCTACACCGAAAGCTGGAGGAATGCACCGGGTGAGGAAGTTGACAAGCTGTCTAGCAAATTTGATTTACTTTCCACCCAGATCTCAGCATTTATGGTTGGAGCGGGTGGTGCCAACACTCAGCATGCAGTAGCGGTATGACGTGCGTTTATATCTCATATATTCACGCACGTCTTGTCACGCCCCGCTTCCCTAAAATGGAGGTGAGACGTGAGAAGGTCCGCTCAGACGTGGAGCTGTGAAGCTGCATGCCTGATAAGCGTCACTAAATCATATGCAGGTCCCTGTAACCACGAACGGAACAAAGATAATAACCAAAGGAGACAGAAATAAATTTCAATCTCAAAATTTGTCCAAATATAAATAATAAGTTCAACATCCAGAAAAGCTACCAGGCTACAACGAAAAGAGTCTAAGGCCAAAACACGGCCAACAAACAAAAGTACAAGGTAAAACAATGGTGCTACGCACCGACAACTAACAACAACTAACAGGCGACTCTAAACAGCCTCTAAGACTGGTCACCAGTGTCCACGAAGTCCTCGTCAACCACTGGCTCAGGCTCGACGTCCTCAAACACCTCGTCCCCAGCAACAAACTCTGGCTCAGGATCTAACATGTGACACCCAAAAGAGAGAGGGGCACATGTCAGCAAGTCTAAAAATAGACTTGAGCAAGGATAGTGAAAGGAAACTAACAACCTAGCAGTTATAATATTATGCAATGACATGACATTTAAGTATGATGCAACAGTTTAAAAGAAAAGACAAGCACGCACGATGTAGCCAAAAGCTACCAAATCACTAATGCACGAATCACTTATCACGATTTTCACTTTGTGCTCAGAGTTTTCGTCTTTTGGCTGAAGTAGCTGTACGGGCTAACTTCTACGCTCAAGTGAACGTTTAACCCTAACCCTCCACGTGTATATGGACTGGCGCCCATCTTCTGGATCACGAGCCAGGAAGTGTTTTTGGCAAAGGGGTGCACCTAGCCGGATCACTGTGTATGAGTCGAGATCCTACTCGCCGCAGCTTACATTTTAAAGTAGTGTGTGCTACACACTCATGATGACATTTCGATGCATGAACGACATGGCAAAAATGCAGATGATATTGCGTACAGTTAATCGAAAATAAACGTGACATGACAGCATGAATGAAAGCATGGTAAATGTGTCGGATCTAGCTTCGTTGTCAAGCTAGATCTAATAGGGCGTCTAGGCGACTATCATTTCATCGCCTAGTCTCTTTTACGCTAGTACACAAAATTGGCCTAAACGTGGCCTAAATAACACTGTCAAGTATCACTTGCCTGCTTCCGGTGATATCGGTTGTCGTGGGTTCGTCTCGTCGGGCGTTAGGCTATGGAACAACTGGTTCTCTGTTTGATTAAACACATGTCTGAATTAGGTTCGCTCCTACACATTTAAATAAATATTCATTCTATTAGGTTCTCTAACCTAGGGTGTTGTCCATTTCATAATATTAAGCCAGCTATCATATAACAACATTATTATATCAACTAAGGTTATAAATTATTACTAGTTGTTATCCTATATGTTTCATTAATGAAGGTAGGGTACTGCTCATATAAAACATCATTCATAAGTAAGAGTTCTGTTCTCACTTCTGAAGAGGAGCAACTAACAGTAAATAAGAAATTAATGTATGCACTTCATATACCCAACTGACATCTCATTAACCTATCGGTTTAACAAATATATAAACTTGTAGGGTACTGTTCATACTAGCATAGGGTACTGTTCATGGGCAGACTTATCAGTTGCATTCAACTCAAAAACTCTAAGAGTTTCCATAGGCACGGTACGGCTGCAACACTATACAATTCAAATTTGGGTTTTTAGCATATCTGTCCCTTAAATCTTGCGTATTTTGATATCTGTCCCCCAAATCTTGGTATTTGCTCTCAAGTCCCTTAAATTTTAAACAGGTAACATTAATAGTCCCTCTGTCTAAATTTCTATTAAAATCTAACGGAATAGGAATATTCCGTTAGTTTAAGGGGTTAATTGGGGGGTTAGGGTTAAGATTAGGGCTAGGGTTAGGATAGGGAGGGGCAGCGCCCCCTCCCCCACCGTCGCAGACGGCGGAGGGGGAGGGGGCGCCGCCCCTCCCCATGTTTTCGGGGGGAGGGGCGCCGCCCCCTCCCCCTCCGCTGTGTGAGGCGGAGGGGGAGGGGGCGGCGCCCCTCCCCCTCCGCCACATACGAGGCGGAGGGGGAGGGGGCGCTGCCCCCTCCCCATGTTTTCGGGGGGGAGGGGCGCCGCCCCTTCCCCCTCCGCTATTTGAGGCGGAGGGGGAGGGGGCGGCGCCCCTCCCCCCTGTTTTCTGGGGGGAGGGGGCGGCGCCCCCTCCCCATGTGTTCTGGGGGAGGGGCGCCGCCCCCTCCCCCTCCGCTGTTTGCAGCGGAGGGGGAGGGGCGCCGCTGCCCCCTGTTTTCTGGGGGGGAGGGGCGGCGTCCCCTCCCCCTCCGCCTCGTCTGAGGGGGAGGGGGAGGGGGCGCCGCCCCCTCCCCATGTTTTCGGGGGGGAGGGGCGCCGCCCCCTCCCCCTCTGCTGTGTGAGGCCGAGGGGGAGGGGGCACCACCCCTCCCGCTGTTTTCAGGGGGAGGGGCGGCGCCCCCTCCCCCTCCGCCTCAGACGAGGCGGAGGGGGAGGCGGCGCCGCCCCCTCCCGCTTGTTTTTTGGGTTGGGGGTAATTAACCTAATTAAGGGGGGTTAATGATTTATTTAACATTATTTCTTAATTAACTAACTGTAATCCTTAATTAATCATTAATTATTTTAACTTTTTAACAGAAAACAGGTTGGGGGACTATTAAGGTTAACTTTTAAAATTTGGGGGACTTATGAGCAAATACGAAGATTTGAGGGACAGATATCAAAATATGCAAGATTTAAGGGACAAATATGCTAAAAACCCTTCAAATTTAAAAGCTAACATGTAACAATCTCACAGGCTCACTGTTGTTTTATAAATGCATATAAGGCACTAGGCACTAGGCACTAGGCACAGGTTTCCAATTTAATGTATATAAGCAATACTATTTTTAATTCTCCAGAAGGCAACTTACCTATTTAAGTTCGTGCTCTCCTATTTGTTTTTCCCCTTGCGATTGCAGTGGCGGCTTCGAACGGAGGTTGCAGCGGCGAGAGCCGATCGGGTGTCGGTTCAGGGTGGAGGAGATGGCGGTGCGGGGTTGCGGTGCCTGGAAGAGATGGGGGCAAGCCACGCGAGGACAGGGAAAGGCTGTGACTATTGTGTTCGACGAAGGCGAGCTCGGCGTTGTGGAGGTGGCCGCCTGGAGTGGGGGTCTGCGGGCGCAGTGGCAGGTGGGGTCGGCGACTGAGGGTGCGGCTTGGCGAGAGACCGGAGGACCGTGAGGCGGGACCTGAGGGTGATGGTTCGCGCGTAGATGTTGCGGCGTGGGTGACCCGGAGGTAAGGGGGTTCTTCGCGAGAGCGCTGGGGCTAGGTATTTGGACGGAGGGTTGGAGGGGACAGGTCGGAGAATGAAGCTGGGCGGAGGCGCACCGGTGAGGGGACGTTCTGTTTTGGGACTTTGGGCTGAGAGAGAAGGGATTGAGCGGTGGCGGAGCTTCGAATGGGTCTGGGTGTTCGGAGTTAGAGACTACCGCCTATAAGAAGATGAAAGGCAGAGAGGCAGTTGAAATTTCTTGAGCCTGGGTTTCGCGTACGTGGGGGTGACATGTGGGGAGACGTGGGGTAGCTGCTGATGGGGTACTGGGGAGTTAAGTTGTTAAGATATGAAGAGATTTAGATTTTTTATGTTATTCGTTCCTACTGATTTTAGTGGATTCGTTTCCTTTATTAAAAATCAACACGTTGTGATTGAAACCCATCAGTATTTTGCATTAGGAGTTTAGTTAAGGAAAATGATTAGTTTTGGTCTTTTTTTTTGTTTGAACCCCACCAAAAGGTTAGGCTAGGTAAACATTTGATTTTTGAATTGTTTTTTTAAACATAAACAGACTTTCAAAGTGAAATTTTTTTTTAAAAAAAAGTTTTATTAATGGATAATAATAATGTTATAGCAGCTGATTGGTCTCACGAGATCCAAAATTTAAAAAGAAGATATCGGGGGAATGTGCCTTCAAGAGGATCGTGGATACGGGGTCCGGCTACATGTCGGGACTACGGAAATACAACAATAAAACCAAATACGAAAATACTCGTACGAAACAGCATACGCACAAAATACGTACGACCGGAAGTGGCCGTTACATCCTACCCACCTTAAGAAAAGATTCCGCCCTTGGAATCTACATCAACTACGGCTCAGGAAATAAGTGCGGGAAGCGCTCTCTCATATCGTCCTCGCGCTCCCATGTGGACTCTCCAGGGAAACCATGATGCCACTGCACTCTAACCAAGTCGACAGTCTTATTCCTCAACTGCTTCTGCTGTCGATCCAGAATCTCAACTGGCTGCTGATCATAGGTCAGATCCGGACGAATCGTGATCTCCGAGAAATCCACAGCATGCGACGGATCACTGACGTATCGACGTAACTGAGATACGTGGAATACATCGTGAACTCCCTCCAGTGATGGCGGCAACGCCAAGCGATAAGCCACCGCTCCAACTCTCTCCAAGACATCGAAAGGCCTAATATACCTTGGGCTCAGCTTGCCTCTCTTTCCAAATCGAATAACTCCTCGATTTGGAGCGATCTTGAGAAAAACATGGTCTCTAGGCTGAAACTCCAACGGTCGCCGTTTAGCATATGCCCAATACTTGAAACGGTCCTGTGCAATCCTCAGCTTCTCCCGGATGTTTCTCACAACATCCACAGCTTCCACGATCATCTCAGGCCCCAACAACTCCCAATCTCCAACGGCATCCCAGCTCAGTGGCGATCGACATTTCCTTCCGTATAGCACGGCGAATGGTGACATGCCAATACTCGCCTGGTAGCTGTTATTATAGGCAAACTCAACAAGGTGGAGATGATCCTCCCAAGAACCCTTGAAGTCCAACATACATGCCCTCAGCATGTCCTCCAAGATCTGGATCGTCCTCTCGGACTGGCCATCCGTCTGTGAATGGTACGCCGTGCTGAAACTCAGACTCGTACCCAAACTCTTCTGCAGACTCTGCCAAAACTGAGATGTGAATCTCGTGTCTCTGTCCGACACGATACTCACGGGGACTCCGTGAAGTCTCACGATCTCCTGTACGATTCACGTTACATTACTATCTAAACTAGAGAAAGGAAATAAAAACGGAGAGTAAAGAATTTACCTCCAAATATCTCCTTACTAGTGTATCAGTGGACTGTCCTACTCAGAAGGGAATAAAGTGCGTAGATTTGGTCAATCGGTCTACGATCACCCAAATCGCGTCATTCTGCTTCGGACTCCGAGGTAGTCCAGTCACGAAGTCCATAGTGATGTGTTTCCACTTCCACTCCGGAATCGGAAGCGGCTGTAGCAACCCTGCTGTACGCTGATGCTCCACCTTAACCTGCTGACAGACCAAACACTTGGCAACGCTTCGTGCCACACTCCGCTTCATGCCATGCCACCAATAGTTTAGGCGAAGGTCCTTGTACATCTTGATGCCTCCAGGGTGTACAGAATATGGCGAGCTATGTGCCTCAACAAGAAACTCCTCTCTGATATCTCCAGCTGGCACACAAACTCTGGCTCCATACCTCAGCGAGCCATCCTCATAAATCCGAAAGTCAGTCCACAGGCCGGCTTCTACCTGCTCACGGATCCTCTTCAGCTTCGAATCTCCAGCCTGACCTGCCTTGATCTGTTCCATGATCGTCGACTGTATCTGCATACACATCAATGACGAAGCCTCTCCAGGAAGTACAATCTCAATACCAGACTCACAGAAATCCTGTTGCAACCTCCACTGTGAAGTCAACATCATCACTGCTGGTAGTCTGCTCAGTGCATCAGGAACCACATTCACCTTACCAGGATGGTACTGCAAGTCAATCTCATAATCTGCCATGAGCTCCAACCATCGACGCTGTCGCATGTTGAGCTCCTTCTGCGTAAAGATATTCTTCAAGCTTTTGTGATCAGTGAAGATCTTCACCTTCTCACTCAACAAGAAGTGCCTCCAAATCTTGAGCGCAAACATGACTGCTGCCAACTCCAAGTCATGCGTCGGGTAATTCTTCTCATGGGTCTTGAGCTGACGAGAAGCATATGCAACCATGTGCCCATGCTGGTGCAACACACAACCGAGACCCTTGCCAGAAGCATCGCAAAAGATCTCAAATCCTCCACTCCGATCGGGCACAGCAAGAACAGTGGCAGTCGTCAATCTCTCCTTCAGAACACCAAAGGCTTTCTCACAACCATCAGACCAAACAAATGGTACATCCTTCCGCGTCAGTCTGGTCATCGGCTCTGCAATACGGGAGAAGTCCTTAATAAAGCGCCGATAGTAACCTGCAAGACCAAGGAAACTCCTGATCTCAGACGCTGACTGCGGAACATGCCACTCTCTGTTAGCCTTAATCTTCTCGGGATCCACAGATATGCCGTCTCCTGAGACCACATGTCCAAGAAAAGCCACTCTATCCAGCCAGAACTCTCACTTGGAATACTTCGCATACAAACGATGCTTCCTCAGAATCTCCAACACTGTCCTCAAGTGTGATGCATGTTCTTCCTCCGACTTTGAATAGATCAGAATGTCGTCAATAAAGATAACGACAAACTTGTCTAGAAAGTCATAGAAGATCAGATTCATCAGATTCATAAAAACTGCGGGCGCATTAGTCACACCAAAAGGCATAACGACGAACTCGTAGTGACCATATTTCGTCCTGAACGCTGTCTTCGGGACATCTTCCTTCCTCACCTTCAGCTGGTGATATCCACTCCTTGGATCCAATTTGGAGAATACCCTCGATCCTCTGAGCTGATCAAAAATGTCATCGATTCGCGGCAATGGGTATTTATTCTTGATAGTCATAGCATTCAGCTCTCTGTAGTCCACGCACATGCGACGCGAACCATCCTTCTTCTTCACCAGCAAGACCGGTGCTCCGCACAGAGACACACTAGAATTAATGTAACCTTTCTGTAAAAGCTTATCCAGCTGCCTCCGCAACTCCTCCAACTCCGCTGGAGCCATACGATATGGTGCCTTCGAAATGGGCTTCACTCCCAGAATAAGATCAATAGAAAACTCAAGAGCTCGGTCGGGCGGCAGTCCAGACATCTCCTTGGGAAAGACGTCATCGAATTCTTGCACCACAGCTGGTCTATCCTGCTCCATCTACATAGCCACAATCTCCACTGGTCTGGCTCGAAATCTGACAGGGCCAAGCGAACTGCTACCCCGGCTGAACTCAAATACTGGATGTCCGGGGATCTCGAACACCACCTTCTTCCTCCGGCAGTCAATCGTAGCATAGAAGCTTGCAAGCCAATCCATTCCAAGTACTACATCGTAGTTGATGATGTCATGGACAATGAAATCAGCGTAAAGCTCATGTCCACAGACCACCAAAGGGCAAGAGTTGCAACCACGATGCATCGTGACCACGCCATTCCTTGTAACGATGTTCCAACTCTTGGGAAGAGGGAATGTCGTCATTGAATGCTTCTCCACGAAACTCCGGGATAGGATGCACATCGATGCACCAGAGTCAAAGAGGACTCGTGCAGGAAATGTGCAAACCAGAATTACACCTAACAGACAATCTAACAATCAAACCCTATTCTAGCAAACAAACATATGCAAGCAACCAAAAGAAATATGATAACTAAAACTAACTAAGGAAAGAAACAGCTAGATTGAGGATTACCTGCGATAACCTCATCCATAGTCTCGGTTTCCACAGCAGTCATCAGAAAAGCCTGTCTCCTCGGCTGCATGGCCTGCTGAAAAGCCTACCTCTGCGGCACGAGAGCCGCTCCACGACCAGCAGGTGCCGGTGCCCTCCGCTGCAACGGCTGTGCTGCAACAGGTGCCTTCCAAGGCTGCTTGGCGCTCGGGCAATCCTTCAGAGTATGCGAAGCATCGCCGCAGACCAAGCATTGACCCAAAAGCCTCCTGCACTGATCCTTCACATGACCCGGCTTCCCACAATGATTGCACGTCTTCAGAACAGGCCCACCTGGCCTCTTAAACTGAGCTGGCTGGTTGGGCTTGAACCCTGGCCTCATCACTGCCCTGACATGTTCCATAGGCCTCTTCCCAGCTCCAGAAATCTGTCCTCTCTTCTGGTTCACGATCCGCTCCTACCTCTTCGCCGCAATCAAAACCTTCTGATAGGTCTCCGCATCAGAAGAAGTCACATAGCTCTGAAGATCCAAAGAAAGCCCCTGCAGAAATCTTTGGGCCCTCTCATCAGCATCCTGCACCATCTTCGGTGCGAAACGACTCAGCCTAGTGAACTCCTGGTGGTACTGATCCACCGTTAAGCTTCCCTGCTTCAGGTCAATGAAGCGATGCGCCATCTCCCTCCTGGCGGCCTTCAAAAAATATTCCTCATCAAATCTGGACTTGAAAGTATCCCAAGATATCGGCTCCCCTAGCAACTCTTCCTCGGCGTCTGACCAGTTCCGAGCGTTATCCTTAAGCTGTCGATTCGCCAAGTCAACCCATCCAGCCG
Source organism: Scilla litardierei (assembly GCA_030789695.1). NCBI lineage: Eukaryota > Viridiplantae > Streptophyta > Magnoliopsida > Asparagales > Asparagaceae > Scilla > Scilla litardierei. The sequence continues at coordinate 59,593,100 of CM061138.1, forward strand.
GGTCGATCTTTGACATCTTCAAGTTATCCTCCATGTTCTTGGTCCACTCATCCGCAGCCAGAGGTCCTTCGGTCCCATCGAAGTAAGCGGGACCCAGCTCCCGAAACTGCTTCGCACCAGGCTCGAAGCGAGGGACATTCTGGACAGGCGGCGTTGCACGAGCAGGTGGAACATTCCGGGCATTCTGCAGCATCCCCTGCTGCACCTGCATCATCTGATGCATCATCCGCATGATCTCTCCATTGGTGGGATCCTGATCTGGCTCCTCGTCGCGAGGGGGCACACCACCACCAGCACGGGTATTCCGTCTCCCAGCCATCTATTGACATAGGAAAACAAAATAAATTAGACTCATAGCTTATGACTCGGATGTCGAACTTTATTTATTGGACATTCTAATATTATTATCGTTGTTCCGATAGTTCGCAGTTACAGAAAAGAAGTGACCTGCATGGGCCACCAACAAAACCTGTCACGCCCCGCTTCCCTAAAATGGAGGCGAGACGTGAGAAGGTCCGCTCAGACGTGGAGCTGTGAAGCTGCACGCCTGATAAGCGTCACTAAATCATATGCAGGTCCCTGTAATCACGAACGGAACAAAGATAATAACCAAAGGAGACAGAAATAAATTTCAATCTCAAAATTTTTCCAAATATAAATAATAAGTTCAACATCCAGAAAAGCCACCAGGCTACAACGAAAAGAGTCTAAGGCCAAAACACGGCCAACAAACAAAAGTACAAGGTAAAACAATGGTGCTACGCACCAACAACTAACAGCAACTAACAGGCGACTCTAAACAGCCTCTAAGACTGGTCACCAGTGTCCACGAAGTCCTCGTCAACCACTGGCTCAGGCTCGACGTCCTCAAACACCTCGTCCCCAGCAACAAACTCTGGCTCAGGATCTAACATGTGACACCCAAAAGAGAAAGGGGCACATGTCAGCAAGTCTAAAAATAGACTTGAGCAAGGATAGTGAAAGGAAACTAACAACCTAGCAGTTATAATATTATGCAATGACATGACATTTAAGTATGATGCAACAGTTTAAAAGAAAAGACAAGCACGTACGATGTAGCCAAAAGCTACCAAATCACTAATGCACGAATCACTTATCACGATTTTCACTTTGTGCTCAGAGTTTCCGTCTTTTGGCTGAAGTATCTGTACGGGCTAACTTCTACGCTCAAGCGAACGTTTAACCCTACCCCTCCACGTGTATATGGACTGGCGCCCATCTTCTGGATCACGAGCCAGGAAGTGTTTTTGGCATAGGGGTGCACCTAGCTGGATCACTGTGTATGAGTCGAGATCCTACTCGTCGCAGCTTACATTTTAAAGTAGCGTGTGCTACACAATCATGATGACATTTCGATGCATGAACGACATGGCAAAAATGCAGATAATATTGCGTACAGTTAATCGAAAATAAACGTGACATGGCAGCATGAATGAAAGCATGGTAAAGGTGTCGGATCTAGCTTCGTTGTCAAGCTAGATCTAATAGGGCGTCTAGGCGACTATCATTTCATCGCCTAGTCTCTTTTACGCTAGTACACAAAATTGGCCTAAACGTGGCCTAAATAACACTGTCAAGTATCACTTGCCTGCTTCCGGTGATGTCGGTTGTCGTGGGTTCGTCTCGTCGGGCGTTAGGCTATGGAACAACTGGTTCTCTGTTTGATTAAACACATGTCTGAATTAGGTTCGCTTCTACACATTTAAATAAATATTCATTCTATTAGGTTCTCTAACCTAGGGTGTTGTCCATTTCATAATATTAAGCCAGCTATCATATAACAACATTATTATATCAACTAAGGTTATAAATTATTACTAGTTGTTATCCTATATGTTTCATTACTGAAGGTAGGGTACTGCTCATATAAAACATCATTCATAAGTAAGAGTTATGTTCTCACTTCTGAAGAGGAGCAACTAACAGTAAATAAGAAATTAATGTATGCACTTCATATACCCAACTGACATCTCATTAACCTATCGGTTTAGCAAATATATAAACTTGTAGGGTACTGTTCATACTAGCATAGGGTACTGTTTATGGGCAGACTTATCAGTTGCATTCAACTCAAAAACTCTAAGAGTTTCCATAGGCACGGTACGGCTGCAACCCTATACAATTCAAATTTAAAAGCTAACATGTAACAGGCTCACTGTTGTTTTATAAATGCACATAAGGCACTAGGCACTAGGCACTAGGCACAGGTTTCCAATTTAATGTATATAAGCAATACTATTTTTAATTCTCCAGAAGGCAACTTACCTATTTAAGTTCGTGCTCTCCTATTTGTTTTTCCCATTGCGATTGCAGTGGCGGCTTCGAACGGAGGTTGCAGCAGCGAGAGCCGATCGGGTGTCGGTTCGGGGCGGAGGAGATGGCGGTGCGGGGTTGTGGTGCCTGGAAGAGATGGGAGCAGGCCGCGCGAGGACAGGGAAAGGCTGCGACGATTGTGTTCGATGAAGGCGAGCTCGGCGTTGTGGAGGTGGCCGCCGGGTGGGGGTCTACGGGCTTAGTGGCAGGTGGGGTCGGCGACTGAGGGTGCGGCTTGGCGAGAGACCGGAGGGCCGTGAGGCGGGACCTGAGGGTGATGGTTCGCGCGTAGATGTTGCGGCGTGGGTGACCCGGAGGTAAGGGGGTTCTTCGCGAGAGCGCTGGGGCTGGGTATTTGGACGGAGGGTTGGAGGGGACAGGTCGGAGAATGAAGCTGGGCGGAGGCGCAACGGTGAGGGGAAGTTCGGTTTCGGGACTTTGGGCTGAGAGAGAAGGGATTGAGCGGTGGCGGAGCTTCGAATGGGTCTGGGTGTTCGGAGTTAGAGACTACCGCCTATAAGAAGATGAAAGGCAGAGAGGCAGTTGAAATTTCTTGAGCCTGGGTTTCACGTGCGTGGGGGGTGACGTGTGGGGAGACGTGGGGTAGCTGTTGATGGGGTACTGGGGAGTTAAGTTGTTAAGATATGAAGAGATTTAGATTTTTATGTGATTCGTTCCTACTGATTTTAGTGGATTCATTTCCTTTATTAAAAATCAACACGTTGTGTTTGAAACCCATCAGTATTTTGCATTAGGAGTTTAGTTAAGGAAAATGATTAGTTTTGTTCTTTTTTTTGTTTGAACCCCACCGAAAGGTTAGGCTAGGTAAACATTTGATTTTTGAATTGTTTTTTTAAACATAAACAGACTTTGAAAGTAAAATTCTTTTTAAAAATTTTTTTTTATTACTGGATAATAATAATGTTATAGTAGCTGATTGTTCTCACGAGATCCAAAATTTAAAAAGAAGATATCGGGGGAATCGCGCCTTCAAGAGGATCGTGGATACGGGGTCCGGCTACATGTCGGGACTACGGAAATACAACAATAAAACCAAATACAAAAATACTCGTACGAAACAGCATACGCACAAAATACGTACGACCGGAAGTGGCCGTTACACGTCTTCTTTTGTGCTTTTCCACTATTTTCCACCGTCTTGTATTCGTTTTCTCGTGTTTTCTTGTTTTCTTTCACTTTTCCATGTTTTTGTATGTTTGCAGAAGTTTGCCGGTGTAGGGGACATAAAACGATGATATCATGAGTCCCCAGAGCAACGGGAGGAGTAACGCGTGATCCAGGGGGTCAAACGACGAAGATCGCCATCTTTCAGCCCCCACCCGATCGGTTCGATAGGCCAACCGATCGGGTGATGCATGCGTGAACGACCCGGTCAACTGCTGAAGCAAGGAATGTATCAACCGATCGGGTCACCGACCGGTTCAACCCGACCACTCTCTGTGAAAATTGGAGCTAAAATTCAACCGATCGGGTGATATTCACCCGATCAGTTCGCCTGTAGCCGTTTCCCCGAAGAAGACGACGCGGAGAGCTCACCCGACCGTCAGCACACCGTGCCAAAACGTCTGAAGTTACTGTCTTTTGGGCAACAATTCCAACCGATCCATTGATTTATCAACCGATCGGTTCACCCGACGACGATCAAAATCCAAACGAAGAGCAGCTTCCATCAACCGACCGTGTCGTCTGACCGGGTGAAGTCTCAAAGATGGATGCCGAAGTTCGCAGCAGGTCACCCGATCAGGTGATTCTTCACCCGATCGGGTGATGTCGTTTTCTATAAATACAGAACCTAGGTTTCCAGATTCGGGAGAGTTGTTATTTTTTGCTATTTTTTCTCTCTCTTGACGGCTGTAATTTTATAGATATTTGTAAGTTGTTTGATCTTTACCAAACTTTAATATAGTGTTATTTGTATTGCTCTTACTGCTTTTCAATCGCCTGATCATGTTTTAACAGTCGATTTTGATTTAGATCGCATTTTACCTAATATGTGTGAGTAGTTCCCAAATCTGGGATTTCGGTGGAAACCCCTTCGTGGGTTCTCTCCGATGCGTCCATAGGACTAGGAAATCGATAGGGATTAGGAATCTATCGGTTACGCGGAGTGTTTCATTTTCATCGGCGGGAAAAAGACCGCCTTTGACCGTTGGGCCAAGGGGGACTAAACTTGGCGGTTAACTCCCTAGCCATAGTTCACGCCCTAAGCGTAGATGTCGAATCCTAGCGCGCGGGAGCGGCATGATGAGACGTTGGGAGTTATCATTGCGAGCTTAGTGCTCTCGGAGTCGGTCAGTGTTAATGGACATGGGAATGCCCACTGACCGAACCCGGGTAGTCCTGCGTATCATCCTGGGCACCGACCGGAATATCGGGCCCATGGGACGCATGTATCACTCTTAGAGGAAACGTCTCACCATTAGACCCTGCTTTCGATCGTTATCCTACCCGTAGGCCGTATCGGCGAGAATCGCACGATAGGGTGGAAACCGAAGTCCCGAATTTTCCCTTTATATTGTTTATCCCTCGCATTCTATTTTCCGTGACAACCCATCATCCGATTCGGGCTAGCTCGCCCAGGGGGTGAATCCGGTCCTTCTTGACACAAGCACAACCACGCCTCCCTGAGTTCAACCCCCAAGTCACACTACAACACCGTGCGCTTGCGGTTATAAATATTTAAATCTCACGCCCCCATTCATATATTGCACACATCTGACACACACAACGAGGGGACGTCAAGCTTTATGGCGCCGTTGCCGGGGAGGCAACGTGCTTGTTATTTTAGGATCTCATGAACCCTTGAGTCTAGCTCTCATCTATATCTCGCGATAATTTTCGCATTCTTCTTTTTCACTTTTATTTTCTTATTTTTATTTTCTATTTTATCTGTTTCCTTCCCACTTCTCGCTTCACGGCTGTTTGTTGTTTTTAATGCGCAGGAGTTCAAGAAGTCTCGACGACTTGATTCCCATTGACCTGGAGATAAACGCCACCCTAAGGCGTTTAGCCGCAGAGAAGCGAAGAAGAGAAGATCTTGAAACTATGGGGGAGAACACCCCACCTCACAAGTCCCTGCTGGAGTACTCGATGACATCCATCGAGTCCACCTCCACCATCTGTCCTCCTGCTATTACGGCGCAAAGCTTCGAGCCGTCTTTGGTGACGTGGATCCAGCAGGATCAATTCTCGGGGGCACCCATGGAGAGCCCCATTGAACATTTGGACTCCTTCTTGGAGAAATGTGACGCCTTCCAGATAAATGGTGTCACAACTGAGGCGATCCGTCTGAAGCTATTCCCCTTCTCTCTGTGAGATAAGGCCAAGTTGTGGCTTAGGGGGAAGGACCCAAATACATTCAACACTTGGGAGAAGCTTTCAAACGCTTTTCTGACGAAGTTCTTTCCTCCGGGAAAGACCATGAAGCTGAGGAGTGAGTTCTCCTCCTTCTCCCAGGCCAGCCACGAGTCCTTGCATGAAGCTTGGACGAGATATAAGGAAATGCAACGAAGATGCCCTCATCATGAGCTTCCGAAATGGCAGATAATTAATCTGTTCTACAACGGATTGAGGGATGACTTGAAATCTTCCATGGACGCCGTGGCTGGAGGGTCCTTCATATCCAAGAGTGAAGAAGATGCCGGACAAATTCTAGAAAATATGGCATCAAACAATGAGCGGTGGTGTGATGAGAGAGCCACACCTAGATCTGGGGGTATCCACAGGGTCGAGGACGTCGACAAATTATCCAGCAAGTTTGACTTGTTGTCGACCCAGATCTCCTCATTGATGGTATGAGCCGGGGGTGCCAGTACACAACATATTACAGCGGTGGAAGCTGAAGTCTATGGAGAATTCGACGGTGGTGACATCTCACCACCGTTGGACCAAGCGAGCGCACTATTCTACAATCCTACGGGAAATGCGCCGTATCCACCATGGACTAGCTCCAACCCGGCCTACTCTCTGAACAACCAGAACCACCCCAACCTTAGTTACAGGGCACCATATCAGCAGCCGCCTCCTCAGCAACAGCAGCAGCCGATATATCAGCCTGCTAGGCATCAGCACCAGCAGTTTCAGCAGTAGCAGCCTCCACAACAGTATCAGTAATATGCTCCCAGAAATCAGCAACCAGTTCAGCAGCAGCAGCAATATGACCAACAGAGGGCCATCTCTCCGGTTGAGCCCCTTTATACTCAATATATCACCAACCAGGAGAAGATAAATTTGAAACTGGAAATGGGACACCGGGCTCTCACAGACCAAGTAACCCAGCTGGGGTTACAAGTGGCGAACCTTTCAAGGTCGTAAAATCTATTGCCGCCACAACCTGAAGTTAACCCGAGGGGAGTAAACCAAACTTTGGCACTCACGCATGAGCATGTGAATGTGTCCGCTATCGTGTTAAGGAGCGGAACGCAAATCCCCACAAGAGTGCCCAGAAAGGAACCGGAAGCACCATTGGTTGTGGAGCGACCGATTGAAAAATTGAATGACACCGGTGCTTCGTCGCCAAAGCCAACAACTCCGGAGGGAGTTCCTGACGAGGAAAAGAAGAAAAAAGAGGAAGGGAGCCTCAAGGTATTCAAGCCCGTTGTGCCTTTTCCACAACGGCTAGCCCAAGCCAAGATAGACGAGAAGAATGGCAAATTCTTTGCCATGATCAAGGATCTAAGCTTGCAAATCCCCTTCCTCGAAGCTATCGAGACGATTCCCTCCTACGCCAAATTTCTAAAGGACTTAGTGACAAGAGGGTGCAGAAAGGAGAAGGTCGTATTGACGGCGGAATGCAGCGCTCTCATTCAGATAGCAAATCCGCCTAAGCTTAAAGACCCGGGGAGTTTCTCTATCCCTTATGCGATCAGGGAGGTAAAGATCCATCGTGCGCTCGTCGATCTTGGAGCAAGCGTCAGTTTGATGCCCCTGTCGATGTATAGGAGGATAGGGATGGGTGACTTGGAGCCCACCGGAATGACCCTACAGCTTGCAGACCGATCGGTCAAATATCCGGTGGGGGTTGTAGATGACCTCCATGTCAACGTAAGTGGGGTGCATGTTCCTGTGGACTTCATTGTCATGGACATGCCTGAAGATGCACACACCCCCATCATTCTTGGACGGCCTTTCATGGCCACAGCTGGCGTTTTGATTGACGTGAAGAATGGGAAGCTTTCCCTTAACATCGGCAACGAGAAAGTCGAATTTGACTTGGGGTTGTCAATGAAGCACCCTGATCCCCCGGACGATCTAAGATGCAATGTGCTGGAGTTAGAAGAAGAGAGAGCTGTGGAGGAAAGCTCCTGGGAAATTCTTTCAAGAAATACCCCCGATAGCATGGGGGACTCAGAAGAACGTGACGGCCTGAAGAATGATGACGCTACTGGGAAAGCGGATGCGGCACACACGATCCCTTCCCGATTTTAGAAAGCTCTTCCAACGAGGAGGAAAGGGAAAGAGCCCATGAGGCTCACCGGTGACGAGATCCGAATCCTGAAACGAGTGGCGGTGGACGCCAACATGAGGGAAAAGCCCCCGAATCCCGTCAACAAGGGTAGGGTCGTCGAGCAAGTTTTCTTCTCACCACCGACAACACCGAAGACCGCCAGCTCTGAGTCCGAAGCGATGCCGATTTTAGGGCATCACCCCCGTCCGCCTTGAGTATCATCCATGGGCGTCGAGCAAACGACGACAAACAAAAGCGCTTCATGGGAGGCAACACATGCTCTAAACTTTTATCTTCGTTTTTAGGATATTTATTACCTTTATTTTTTCTATTTTAATAATTAAATTCAGCCGCGCGATCATCAGTCGAGAAACTTAGGCCATTCGTGAATTTTTGCAGGAAACAAGCCCTCACCCGATCGGGTGGTTATTCAACTGATCGGGTGAGACGTATCAGACGATGGCTGTATCTGCTCTCCTTGCGAACCGGTCAGGTGAAGCAAAACGTGACCGGGTGGCAGACCATGTGAGCTGAGCAGAATTCTCGGGAATTTTTGGAAATGATCAACCGATCAGGTGATGCAAAGCATGGTCGTGTGACAGACCGGGTGAGCTGTACTAAACTTTCGGGAAAAAGTGTGAAGCGACGAACCGATCGGTTAAGTTCTCAACCGATCGGATCGCCTGTAGCCAACTTTCAGCAAAAATTTCGACCTAAAAGTCAACCGATTGGGTGACATTTCACCCGATCGGTTTGACTTAAACTCTATATAAGCCCGACCCCCTCACCCGTTCATCTCCCTCGCCCGACCCCGATTCCCTCTCAACCGTTTCGACTTCCCCGAGCTCCAACCAGTGTCGTTTCTCTCTCAACCGACCCAAAACCCCTCCAATCGATCTCTGCCCTCTCCTTTTCCATCTCTCCATCGATCTCTCCCCCTTCCTCTTCGATTTCGCCCGCACCCAAAGCCCTAATTTTCGCCCAGACACCCCCATTTTTGAAAATTTGCTGAAAATAGTTGCTGCGGCTTCACACTTCTCCACGTCGCATAGCGTTGGGACTTCTACGAGCAAGGATCTTCTTCTCGCTTGGGTAACTTTGCTCCTTAGCTCAATTTTATATTTTGCCCTAGAATTTCATTTTGTGTTAGTGTGTATTCATCATATCTTGCATACACTCACACACACAGGACTCCTGCACAATGCCTCCTCGCCGTGCTAAACCCACCAACGCCAGCACGTCCAACCCTAGACCTACCCGGTGCGCTCGTCGCACACAATCCCCCACCCGACCCACCACCGCCACCAATTCATCCACCACCCCCGCCCCACGACCCTCTGACCTCGTTTACATTGGTGATACCGAATACCAGGTGACATTCCGTGACGACGACGAAGCTGACCAGTTCATGTCCATGCTCCTCCTAGCAGGAGTTGGTGGTCATGCAACTTAGCAGTCAGTCGAGCGTGACCTACCCGTCCTTCAAAGCCTCATTCGTCATATTCGCACTGACTCACCCGATGATTCCGAGCTTGACATCCCACCCCCACCACTCATGGTCCTCAGCACAGGGCCCCATCACCACCCCCAGAGGGTGGTGCCTCTGCTCGATATATTCCCATCCACTTTTTGCCTCCCCCTATTTTTTGTGCCCATCTGTCTTTGCGGGGCCCTGCTTTACCATAGCTTAGGGGAGGACCCACTCACGCATCAGGTCCCATTTTTATTTTTATTTCCATTCTTTTCTTTTATTGACCTCCCCCTTGCTTATCTCTGCATTTTCACGACAACATCTTATCGCTAGCATTGTCATGTCTAGCTTGGGGGAAGTCAAATTTTTCTGTGTGCTGTCATGTGTCGTTTTTTTTGTGTGTTTGTTTATTTATCGTGTCGTGTGATTTTTTTATTTTTATTTTCTGTTTTTATGTCGTGTGGTGTGATCATTACTTTTATTCTCGTTTTCAGTTTCGTTTGTGTGTTTTCCTTGTTCTTCATGTCTTTTTGTGTCGGTGCGCATTCCCCCCCATTTTCATTGCCCTCCCGTATTTACTTTTATTGCATTGAGGGCAATACAAGCTTCAGCTTGGGGGAGTCGCACTTTGTGCGTCATTTGCGTCTTTTTCTTCGTTTTTTGAGTCATTTTTCTCTGTCTTTATCTTTTTCTTTTTCTTATCTTCTTTTTTATCTCTTTCTCCTAGAGATGAACCCTATGATGAATTTCCATAAAAATCACACACACACTTAGCATGGCTTCAATAATCAAATTCACTAACCCTAGGAAGTCGAGTCCTCCTGCATTTCATGCATCGTGGGTCCATTTTGCTTTTTTGTGAGTCGTGTGTCGTGCCTAACTGTTTGGTGTGCTTCTACTTTGTGATTATGTTTTATATACCTGTCCAGGAATGACCCCTAGATTATCATGCTTCGATTTGAATATGCGGTATTTTCCTATCTTATCTGCTTCTGTATGCATGAATATACATATTGTATGCTTTATTTAGCATGTGTCGGGATTCCACAGTTAGGACTAGGATAACCCATTTTAGCCTATGCTCTGATCAGCAAAATATCTCCCTTGCCCAAGTGTTTAGTATCCGACTTCTTTTTATTTTTACTTGGTGCAAATCCCCTCGTCGTGTACCGTTCTCCCACTTGGGAGAGTACACATGTTTATATCCCAATATCCAAAAATCCAAAAAAGGATAAAAGAAAAACCAAAAAAAGAAAAGAGAAAAGAAAATATATATATATGTATATGTATAGCCAAAAATCCAAAAGAAAAAAATACATATATCCAAAACCCAAAAAAATGTGTGTGAATATTTCCCTACCTATCGAGAATAAAGGGAAGGCGAGAATTTGCACCAAGTGTTCTACTCCACATCATCTCAACCCCCGTCGCTTTCGAAAACACTTGGAATAGGGAATTTCTAGCTATTATCAGACGATAGGGTGGTGATGTCCGAGTCCCTAGCTGTGGAGTCCTTGACACATGATGAGTTTTTATTCTCATACTCTTCTCATGCATGCTTGAGCTATATATTCACCGCTACTTCTAAATCGAATCAATATTTGGGTCATTTCTTGGATTTGTGTTTATGGAGCCTATTGCATGATGTAGATAGTGACACCAACTGCTAGCACACGAACACACTCACTCGTGCTTCACGGCGTGGGCCCACGGCACTTGTCTGGACTCGTATTCCTCGGTTTAGTGATGTGATTTGGCGTTTGCTTGCTTGGTGTGGCGTTTTTTGTTTTGTTGGCCCTGACGGGCGATTTAGGATTTAGAGTTCTCTTCTTTCTCTCTTTCTCTCTATTTTCTCCCTGCGAGCTCCTACTCTCACTCGTCTTCCTCGAGGACGAGGAAGGGTTCAGCTTTTGGGATTTTGACGTGCGTTTATATTTCATATATTCACGCACGTCTTCTTTTGTGTTTTTCCGCTATTTTCCGCCGTCTTGTATTCGTTTTCTCGTGTTTTATTGTTTTCTTTCACTTTTCCGTGTTTTTGTATGTTTGCAGAAGTTTGCCGACGTAGGGGACATAAAACGACGATATCATGAGTCCTCAGAGCAACGGGAGGAGTCACACGTGATCCAGGGGGTCAAACGACGAAGATCGCCATCTTTCAGCCCCCCACCCGATCGGTTGGCTAGGCCAACCGATCGGGTGATGCACGCGTGCACGACCCGGTCAACCGCTGAAGCAAGGAATGTATCAACCGACCGGGTCGCCGACCGTTTCAACCCGACCTCTCTCTGTGGAAATTGGAGCTGAAATTCAACCAATCGGGTGATATTCACCCGATCGGTTCACCTGTAGCCGTTTCCCCGAAGAAGACGACCCGGAGAGCTCACCCGACCGTCAGCAGACCGTGCCAAAACGTCCGAAGTTACTTTTTTTTGGGCAACAATTCCAACCGATCGGTTGATTTATTGGTTGAAACGGAATACATGCAAGTGCACGCCTTCCACTCCCAAGCGTAGGAGTGTCAATGCAATAAAAATAACCGGTGGGTACCGGGTCGGATCACAGGGACAATTCGTTCTATATTCACAAAAATTGATCGATAACGAAAAATAATAGCGTGAAACAACCACCCCGCTTAACGGTGGATGAGTGGTAAAAGTGTGGTGAAAACGTGAAGAAACTAAAAAAATCCTAACCTAAATACTAAGGGTGGAGAACCGAATCGGTATGCAACGAGGAGGACTCATGTGGTGTGTGTGAATGTGGCCGTGGGCGTGGGAATTCATCCCAAATATAACTCAATTGATCTCCTGGCCAAGGAAGCTCAATCGGAAAATACGGCATTTCATCGAACAATTGGGGTGCAATAAGTAGTGAATGAAACCCACATGAGTAATAATCAATTAAGCACAATAGAGAGGGTCCGCTAGGATTATCCCCTTCTTGGATTTCCCCATAGGGTTCCAATAAACAAATTAACTCAAGTTTCATACACAAATTTAGAAGATAAAATTGTGCTATAGATGAAATTCTCAAACCAACAACAACAATCCAACATCACAACCACACAAGCAATCACATTACTCCATCATACTAAATAAGATGAGATTTATAGAAAAATTCATCTAGAGTTCAATACAAAATGAGAAGTGTAAAATACAAGAGGGGAGAGGAAAAATTTCACCCAAGATCTCCCCAAATGTGCCTTCCCTTCCACACTAGCACCTCCACCAAGCTTCTCCACCTTCCATGGCCTCCAAGCTCCACCCCTAGCCCTAATGGGGAAGAAGAACCCGAAGAACCCTAGAAAAGAACCAAAAAAACTCCTCTGGCCGAAATCTGCCAAAAAAATGAACTCCCTATCAAATTCGCACCCCCAGCCGTTTTAATTTCGTTGCGGGTCGGGTTTTTCGCTCCCCGACCCGCAAAAAATCATCGCGCGCGCGTTTTGCAATTTCCGCAGCAGGCCGGCCCGCTCGTTTCCCTTTTTTAAAAAAATTTTTTTTTAATTTTCGCTGCGGCCCACTCTCAGCGCAGCTGAGAGCGGGCCGGCTCATTTGGGCCTTATGTTTTTTTTAAATTATTTTTTTTTGTTTAAAAAATCACGGCGGCTGCCGCTCAGCGAGCGGGCCTTTAATTAATTTTTTTGTTTTTTTTCTTTTATAAATCCAGAAAACCCTTAGAAATACTTCTCTTGCTTCCATAAATCACCAAAAATACCCAGAAATTCCCAAAAATCCTGGAAAAATTCCAGAAAATCCAGAAAAATCCCTGGAGTACCTGAAAAATATGAGAAGCAAAAAGTATATCATAAAAATCACATTTTATGTATAAAATACGAATAAGCTTCAATATTACACAATATCACAAATACGCCCGTATTAAAGCCAAATTTAACAAGATATACACATAAAATACCCGAAAATTGGGGGGGGAATAAGCAATTTATATCCCGAATCACACCCCCAACTAGCTTTTTGCTAGTCCCTAGGAAAATATGCGATAAATTCGGATAAAATTGAAAACATGCACCAACTTCAAGATACTCTCATGGCACACTCAAAATGGTATTTCCAATTGATTTCAAAGCCAATATACCAAATGTATGAAAATAGATAACAAATGAAACTCTCTCCAATCCAATTCAACGAAAAGTAAGGTAATAAGCACCGTATCACACGTATCGGGAAATATCACGATGTCAAATTTTTAAATTTTCATGGAAATGGCCAAAATAAAAGAAAATTTCTTCTAAGAGGTGGGAGATGAGATTGCATCATTCATGAAGCTTATTCTTTCATTTATCATTCATTTTTCTTTTCTTTTCTTTTTTTTTGTTTTTTTTGTTTTTGATGTTTATGTTTTGCATTCACGCGATAACGCCATAAATGCAAACACCGGCACATTTGCATACACGCGATGACGCTATATATGCAAATGGATGGAATGATCTCCTAAATCTCATTTTTGGCGTCCTCCCCAATGTTTCGTGGGGCACCGGCTACTCAATTCGATTAGAAAGAAACATTCACTTATACTAACTTTTTTTTCTCATTCCAACATGAATTAGCAACTCATCCACCCACTCCTAAGAGAAAAACAAAGCATGCACAATTGGCCAAATCCAATCCAATTAAAAACTACACCATTCATCCCATCTCATGCAATTACTTACACAAAACTTTTCCCAAATTATCTCAAAGAGAGTATCACAACATATAAAATAGCTTCATACATGGTATATTAACATTTGAATCCAAATTGGAAAAGAAATGAAAACGTTCCAATCAAACATCGAGAAATTGATACCAAAATAATAATCCGAAAAATTGCATGGCATGGAAGCATGTAGGGACTACATAAAGCAAATGGCGTATGGACAAGGTGGCCAAATATGATATGCAATGAAGATCAATGGGTGATGGCGAAATGGAGGTATCTCAAAAAAAAAATTTAACACCAAAATCCTACAAATCATAAAGATTTTAACACTCTCCCCCCAACTTAAAATAAGCATTGTCCTCAATGATGGAAGAGTATCAGATCTTGGCAAAAGATCCTAGAAAAGAGAAAAAAATACGAAAGCAAACATGCAAAAGCAAACTAACTAACTTTTTATTTATTTACACTACTTAAAGGAAAGAATACACCTTAGCAAATGGCGGATCCCGAATGTATAACGGTGGTGGCAACTGCTCGATCATATCCTTTCGCTCCTCCACGAGCATCTTTGGAGCTAGGCCTCCACCGTCCTCCTTGGATTCCAGCGATGCAACTCCAAGCATCTCCTTTGGATAATATGGATCATGTGGGAGACGAGCTGCATCAATCCAAGCCATGTACTCATGCCCTGCAAAAGCATTCCAAAACATGTCGTCAAAACAAATAAAAGAATTTAAATGCAATGGACGACAATCCGAAACAAATGTGTATGGAAGTGAAAATTTGGTTTCAGAAAAGCAAGGCATGAGATGGTGGGAACTTCCCTGAAAAATGTCGCTAGGTGTGGCATGATACGCTGCCTCAGGAGGAGGTGGAAGTGGCTGCAGAGAGAAAACTGGAGTAAGAGGGAGCTCGTGCTCAATATATACCATCTCGCAATCCCCGTCGCTATCCTCTTCCTCGACATCAATATCAATATCAACGATCTCTGCGGCACTCCCCACAATGGGTAACTGCTCCTGACAAACCTCCTCGATGATTGGCAAGTGCGCATCCTGAGGCAAGGGAAGTGACATATGTGACAGGACTGGAGGTAGACTCGTCTCGGGCAAATCCAAGCACACATCATACTCGGCATCCCAGAAATAGTTCATCTCAGTCGTCCTCCCTAAGTACTCAACCGCCTCGACCTGTGAGGCTAACTCTGAAGTGGACTGTGGATCAGGCTCCATGGTGTCCTCAATCTGCTCTAGGCCATCATGCACATCAGCTTCATCCTCATCCTCAAAGTGAAAATGCATCGTGTCACCGTCATGGTCTACACGCACTCCATCATCTATCTCCTCTGACTCCTTAAAATATATATGCTCAAATTCCTCTACTTGGCCCCAATGCACATTCTTCACAGGTTTTTCTTGGTATTCCATAGGGTCGCATTGGAAAGAGCCCTCAGCTGGCTCCTCAGGCTGGTACTGGACCTGCTGCTCTGCATCCTGAAGTGGAAACTGGGACTGGCCATCATCCTCATATCCAAGTGATAGCTCTCCAGATGGCGCAGTATACTCCTACTCTGCAAGGTCCCTCAGGTAACACCATGAATCCTGGATCGAATAATCGAAGAACTCCCCACCGCAGCTCATCTGCACGAAATCTCACCCAGATGGCGATAATCCAGTATAAAATATCTGCAGGAGATGATCCTCGTGGAAACTCTGGTGTAGGCACGCAAGCACCAAATCAGTGAACCTCTGCCAAGCCTGATGGTAGGCCTCCCATTCAGCTTGGGCAAATCCCGCTATATACTGCTCCATGGATTGCCGCCCATGTACCTGCTCCAAAAAGATAGGCAAAAACACTCGGAGAAATTCAGCCCGAAATGACAACCAAGTAAAATGTGAGTCGAGAGACAATGAATCAAACCAAAACCTAGCGTCATCTTGTAAAGAAGAGGGAAAGAATCTAAAATATATGCAATCATCATCAATATTCCCACCAAGACATGAAAACATCCACTCTTCAAATTTTTTTATATGTAAATGAGGGTTCTCCCACTCCGAGCCATGAAAGTATGGCGGAAGTGGGATATCCTCCAAATCAACGTCCGAAAAATCTGAAGATGATGCCATGTTGTTAAAAAAATTTCAAAGAAAATGAAAATAAACAGCCAAAAGACTCAATAAGAGAAAAATAAATAAAAGGAAAGACACACACTAAGAGATAGAAGTATCAGACTAAAAATTTTGAAATCACTCAAAAATTGCAAATAGTAGAAACCGTTGTTCCCGGCAACGGCGCCAATTGGTTGAACTGGAATACGCGCAAGTGCACGCCTTCCACTCCCAAGCGTAGGAGTGTCAATGCAATAAAAATAACCGGTGAGTACCGGGTTGGATCACAGGGACAAGTCGTTCTATATTCACAAAATTTGATCGATAACGAAAAATAATAGCGTGAAACAACCACCCTGCTTAACGGTGGATGAGTGGTAAAAGTGTGGTGAAAAACGTGAAGAAACTAAAAAAATCCTAACCTAAATACTAAGGGTGGAGAGCCGAATCGGTAAGCAATGAGGAGGACTCATGTGGTGTGTGTGAATGTGGCCGTGGGCGTGGGAATTCATCCCAAATATAACTCAATTGATCTCCCGGCTAAGGAAGCTCAATCGGAAAATACGGCATTTCATCGAACAATTGGGGTGCAATAAGTAGTGAATGAAACCCACATGAGTAATAATCAATTAAGCATAATAGAGAGGGTCTGCTAGGATTATCCTCTTCTTGGATTTCCCCATAGGGTTCCAATAAACAAATTAACTCAAGTTTCATACACAAATTTAGAAGATAAAATTGTGCTAGAGATGAAATTCTCAAACCAACAACAATCCAACATCACAACCACACAAGCAATCACATTACTCCATCATACTAAATTAGATGAGATTTATAGAAAAATTCATCTAGAGTTCAATACAAAATGAGAAGTGTAAAATACAAGAGGGGAGAGGAAGAATTTCACCCAAGATCTCCCCAAATGAGCCTTCCCTTCCACACTAGCACCTCCACCAAGCTTCTCCACCTTCCATGGCCTCCAAGCTCCACCACTAGCCCTAATGGGGAAGAAAACCCCCAAGAACCCTAGAAAAGAACCAAAAAACTCCTCTGGCCGAAATCTGCCAAAAAATGAACTCCCTATCAAATTCGCACCCCCAGCCGTTTTAATTTCGTTGCGGGTCGGGTTTTTCGCTCCCCGACCCGCAAAAAATCATCGCACGCGCGTTTTGCAATTTCCGCAGTAGCGGGCCGGCCCGCTCGTTTCCCTTTTTTTTATTTTCGCTACGGCCCGCTCTAAGCGCAGCTGAGAGCGGGCCGGCCCATTTGAGCCTTATGTTTTTTAATTCTTTTTTTGTTTAAAAACTCACGACGGCCCGCTCAGCGAGCGGGCCGCAAGACCAGCGGTCCGTTAATTATTTTTTTTTTGTTTTTTTTCTTTTATAAATCCAGAAAACCCTTAGAAATACTTCTCTTGTTTACATAAATCACCAAAAATACTCAGAAATTCCCAAAAATTCTGGAAAAATTCCAGAAAATCCAGAAAAATCCCAGGAGTACCTGAAAAATATGAGAAGCAAAAATTTGCTCATAAAAATCACATTTTATGTATAAAATACGAATAAGCTTCAATATTACACAATATCACAAATACGCCCGTATTAAAGCCAAATTTAACAAAATATACACATAAAATACCCGAAAATAGGGAGGAAATAAGCAATTTATATCCCGAATCATTTATCAACCGATCGGTTCACCCGACGACGATCAAGATCCAAACGACGAGCAGCTTCCATCAACCGACCGTGTCGTCTGACCGGGTGAAGTCTCGAAGATGGCTGCCGAAGTTCGCAGTAGGTCACCCGATCAGGTGATTCTTCACCCGATCGGGTGATGTCGTTTTCTATAAATACAGAACCTAGTTTTCCAGATTCTGGAGAGTTGTTATTTTTTGTTGTTTTTTCTCTCTCTTGACGGCTGTAATTTTCTAGATATTTGTAAGTTGTCTGATCTTTACCAAACTTTAATATAGTGTTATTTGCATTGCTCTTACTACTTTTCAATCGCCTGATCATGTTTTAACGGTCAATTTTGATTTAGATCGCTTTTTACCTTATATGTGTGAGAAGTCCCAAATCTGGGATTTCGGTGGAAACCCCTTCGTGGGTTCTCCCCGATGCGTCCATAGGACTAGGAAATCGATAGGGATTAGGAATCTATCGGTTACGTGGGGTGTTTCATTGTCATCGGTGGGAAAAAGACCGCCTTTGACCGTTGGGCCAAGGGGGAATAAACTTGGCGGTTGCCTCCCTAGCCATAGCTCACGCCCTTAGCGTAGACGTCGAATCCTAGCGCGCGGGAGCGGCAGGATAAGACGTTGGGAGTTATCGTTGCGAGCTTAGTACTCTCGGAGTCGATCAGTGTTAATGGACATGGGAATGCCCACTGACCAAACCCGGGTAGTCCGGCGTATCATCCTGAGCACCGACCGAAATATCGGGCTCATGGGACGCTGGTATCACTCTTAGAGGCAACGTCTCACCATTAGACCCTAATTCCGATCGTTATCCTACCCGTAGGCCGTATCGGCGAGAATCGCACGATAGGGTGGAAACAGAAGTCCCGGGTTTTCCCTTTATATTGTTTATCCCTCGCATTCTATTTTCCGTGACAACCCATCATCCGATTCGGGCTAGCTCGCCCATGGGGTGAATCCGGTCCTTCTTGACACAAGCACAACCACGCCTCCCTGAGTTCGACCCCCAAGCCACACTACAACACCTTGCGCTTGTGGTTATAAATATTTAAATCTCACGCCCCCATTCATATATTGCACACATCTGACACGCACAACGAGGGGACGTCATGGTAGAAGCTGAAGTCTTGGGAGACTTTGATAGTGGAGATATCTCTGCACCGGTGGATCAAGCGAGTGCCCGTTTTATAACCCGACAAGTAATGCACCCTATCCACCAAGGACAAGTTCCAATCCTGCATATTCTTCGAACAACCAGAACCATACCAACTTTAGCTACAGGGCACCCTACCAGCAACCTCAGCAGCGGCTATATCAGCCTCCTCCACCTCAACAGCAGATATATCAACAGTACCCTCCTAGACATCAGCATCCCCCGTCCCAGTAGCAACAATACAATCAACAACGGGTGTTCTCTCCGATCGAGAACCTCCTGACTCAGTATATATCAAATCAGGAGAAGATCAATCTACAGCTGCAGATTGGGCAGAAGTGTAACGACTAGTTTTCATGTGTCTGGATTTATTATATATATATATTGGTTGATTTTCTCCTCATGTGTGGTTTTCGTCTCCGTGGCTTTCATTTTCGATCGTTTTGTCGTGATTTTCTAGCTTCTTCCTTAGAATCGTCGAGTTCGGAGTAAGTCATTCGTGACGGGCTTCATATCGGTCATAACTTATTGTTAGATACGGCCTAGGAGTCTTAGGAATCGATCCCAGAGCTTCACGCTCCATTTCGGAACTTTCTGTGCACGTTAGCCGGTACAAGAAGGGGAACCGACCGACTAGATGAAGATTTAGTCGGTCGGCAAACCTTCACGGACCGACTAGTGGGCTTTGTAAATTGTACAGGAGTTACTGTTTATTTTTAGTCGGTCTAAGAACGATCACTGACCGACTAGATGTGAAACTAGTCGGTCAGAACTTGCTCTCAGATCGACTAGTTTCTGTCAGTAGATTTCACCCAAGTTATTGTTTATCGTTAGTCGGTCCATGAACACTCATCGACCGACTAGGTTGCAAACTAGTCGGTCGACGAGCCTTCACAGACCGACTAATTCAATACCCAGATTTTTCCCTACTTTCGCTGCTTGGTGTTAGTCGGTCACAGTTAATCGACCGACCGACTAGTTTTTAAACTAGTCGGTCAGCAACTCTTCTTTGACCGACTAATGACCCCAGAAACTCTAATTTTTGGGCAGCCGTCGGCTGTGCCTATTTAAACCCCCCAAACGTTTTTCTTTCTTCATTCATTTCTTATGAGCCTCCTTCTTCCCCAAATCATCATCCATCTAACCCTAGCCCTCCTCCTTCATCAAGAGACCTTCCCCCTCTCCATTTTGGCCAGCCACCACCTCTAGGTCGCCGGAAAACCCCCAAAAATCCCCAAAACCACATTTCTCCAGATTTTCCCCATCCTTTCCAGATCTGAACCCTAGGTTCCCCGGAGTGTTTCCTCCGTTGCCGTGCTTGCTCGGCATTGTTCTTCCTCTTCCAATACGGTAATAAATCGACCTCTTAATGTTCTCTTAACCCATTTGTGTTTTTGTGAAACCCTAATGAAATGAATGTTGTTTTGATGATTGTTTCTCCATAACAGCGACTTCCCCGTAGATTAGCGTCCGTGAGACGAACCCTCGTTGATCATCATCCTCGGTGCTAGGCAAGTGAAACTTGCCACTTAGGGTTTTGGGCCATGTCTTAGGCCATTTGCTTGTTGTAGGCGTAAAAGAGACTAGGCGACGAAATGATACTCGCCTTGGCACAAATTTAGGAACTAGCTTGACAACGAAGCTAGATCCGACATTTATCATGTTGCATAACTACCATGTCATGTTTAATTTCCATTAACGGTGTGCGAATTAATTGTCATGTCATTGCATTCTTTAAGTGTTCCCGTGATTGCGTAGCTCCGCTACACCTTGTGAAATGATTGAGGCTAGGTGCACCCCTATGCCAAATGAAATACGCTCCTGATTGTGATCCAGGAAACGAGCTCTTGTGCAGGACAACCCTGGCTCATTTACTGAGCTCATGTACATGGACCTTGACTCGTTCATATGTGGGTATTGGGGGTAAGAGTTAGGCGGCCAATCAACTGGGAGTCTGCCCGATCAGCAACTGCAGTGGTAAGGCGTAAACTCTGGGTTCTGGGGTAGTGTTAAGCGGCCAATCAGCGTGAATGCCAAACCGTTCAGCTGTAAGGCGTAAACATCTACAAACAACTTGAAACGTGACTAGTGAAAAGATTGAGATTGTTAGTAGCTTGGCTACTCTTGACTTGTCCCGATAATTGTTCTCTTGTACTTATTGTTTCACCATGTCTTGCTTGTGCACTAATGTTATAACTGCCATGTCATGCATACTATAACTGTTAGGTTGTTAGTTTTGCCTTACTTTCAGTTTCCTTGCCCAAGTCTTTTAGACTTGCTGACATGTGCCCCTTTACTCTTTTGGGTGACACACGTTAGATCCTGAGCCTGAGTACATTGTAGAGGACGAGGTGTTTGCTGACGCCGAGCCCGAGCCTGTGTTTGGCGAGGAGTACGTGGACACTGGAGACCAGTCCTAGTGTCTTCGTTAAGCTTTTCCCTTTTGTTTTAGACTGCTATTTTGTTGCCGGTGCGTAGCACTTATACTTTGTTACGTTGTTCCTTTTGTTGGCCTTGTTCTGGGCCTTTAGACTCTTTCTTTTAGCCTGGTGGCTTTTCTGGATGTTGAACTTAATTTTCATGTTGGACCTTTTATGAGATTTGAGATTTTATTTCTGTCTCTCCTTGTGTTATTATTGTTGTTCCGTTTGTGGTTACAGGGACATGCTTATGTTTTATTGATGCTTATCGGGTTTGGGGCTTCACAGCTCCACTCTCGTGCGGACCTTTTCACGTCTCGCCTCCGTTTTAGGGAAGCGGGGCGTGACAGGTTTTGTTGGTGGCCCATGCAGGTCATCTTCTGTAACTGCGATTATCGGAATGACGATAATAATATTAGAATGTCCAATAAACTAAGTTCGACGTCCGAGTCATAAGCTATGAGTCTAATCTGCTTCGTTTTCTGTGTCATTAGATGGCAGGAAGGCGATTCACCCGTGGTGGAGGTAGTGGTGCGCCCCCTCATGATGAGGAGCCTGAGCGGGAACCCACCAATGGAGAGGTGATGCAGATGATGCTTCAGATGATGCAGGTGCAGCAAGGCGTGCTCCTGCAAGTCCAGAATGCTCCACTTGCTCGAGCTGCCCGGGCACTTCCGGATGCCCCTCACTCCGAGCCGGGAGCGAAGCAATTTCGGGAGCTGGGTCCCGCATATTTTGATGGGTCTGAGGGTCCTCTGGCTGCCGATGAGTGGATTCGGAACATTGAGGATAACTTGAGGATGGCCAAGATCACCCCGGCTGGATGGGTTGATTTGGTGAAGAGGCAACTCAAGGATAATGCTCGGAACTGGTGGGATGCGGAAGAGAAGATGTTGGTGGAGCCGATAGCTTGGGCTACCTTTAAGTCCAGGTTTGATGAGGAGTTCTTTTCGAAGGCTGCTAGGAAGGAGATGCTACAGCGCTTTATTGATCTGAAGCAAGGGAGCTTGACGGTGGACCTGTACCACCAATAGTTCACTAGGCTGAGTCGGTTCGCACCGAAGATGTTGCATGATGCTGATGAGAGGGCTCAGAGGTTCCTGCAGGGACTTACTTTGGAGCTCCAGATTTTGTGTCTTCCTCTGATCTAGACTCTTATCAGAAGGTTCTGGTCGCTGCGAGGAGGCAGGAGCTGAACCTGAGTCAGAGGAGGGGACATGTTTCTGGTGCTGGGAAGAGGCCTATGGAGCAGGCCAGGGCGGTGGTTAGGCCTGGTTTCAAGCCTAATCAGCCAGCTCAGTTCAAGAGGCCAGGAGGGCCTATTCAGAAGACTTGCCATTTCTGCGGCAAGCCTGGCCACATCAAGGATCAGTGTAGGAAGTTTCTGGGCCAGTGTTTGGTTTGTGGTGATGCTTCTCATGTCGCGAAGGATTGTCGGCATGCGAATCAGCTGCGGAGGGCACCTGTTGCAGCACAGCCGTTGCAGCAGCGAGCGTCTGTTCCTGCTGGACGTGGAGCAGCTCTTGTTCCACAGAGGCAGGCTTTTCAGCAGGCTATTCCGCCGAGGAGGCAGGCTTTTCTGATGACCGCTGTGGAGAGCGAGGCTGTGGATGAGGTTATCGCAGGTAATCCTCAATCTAGCTGTTACCTTCCTAGCTGGTTTTGATTGTTAGATTGTGTTGTTTGCTTGAACATGATTGTTTGCTAGACTAGGGTTTGATTGTTAATTGCTTGTTAGGTGTGGTTTTGGTGTGCACATTTCCTGCACGAGTCCTCTTTGACTCTGGTGCATCGATGTGCATTATTTCTTGGAGCTTCGTGAAGAAGCATTCCTTGTCGACGTCCCCTCTTCCCAAGAGTTGGAATATCGTTACAGGGAATGGCGTGGTCTCGGTGCATCTTGGTTGCAATTCTTGCTCGTTGGTGGTCTGTGGACATGAGCTTTACGCTGATTTCATTGTCCACGACATCATCAACTATGATGCAGTTCTTGGGATGGACTGGCTTGCGAGCTTCTATGCTACGATCGACTGTCGGAGGAAGAAGGTGGTGTTCGAGATTCCCGGACATCCAGTGTTTGAGTTCAGCCGAGGTAGCAGTTCGCTTGGTCCTGTCAGGTTTCGGGCCAGGCCGGTGGAGGTTGTGGCTATGCAGATGGAGCTGGAGAGGCCAGCGGTTGTGCGGGATTTTGATGACGTCTTCCCTGAGGAGATGTCTGGTTTGCCACCTGATCGAGCTCTAGAATTTTCTATTGATCTTGTTCCGGGAGCGCAGCCGATTTCGAAGGCGCCGTATCGTATGGCACCCGCTGAGTTGGAGGAATTGCGGAAGCAGCTGGATGAGCTTTTGCAGAAGGGTTATATCAACCCTAGTGTGTCTCCGTGGGGAGCACCGGTGCTGCTGGTGAAGAAGAAGGATGGTTCGCGTCGCATGTGCGTGGACTATCGGGAGTTGAATGCGGTGACCATCAAGAATAAATACCTGTTGCCTCGCATCGATGATATTTTTGATCAGCTTGGAGGTTCGAGGGTGTTTTCGAAGTTGGATCTGAGGAGTGGTTACCATCAGTTGAAGGTGAAGAAGGGAGATGTTCCGAAGACAGCGTTCAGGACGAAGTATGGACACTACGAGTTTGTGGTTATGCCTTTCGGTGTAACCAATGCACCCGCAGTTTTCATGAATCTGATAAACCTGATTTTCTACGACTTTTTGGATAAGTTTGTCGTTATCTTTATTGACGACATTCTGATCTATTCAAAGTCGGAGGAGGAGCATGCCTCGCACTTGAGGACGGTATTGGAGATTTTGAGGAAGCATCGGTTGTATGCTAAGTTTTCGAAGTACGAGTTTTGGCTGGACAGAGTTGCTTTCCTCGGGCATGTGGTGACTGGAGATGGTATTTCAGTGGATCCCGAGAAGATTAGGGCCATCAGAGAGTGGCCTGTTCCGCAGTCAGCGTCTGAGATTCGGAGTTTCCTTGGACTTGCTGGTTACTATCGGCGTTTCATTAAGGACTTTTCCCGTATTGCTGAGCCGATGACCAGATTGACGCGGAAGGATGTACCTTTTGTTTGGTCGGGTGATTGTGAGAATGCCTTTGGCGTTCTGAGGGAGAGGTTGACGACTGCCCCTATTCTTGTTGTGCCTGATCGCAACGATGGATTTGAGATCTTTTGTGATGCTTCTAGCAATGGTCTCGGTTGTGTGTTGCATCAGCACGGGCATGTTGTGGCTTATGCTTCTCGTCAGCTCAAGGTTCATGAGAAGAATTACCCAACGCATGATTTGGAGTTGGCTGCTGTTGTGTTTGCTCTTAAGATTTGGAGGCACTTCCTGCTGAGTGAGAAAGTGAAGATTTTCACCGATCACAAAAGCTTGAAGTATATTTTTACTCAGAAGGAGCTCAACATGCGACAGCGTCGATGGTTGGAGCTCATGGCGGATTATCAGATTGATTTGCTGTATCACCCTGGCAAGGTGGATGTGGTTCCTGATGCGCTGAGTAGGCTTCCAGTGGTGATGATTTTGACTTCGCAGTGGAGATTGCAGCAGGATTTTTGCATGTCTGGTGTGGAGATTGTTCTTCCTGGGGAGGTTTCTTCGTTGATGTGTATGCAGATTCAATCGACGATTGTGGATCGGATCAAGGCTGGCCCGGCTGAGGATCCGAAGCTGGTGAAGATTCGGGAGCAGGTGGAAGCCGGTCTGTGGACTGACTTTTTGATTCATGAGGATGGCTCGCTGAGGTTTGGAGCCAGGTTGTGTGTGCCAGCTGGGGATATTAGAGATGAGTTGATGGTGGAGGCACACAGTTCACCGTATTCTGTGCATCCTGGTGGGACCAAGATGTACCAGGATCTTCGTCTGAACTATTGGTGGCATGGCATGAAGAGGAGTGTGGCACGGAGTGTGTCTAGGTGTTTGGTTTGCCAGTAAGTGAAGGCGGAGCATCAGCGTACGGCAGGGTTGCTGCAACTGCTTCCGATTCCGGAGTAGAAATGGCAACACATCACTATGGATTTTGTGACTGGACTGCCTCGGAGTCCGAAGTAGAATGACGCAATTTGGGTGATCGTAGATCGATTGACCAAATCCGCGCACTTTATTCCATTCCGAGTGGGACAGTCCACTGAGGCGCTAGCAAGGAGATATATGGAGGTAAATTGTTTTACTCTCCATTTTTATTTCCTTTTCATAGTTTGGATAGTGATGTAACGTGAATCGTGCAGGAGGTCGTACGACTTCACGGAGTCCCCGTGAGCATCGTGTCGGACAGAGACACGAGGTTCACATCTCAGTTCTGGCAGAGTTTACAGAAGAGTTTGGGTATGCGTCTGAGTTTCAACATGGCGTACCATCCGCAGACGGATGGCCAGTCCGAGAGGACGATTCAGATCTTGGAGGACATGCTGAGGGCGTGCATGTTGGATTTCAAGGGTTCGTGGGAGGACCATCTGCATCTGGTGGAGCTTTCTTACAACAACAGCTTCCAGGCGAGTATTGTCATGGCGCCTTTCGCCGCTCTTTATGGGAGGAAATGTCGATCGCCATTGAGTTGGGACGACGTTGGTGATCGTGAGCTGTTGGGACCTGAGATGATTGTGGAGGCCGTGGATGTTGTCAGGAACATTCGGGAGAGGTTGAGGATTGCTCAGGACCGTTTTAAGCATTGGGCGGATGCTAAACGTCGTCCTTTGGAGTTTCAGCCGGGCGACCATGTGTTTCTGAGGATTTCCCCGAATCGTGGTGTGATTCGCTTTGGGAAGCGAGGGAAGTTGAGCCCGCGATACATTGGACCGTTTGACATTCTGGAGAAAGTTGGCGAGGTAGCCTACCGCTTAGCCTTGCCGCCATCTTTGGAGGGAGTTCACAATGTTTTCCATGTGCCACAGCTTCGTCGATACATTAGCGATCCATCTCATACTGTGGATTTCTCGGAGATTACCGTTCGCCCCGATATGACGTATGACCAGCAGCCAGTGCAGATTCTGGACAGGCGTCAGAAGTCACTTCGGAACAAGGTTGTTAATCTTGTGAGGGTGATGTGGCGACACGGCTCGCCTGGAGAGTCTACTTGGGAGAATGAGGATGAGATGCGAGAGCGCTACCCACTTTTGTTCCCGGACACGTAAGTGTTGGGAATTCCGAGGACGGAATTTTTCTTAAGTTGGGGAGGATGTAACGACTGGTTTTTCATGTATGGATTTTATTATATATATATATATGGTTGCTTCTCCTTGGTTGCGATTTCTATTTCCGTCTTCGTAGTTTTCATTTTCGTTCGTTTCGTCGTGATTCTCTAGATTTTTCCGTCGGTCGGCGTGTTTGGAGTAAGTCATTCGTGACGGGCTTCATATCGGTCATATCTTATTGTTAGATCAAGCCTAGGAGTCTTAGGAATCCATCCCGGAGC
Organism: Scilla litardierei; assembly: GCA_030789695.1. NCBI lineage: Eukaryota > Viridiplantae > Streptophyta > Magnoliopsida > Asparagales > Asparagaceae > Scilla > Scilla litardierei. Next base: position 59,619,827 of record CM061138.1, read on the forward strand.
TTCACGCTCCATTTCGAAACTTTTTGTGCACGTTAGCCGGTGTAAGAAGGGACACCGACCGACTAGATGACGATCCAGTCGGTCGGAAAACCTTCTTGAACCGACTAGTGGGCTTTGATAAATGTTCAGGAGTTACTGTTTATCGTTAGTCGGTCTAAGAACGTTGGTTGACCGACTAGGTTACAAAGTAGTCGGTCAGCAATGCTTCTTTAACCGACTAACTCATTAACTATTTTTGGTACCAGTTACTGTTCACTTTTAGTCGGTCTAAGAACGTTCATCGACCGACTAGATGTCAAACTAGTCGGTCAGTAGTTGTTCTTTGACTGACTAACTCTTAGTTCAGGTTTTCGTCAGGGGTTACTGTTTACACTTAGTCGGTCTGCGTTGGTCAACCGACCGACTAGTTCCCAAACTAGTCGGTTAGTGGTTGCTCTTTGACCGACTAAACAGTACAAGAAACCCTAGTTTTTCCCTATCCGCCACCAAACTCTATAAATACCCCTCCAAACGTTTTCTTCTTCTTCTTTTTCAAATCTAAACCTAATTTCTCCCCCATTGAGCCCCATACTACCTCAAACCCGTATTCCTTCATCCCAAGCCCAAAATCCATCATCCAAACCCTCACTTAACACATTATACCTCTCATCTTCCTCAAACCTTCATCAAACCCCCAAAAAAATCCCCAAACCCCATTTCTCCATATTTTCCCCATCCTTTCCAGATCTGAACCCTAGGTTCCCCGGAGCGTTTCCTCCATTGCCGTGCTTGCTCGGCATCATTCTTCCGCTTCTGATACGGTAATAATCGATCTCTTAATGTTCTCTAACCCATTTGTGTTTTTGTGAAACCCTAATGAAATGAATGTTGTTTTGATGATTGTTTCTCCATAACAGTGACTTCCCCGTAGATTAGTGTCCGTGAGACAAACCCTCGTTGATCGTCATCCTCGGTGCTAGGCAAGTGAAACTTGCCACTTAGGGTTTTGGGCCATGTCTTAGGCCATTTGCTTGTTGTAGGCGTAAAAGAGACTAGGCGACGAAATGATACTCGCCTAGGCGCAAATTTAGGAACTAGCTTAACAACGAAGCTAGATCCGACATTTATCATGTTGCACAACTACCATGTCATGTTTAATTTCCATTAACGGTACGTAAACTACTTGTCATGTCATTGCATTCTTTAAGTGTTCCCGTGATTGCGTAGCTTCGCTACATCTTGTGAAATGATTGAGGCTAGGTGCACCCCTATGCCAAATGAAATACGCTCCTGATTGTGATCCAGGAAACGAGCTCTTGTGCAGGACAACCCTGGCTCATTTACTGAGCTCATGTACATGGACCTTGGCTCGTTCATATGTGTGTATTGGGGGTAAGAGTTAGGCGGCCAATCAACTGGGAGTCTGCCTGATCAGCAACTGCAGTGGTAAGGCGTAAACTCTGGGTTCTGGGGTAGTGTTAAGCGGCCAATCAGCGTGAATGCCAAACCGTTCAGCTGTAAGGCGTAAACATCTACAAACAACTTGAAACGTGACCAGTGAAAATATTGAGATTGTTAGTAGCTTGGCTACTCTTGACTTGTCCCGATAATTGTTCTCTTGTACTTATTGTTTCACCATGTCTTGCTTGTGCACTAATGTTATAACTGCCATGTCATGCATACTATAACTGTTAGGTTGTTAGTTTTGCCTTACTTTCAGTTTCCTTGCCCAAGTCTTTTAGACTTGCTGACATGTGCCCCTTTACTCTTTTGGGTGACACATGTTAGATCCTAAGCCTGAGTACATTGTAGAGGACGAGGTGTTTGCTGACGCCGAGCCTGAGCCTGTGTTTGGCGAGGAGTACGTGGACACTGGGGACCAGTCCTAGTGTCTTCGTTGAGCTTTTCCCTTTTGTTTTAGACTGCTATTTTGTTGTCGGTGCATAGCACATATACTTTGTTACGTTGTTTCTTTTGTTGGCCTTGTTCTGGGCCTTTAGACTCTTTCTTTTAGCCTGGTGACTTTTCTGGATGTTGAACTTAATTTTCATGTTGGACCTTTTATGAGATTTGAGATTTTATTTCTGTCTCTCCTTGTGTTATTATTGTTGTTCCGTTTGTGGTTACAGGGACCTGCTTATGTTTTATTGACACTTATCAGGTTTGGGGCTTCACAGCTCCACTCTCGTGCAGACCTTTTCACGTCTCGCCTCCGTTTTAGGGAAGCGGGGCGTGATAGCGTAGCTCCGCTACACCTTGTGAAATGATTGAGGCTAGGTGCACCCCTATGCCAAATGAAATACTCTCCTGGTTGTGATCCAGGAAACGAGCTCTTGTGCAGGGCAACCCTGGCTCATTTACTGAGCTCATGTACAGGGACCTTGGCTCGTTCACATGTGGGTATTGGGAGTAAGAGTTAGGCGGCCAATCAACTGGGAGTCTGCCCGATCAGCAACTGCAGTGGTAAGGCGTAAACTCTGGGTTCTGGGGTAGTGTTAAGCGGCCAATCAGCGTGAATGCCAAACCATTCAGCTGTAAGGCGTAAACATCTACAAACAACTTGAAACGTGACTAGTGAAAAGATTGAGATTGTTAGTAGATTGGCTACTCTTGACTTGTCCCGATAATTGTTCTCTTGTACTTATTGTTTCACCATGTCTTGCTTGTGCACTCATACCATAACTGCCATGTCATGCATACTATAACTGCTAGGTTGCTAGTTGCCTTCCTTTTCAGTTTCCTTGCCCAAGTCTTTTAGACTTGCTGACATGTGCCCCTTTACTCTTTTGGGTGACACATGTTAGATCCTGAGCCTGAGTACATTGTTGAGGACGAGGTGTTTGCTGACGCCGAGCCCGAGCCTGGGTTTAGCGAGGAGTACGTGGACACTGGGGACCAGTCCTAGTGTCTTCGTGGAGCTTTCCTCTTTTGTTTTAGACTGTTGTAGTTGTCGGTGCGTGGCACCTATACCTTGTTATGTCGTCCCCTTTTGTTGGCCTTGTTCTGGGCCTTTAGACTCTTTCTTTTAGCCTGGTGGCTTTTCTGGATGTTGAACTTAATTTTCAAGTTGGACATTTTCTGAGATTGAGATTTTGTTTCTGTCTCTCCTTGTGTTATTATTGTTGTTCCGCTTGTGGTTACAGGGACCTGCTTATGTTTTATTGACGCTTATCGGGTTTGGGGCTTCACAGCTCCACTCTCGTGCGGACCTTCTCACGTCTCGCCTCCATTTTAGGGAAGCGGGTCATGACAAGAAGTCTTTGGCCGATCAAGTGACCCAGCTGGGGTTACAAGTGGCCAACCTCCAGAAGGCACAAGGGCAGATACCGGGTCAGCCGGAGGTGAACCCAAGGGGACCGAACCAAACTCTGGCCTTGATGCACAGTCAAGCAAATGTCTCCGCAATAGTTCTGAGGAGTGGTACACAGATTCTGGCACGGGAGGCCGTGAAAGAACCTGAAGTACCATTGGTCAATAAGAGACCAAATCTGGAAGTAAATGACAATGGAGCTTCAATGTCAAACCCCGTGACTCCGGAGGGAGTTTCTAAAGAGAAGAAGAAAAATGAGGGCGACAACTCAAGGGTCTACAAGCCTACAGTGTCATTCCCACAGTCTTGCCAAAGCAAAAAATCGATGAAAAGTACGACAAATTCTTCGAAATGGTGAAGGACCTCAGTCTGCAAATCCCCTTTCTGGAAGCAATCGAGACCATCCCCTCGTATGCAAAGTTTCTGAAGGACCTAGTTACGAAGGGGACGAGAAAAGAGAAAGTTATCCTCACGGCAGAATGCAGCACTCTAATTCAACGAGCCAATCCGCCAAAGCTCAAAGACCCCGGGAGTTTTTCTATCCCATGCTCAATAGTGGAGGTATCAATCAATCGAGCGCTTGTCGACTTGGGTGCAAGCGTAAGTCTGATGCCCCTATCGCTTTACAAGAGGATAAATATGGGTGAGCTTGAACCCACGGGAATGACTCTGCAGCTGGCAGACAGATCAGTAAAGTCCCCGGTGGGGGTAGTCGACGACTTGTCGATCAATGTCAGCGGTGTGCATGTGCCAGTCGATTTCGTAGTTATGGACATGCCTGAGGATAATCACACTCCGATTATCCTCGGGAGACCCTTTATGGAAACCGCAGGCGTACTCATAGACATCAAGAAAGGAAAACTGTCCCTAAACATGGGAGATCAAAAAGTAGAATTCGACTTGGCATTGTCGATGAAGCTTCCACCATAGGAACCCAGATGTAACCTACTGGAGGTGGAGTAAGAGAGAATTTTTGAAACAGGATCATGGGAGGTTCTTTCAAGGAACCCCCCTGAAGGCTTGGATGGGCTCGAGGAGCACATTGGGTTGGAAAAAGAAGAAGTCGTTGAAGAAGTATGTGTCTCCCGGTCGACTCCCCCCGGATTTGGGAAGGTTTCTCTGACAAAGAGCAAAGGAAATGAGCCTTTGGAGCTCACAGCTGATGAAGGCCAAGTTCTAAGAAGAGTGTCGATTGACGCCAACATGAGGGAAAAGCCCTCGGACATCACCAGTGGGAGAGTCGTTGAGACCATTCATCTGTTGTCGCCACCAACAATTAGGAACCCCGCCCCTACAGCTGAGAGGACGCCGATCGTGGAGCGTCACCCGTACAAACCACCATGAACATCATGACGAGAGTCGAGCAAACGACTATAAACAACAGTGCTTCATGGGAGGCAACCCATGTTCTGAACTTCTGTTCTTAGGATTAGTTTACTAATTTTTGTGAATAAATACTACTGTGGGGATTTTCGTTGGGATATTTAGATGATTTTTTTGTATTTATGAAGGAATTTCCCCCACCCGATCGGTTTATGCATCAACCGATTGGGTGGTCAGTATCAGTAAGTGGCTAACTTCAACATGTGAGAAAACCAATCGGGTGGCAGAAACGACGATCGGGTCACTGATCGGGTTGAGATGACAAAAGCCTCGGGTACTTTGGGGAGCGGTCAACCGATCGGGTGAAATCTCACCCGATCGGTTCACCTGTAGCTGCTATCCAACAGTGTTTTTTCGAAAATCGACCCAACCGATCGGGTGAACTTTCACCCGATCGGTTCACCTAACTATATATATATAACCCCCTCACCCGATTTCATTCCGTCCGACTTCCAAAATTTCCATTCAAACGGTTGATTTCTCCACCCTCCAGCACGATCTCCTCCTTCACTCCCACTACTCCCAATCGCCTTTCCCCACTTCCTCCACCACTCTCCGACCTTCCGAACACTTCGTCACCCACGTTCGATCCGCAAAACGTCCAAAACCCTAGCCCTAGCCCCAAATTTTTGAAATTCCATTTCTTGTTGGATTAGCATGCGGCGGCTCCCTAAATTACTCCATCATACGTCGTGGGATCTTTAGGGAGCAAGGACTTGCTTGATAGCTGGGTAAACTCGCTCCTTAGCTTGATTTTTACTTTGCCCAAGTATAATTATTTTTCTCCTTTGTCATTGGTTGTGTGCACACTCATATAATCTTGAATATCACACTAAATCGCCACACAATCATGGCAAAAGATAAGGACAAGGGTAAGCACATCATGGTGGAAGAGGAGCTGTCTCGCAAGAGACAAAAATCCACACGTTCCACGCGTGGACGTACTTCTCCACCACCGCCTACCCAACCACCAACCCCAGCCTATCATACCTATGGTGGACCCACTGATGGGACTGCAGGGAGTTCATTTCATGAGTCAGGAACACAAAGACTTCTATTCTCGACTCAGCCAACGATCTCACTTAGCCACCAAGTTTGCACACGATCGAACTTTACTCAATCTCGGAGTTTTCTTCGAAGTCGAGTTCCTATTTGCAAATTTAGGTTGGCTAGGTTTCTTCCACTCCCACGCCCTATCCTACCCCTCTCACACCCTAGAATTTCTATCTACCATCAAAACTGAGAGTGGGTTCAATATTGATTTTCGCCTTCGAAACCAAAACTTCCATGTCCATGTGACCACAATCAATGATATTTTCGGTTTCCCTAATCTAGAAGGCAGCCTTCCCCCCTATGAATTACATACCGACTTCGATGTCGACCACTTTTGGGGATGCCTCACTCTCCACGATCATTTTCCTAGAGGCAAGGCCAATGCCTCTTCCATCATCCACCCGGTCTTCCGTCTCGCCCACCGTATAATCTCTAGCGCTTTCTTTCCGCGGGATGAGTCCGGTACTGTGACCATCCCTGATCTTTTCATCCTTTGGGCGATGACTTTTCCGTTCATTCCTGGTGTTGACAGGATTGCCTTCGAGGCCCCGCGCGTACGCATAAACGCCGCTACGTGGCTAATTCAAAGGCTTATTGATATTATCCGCGCAAACAAGGGTAAATATTGTTGCGGCGGCCTCATTACTCTCATTGTACATCATTCTCCCTTCAACATCGTGATCCCCTCGATTTGCCTCGTGCCCCAGGATCTGCATATTTTGATCTTGATGTCCTGAGGCACACCCATATGATCCGGCCGCGAGGCAACGGTCGGTTTGCTTTCTATTACCACCACCCTCCTGCACCATATACCATTCTGCCAAATCCTGGCCGCATGTCTATTCATCCCGAGGCAGATTGGCCGTTCCCACCAGATCCTGAGTTTGTAGGGGGGTTACACCTATAGTTTCCTCTCCCTGATGCTTCTAGACCTCCTTCCCCTGCCATCCATTTGGGCGAGTAAGATATCCCAGTGTTCAGAGGAGACCCTAAGGCTGGACCTAGTGTCACCACCCCGTCTGCTACTACTGTTTCTTCCGAGGCACTTACTACGGCCCTCTTTGGCCTAGCCTCCGGTGTCGGCACGACCACTACCGACGTACCACTTCTACTGTCCGATAGGCCACCTCTGCTCGCCTAGCTCTTTGAGTCCGAGATGGCTGCTCTGTGAGCTGGCGCATCCTCCTCCACCTCCTCGGACCCATCCACTTCTTTCCTTTCACATCCACGTTTCCTCGCACTCGAGCAAAACGTTGCCACCATTCTCCGCCTTCTTACCCATTTCCACGGTCCCCCACCACCTACTCCACCCCCATCACCTCCTCCATCACCCCCTAGACGATCATCCCCTCCTCACGCCACTTCTCCCCTCCTACCACCACTACCGTTGACCCTACACTACCACCACCTTTCACCTCTATCACCACTGCCTACTCATGCCGTAAGAAGCCCACTGTGCACGCAAGATTATTACCCACACCCACCTCATTGGTCGCTGTATCCCTCCCACCTCCAATTACCACCGACACTCCACCCATCGTTCACACCACCACCGCACCCATCCGTCCACCATCTCCACCCCTCTCTCCACTTCTTCGCACGCCCATCACCTCTCCCATCCACATCCTTCCAGCCTCTTTCAAGGAGGATGAGGAGCCCACTGCTCCTCCACTTTGATTTCTTTTTTCTGATTTTCCCCTAGCCAGCTTTTTCTGATTCATTATGATCACATCTCTTCTTTGGCATTGTCATGATCAGCTTGGGGGAAATCAAATTTTTTGTTTGATTGTTGTCGTGTCATTTGTTTATCGTGTATTTGTTTTGTGTGTTCGTGTGTATGTGTTTTGTATAGTTGGTTTCGATATTCATTTCTTTATTTTTCTATGTCTCGTTTTGTATATTTTTCATGTTTTTCCCTTTTCGTTGTCGGTGCATACTTCCCTCCCATCTATCGTTGCCCTCCCGCTTTTACTCATATTGCATTGAGGGTAATGCAACGTTAAGCTTGGGAGAGTCGCACTATGTGCGTCAGTTGTGTCTTTTTCCTGTTTTTGAGTCGTTTTCGTCGTATTTTTCTTTTTCTTTCCTTCTTTTTTATTCTCCCTCTCCTAGAGATGACCCCACAAGATGAACTGCCACAGAACCACACACACACACACACACACAGAGAGAGAGAGAGAGAGAGAGCTTAGCTACGATAATCACTTTTACTAACCCTAGGAAGCCGAGTCCTACTGCATTTTATGCTCTGTGGGTTCACTTTGCTTTTGTGTGAGGTGTGTGTTGTGACTAGCTAATTGGTGTGCTTCTACGTTGTGATTCTGTTTTATATGCATGTCCTTGGATGACCCCTAGACTATCATGCTTCGATTTCAAATATGTGGTATATTGCCTCCACTGTCTGCTTCTTTATGCATGGATAATCTATATATATTACACTTCAAATCTCATGTGTCGGGACTCTACCAATATGACTAGGATAACCCATTTTGCTTATGTTCTGATCTGCGAAATTTTTTTCTTTTGCCAAGTGTTTAGAATTCGAATTCTTTTTTGTTTTACTTTGTGCAGATCCCATCGTCGTGCATCGTTCTCCCATTTGAGGGAGTGTACACTTTTCATTATCCCACTTTCAGAAAAAAGAGAAGAAAAAATTCGAAAAGAAGAAAAAAGAGAAAAGAAAAAATATGTATAGCCCAAAAATCCAAAAAAAATATACAAATACCCAAAACCCAAAAAAATTCATGATGTGAATATTACTCATACCGCCATGAATAAAGAGAAGGCGAGAATTTACACCAAGTGCTCTACTCCACACCTACTCAAGCCCCTTCGTTTTTTAACAAACTTGGCATAGGATCTTTCTAGCGATCATCTAGGCGATCGTTCGGTGATTCCCTAGTTCATAGCAGTAGAGTCCCTGACAAATGATATGTTTCTATTCTTACTCTACTCTCATGCATGCTTGAGCTATTATTCACTGCTAACTCGAATTGAATCGATATTTGGGTCATTCCTTGGGTATGTGTATATGGAGCTTTATTGCACAATTTAGATAGTTACACCATCTGCTGGCTCATGACCTCACTCACTCGCGCTTCATCGCATGTACCCACGACACTTGTATGGACTCATATTCCTGGGTTTAGTGATATGCTTATCGCATGCTTGCTTAGTGTAGCATGTTGGTTTTCGTTGGCTCTGACGGGAGATCTAGGGTTTCGCTTTCTTCTTCTGTTTCTTCCTTTCTATTTTCCCTCCGAGCTCCTGTTCTCACTCATCTTCCTCGACAATGAGGAAGGGTTCAGCTTGGGGGATTTTGACATGCGTTTATATTTTATATATTCACGCACGTCTTCTCCGTGATTTCCCGTCATTTTCCGTTGTTTCGTATCTATTCTCTTGTGATTTTTAGTTCCTTTTCACTTTCGTTGTGTTTTTGTGTTTTTTGCAAGATTGCTGGCACTGGGGACATACAACGCTAACATCACGAGTCTCCAGAGCAATGGGAGGAGTCGCACAAGATCCTGAGGGCCATACGTCAATTCATATCATGAATCAGCACTCAACCAATCGGGTGGACAGATCCACCCGATCGGTTCATGCACATGTATCAGACCCGAGTAGAAGCAGCAATGAAGCAAACCCTAACCGATCGGTTCAGTGATCGGTTGGGTGCGACAGTCTTCTCTGTTTTGTGAGCCGAACTCCACCCGATCGGTTGACTTGCCAACCGATCGTGACACATGTAGCATTTCTTCATGAGCTCAAGAACCCAACGACTAAACCCGATCGGTTCAGTGACCGGGTGAAGTATCTCAGAAGCTGAAGACCCAGTCAAACGGTCGTCTCAACCGATCGGTTGATGTTTCAACCGATCGGTTGGACGTTTATTTTTGCCTTCTAGTGGGAGTATTCCCTGGCATCTTGCCAAAATGTATATATAGTCCTAGGTTTCCCAGAAAACGAATCCCCATTTTCTTAACTGTTTTTTGGGGTTTTGGCTGCTTTCAATTAAACTCACTTCCTAAGTTCTTTGATCTTTCTAATACTTTGATATTGCATTTATATTACTGTTTGCTTTGGTATTCTATTGCTTGATCTTCATTTCAATGGCTGAAATTTGTTTTGTTGAATCTATTAGTATGATTAGTGAGTAGTTTCCTAATCTGTGACATTGGTGGAAGCCCCTTCGTGGGTTCTCCCTAGAACGACTATATGATTATGGATTTGATAGTATATAGGGATTTAGATGGTTACGCGGGGTGTTTTATTGTCCGTCGGGCCAAGGGAAAATAAAACGGGAGTTTGATCCCCTAGCCACAGCTCACACCCATAGCGTAGACATTGATTCCTAGGGCGTGGGAACGGCAGGATGAAATGTCGGGAGCAATCGTTGCGAGCTTAGTGCTCCCGGAGTCGGTCGGTGTTGGACATGGGAATGTCCATCGTCCGAACCCGGGTAGACCTAACGTATCATCATGGGCATCGACCGGAATATCGGGCCCATGAGACACTAGGTACCTCTATTAGAGGCAACATCTCACCACTAAACCCTAGAATCCGATCGTATTCTATCCGTCGGTCGTAATAGAGAGAACTCATGATAGGGTGGAAACCAAAGTCCTAGGTTACTTTTTATATCTTACACCTTTTTGTAGTTTTATATCGTGACAACCACCAAGTGATAGGGCTAGCTCACCCACCGGGTGATCCGGTTCCTGTTTGATTTCAAGCACATCACACGCCTCCCCGTGTTTGACCCCCCAAGCCACACTTCGACACCGTACGCTTGTGGTTACAAATATTTAATCCTGGTATCCCCATCCGACTTTATATAGTGCCAAATCTAGGGGACGTCAAATATGTCCATGTAAAATTAAAAAGGGCGAAGAATGTGAAAATGATCACGGGGTAAGGATGTGAGCTAGTCTTAGGGATAATGGGGTCCTAAATGTAACAGGCATGTTGCCTCCCTGACAATGGCACCATAAAGCTTGACGTCCCACTTATTACACTGTATAATCGGAACGGGTATACCATGATTAAATATTTGTAAACCGCAAGCGCACGGTGTCGAGGTGTGGCTTGGGGGTCGAACACGGTGAGGCGTGTGATGTGCTTGTGATCAAACAGGAACCAGATCACCCGGTGGGTGAGCTAGCCCTATCGCTTAGTGGTTATCACGATATGAAACTAATGGAAAGGTGTAAGATATAAAAAAGGTAACCTAGGACCTTGTCTTCCGCCCTATCATGTGTTCTCACTATTACGACCGACGGATAGGGATGTGATCGGATTCTAGGGTTTAGTGGTGAGTTGTTGCCTTTAATAGCTGTACCTAGCGTCCTGTAGGCCCGATATTCCGGTCGATGCCCATGAAGATACGCTAGGTCTACCCGGGTTCGGACGGTGGGCATTCCCATGTCCAACACCGACCGACTCCAGGAGCACTATGCTCGCAACGATTGCTCCCGATATTTCATCTAAGCCGTTCCCACGCACGAGGAATTAATGTCTATGCTAGGGGTGTGATCTGTGGCTAGGGGATCAAACTCCCGTTTTATTTCCCCTTGGCCCGACGGTCAAGGACGGTCTTTCTCCCGCCAATGAAAATAAAACGCCCCCGCTAACCATCTAAATCCCAATATCCTATCGAATCCCTAATCCTATGGTCGTTCTAGCGAGAACCCAGAAGGGGCTTCTACCAATGTTCCAGATTAGAAAACTACTTACTAATCATAGCAATCGATTCAACAAAACAAATTTCAGCCTTTGAAATGAAAATCAGGCAATAGATTACTGTAGCAAATGGTATTATAAACGCAATATCAAAGTATCAAAGCGATCAAGAAACTTACAAATGAAAATAAATTCTCAGCAGCCAAAAATCCCTAAAAAGCTTAAGAAAATGGGGATTACGTTTTCTAGGAAACCTAGGGCTATTTATACATTTTGGCAAGATGTCAAGAAATATTCCCACAAGAAGACAAAAATAAACGTCCACCCGATCGGTTGAAACTTCACCCGATCTCAACCGATCGGGTGAGACGATCATTGGACTATGTCTTAAGCTTCCGATAGTCTTCACCCAATCGCTGAACCGATCGGGTGAAGTCTTTGGGTTCTTGAGCTTGGGAAGAACTGCTACAGGTGAACCGATCGGTTGACAAGTCAACCGATCGGGTGGAATTTGGCTCACAAAATAGAGGGCACTGTCACACCCAACCGATCATTGAACCAATCGGTTGGGGTTTGCTTCTTTGCTTGCTCCTCCTCGGGTCTGATACGGTGCACGAACCGATCGGGTGGCTCTGTCCACCCGATCGGTTGAGGGCTGATACATGATCTGAATTGACATATGGCCCTCAGTATCTTGTGTGGCACCTCCCGTTTCTCCGGGGACTCATGATGTGGGCTATGTATGTCCCATGCGCTTACAATGTCACGCCCCGCTTCCCAAAAATATGGAGGCGAAGCGTGAGAAGGTCCGCTCAGACTTGAAGCTACAAAGCTACAAGTCCGATAAGCGTCAATCAAATTTAAAACTGCAGGTCTTTGCAACGCGAACGAAACAAAGATAATAATAATAAAATGAGACAAAAGAGATATCTCAGTATATCCATAAAATAAGTTTCAACATCACAGAAAAAGCCACCAGGCTGAAATAAAAGAGAGTCTAAAGGCCCAAACATGGCCAACAAAAGTACAGCGTACAAAACAAAGGTGCCACGCACGACAGCTAACAACAAAACCTAAAACAAAAGAAACTCAGCAAAATCACCAAGGAAGGTCACCGGTGTCCACAAAACTCCTCCTGGGCAGTCATGGACTCAGGCTCAGCGTCAGCAAAACACCACGTACTCAGCTACGGTCTCAGGCTCAGGGTCTAACATGTGACACCCAAAAGAGCAAGGGGCACATGTCAGCAAGTCTACAAGAGACTTGTGCAAGGAAACTGAAAGTAGGTAAAAGTAATGCAACCTAGCAGTTCTAGCATGATGCAATGACATGGCAGTTAAAGTAATGAGTGCAACAGGTAAAGTAAAGTAAAGTAAAGTACGAGCATGGCATTTAAACATGGCATGGATGACAAGTATTACATGAATCATTCACATGACAAGTACAAGACAAAGAAAGTAAGCACCTTGTGCACAAAGATTCCGTCTTCTGGCTAGAGGGCTGATCGGGCCACTCCTAAGCTCAGGTGACCGTTTATCCCTACCCCTCCACGTGTATCGGGCATTGGCTTTTGACCAACACATGAGGCCCGCTTCTGGATCACGAGCCAGGAAGTGTTTTTAACATGATGGCCTAGGGGTGCACCTAGCCGTAAACACGGAAACACGGATTGTACAAGTATTTTGTAGCGTGTGCTACGATGCAACAATCAATTTGGATGACATGTAAGATGCAATGCATGGCAGTTAAAAGTGCGTACAGGTAAGGAAAGTAAACGTGACAGTTTGGTATGCATGAACAACAAGTTTAAAGGGTTGGATCTAGCTTCGTTGTCAAGCTAGATCGATTAGGTGACGGATCTAGTTTCGTTGTCAAACTAGATCAAGTAGGCGTCTAGCCAGCTATCATTTCACTGACTAGTCTCTTTTACGCTAAAAACAAGGAAGTGGCCTAAAAACATGGCCCTACACAAGAGTTGGCAAGTTTCACTTGCCTGAAAAGGGGCGTGTTGAAAGACACAAGATCAAGGAGTCCAGTTCTGCCTACGTGCCCAAACACCAATCATCACACCAACCTACAGTCCGTATTCATTATCTTCAATTAGTGAATTAACCAACACAATAAAATTACTGTTTTTATCTTGTTAGCATGCGGTGTGGATTCCTACGGAGAGAGACTTACCTCAACACGACGCGAGAGCTGCTCTGACGTCAGGTAGCAACGTCAGGGATTGAATCCCGGTTTCGCGAACGGTACGGAACGAGGGGTTCTCTGTCAATAAAATATGTGCACGAATGAGTTCGTATCGACGGACTAAAATTATTAGACAACCATAAAACGTCTAATGATCCAATTTTACTAGGTTTTCTAATCCCATATAGGTGACACATAAATATTAATAATCCCTAAAAATAATTAACATGATAATATCATCACGTTGCTAGTATAACAATTAAACAACAATAATAATTAAAACCTAGGTTAATGTAACTTATAACTAGGCTCACTAATTAAGAATACTGCACCCTAATATGTTAAACACTATAGTAAGTTAAGACAACTTATGGTGGTATAATATCAGTAACACTTATAACATATACTGCCTATAATATTTAAAACATCTAATAATATAGGTAGGGTTCAATTACGCACAACTTACCCTCGAGTGGTGTTGCTACCGTGTGGGTGAACGAAGGCCACGGCGGCGGTTGAGGGGGACGAACGGCGCGAGGGAAACGCCGTGCTTCGCTGCAGCCAAGGGAACATGCCCGTGCATCGGAAAACGTCGACAACGGCGCGGGAAGCTCTCACACGTCGATGCTCAGTCACGGGGGACGCTGCTCGCTGGCGTTTTCAGGCGGACTAGGTCGGAGGGGGGAGAGGCTAGATGGCGGGAGCAGGCCAGAGAGCAGCTGACGGGGGTCGGAGCACCGGTCGGAGGCTGCGGCGGGATGTGCTGCTGCGCATTGCAGCGAGGTGATAAGCTGGGGAAGAACAGCCATGGGGGAAGCATTGACGGTGAACAGGAGCAGCGCGCTTGGCGGCGATGGGCGGCGCCGTGGCTGCTCTGGCGACCGTCGGGGGTTCGTTTCGTGCGAGAACAAGGAGGAAGGCGGCGGCTTTTGTCGGAGATGTGGGCTGCGATCGCGTGAAGGGGGTGACTGCGATCGAATGTTATAGGGGGCGGCTGCCTTGGGGCGAGAGGCGCTGCTGCCGTTGTGCTACGCCATGGCCGTCGTGCGATGGTTCGGTGGTCGAGAGCGCAGGTTCGTGGCTCTGCTGTGTTGCCTGCGAAAATATGAGGGCGCCTCTCTCTTTTTTTGTGTTGCGTGCGAAATATGGGGGAGGCGGCGGTTTCAGCGAATTCTCTTATAGAAACATTAACCTAGGGCTCATCTTAACGGGTATGGGCTGTAGTATGTGGGTTAGGGGTTAGAAATGTGGGCTTGGGCTAGGCCTTAGGCTAGTTAGTTGTTAGTGATTTAAGTGAATTGAAAATAGTTATAAAACACCAAAACTTTTCTCGCATACCCTCATGCGTGAGTAGGGTGTGACCAAAACAAGTATGGGCTGAGTCAAAACAATGGGTGATGTTTTATAATAATAATCATAATAATAGAGGATAAAGGCCAATTGAATCTTAGGGTTAAACCGTTATCTAAACTGGGGAAAAATGTGAGCATAGGTCAGACAAAGCCCAAAAATTGTGGAATAAATACTGGGTTGACCGGAACGTCGAGAGAAAGAAGACGGAGAAGACGGATCACAATATCGATGACGAGAAACGAAATTAAAAATAAAAAGGTCTAGCGGCAAATGTGAAAATCGTGACGTCTCTTCAAATAGGATCAAATCGTGGGAGAACGACCCGAGAAATGATGTTCCTAATTAACACCACAATTTTAATACTCTCAGAGAGGGTCACAACGGCATATCACACTATAGGGTTTGGTTACGAACGAAGTCTAAAATAAATACGTGCACGAACAAGGCTACGTGTACATAAAGCGTATAAAGGATACGGGGTCCAAATGCGACGGTAATTCCAGGTTGGGCACACGTCGGGGTTGGCTTGCCAAGGATGCAACTAAGGTGCTACGGCCCTATCGACTCACATACAAAGCAACAAACCAATCAGGTACCCTCAATTGCTATACGCACAGCCGTATAACGAATAGTGGGTACCGGCCGTTACATCCTACCCACCTTGGAATAAAGTCCGTCCTCGGACTTTCTAGCTATAAATATGACTCTAGCCCGACTAGTAGCTATCCCAATCACATCACACTATAATTCAAACAGATATAGTCGTTACAAATGCTTATACATACACTAGGTAGTCAAACAATAATTCTGCTAACATGTATATATATTCATTCACGTATTTCAATCATGCGCATACATCCCTTATATAACTACTACCTACCTAGCACAAAACAATAGTTCAGAAACTTACATATGATTCGTCTCACCCAACAAATATAATCATTGCTCTACGCATAGATAGCTACCTGTGCACAAAACAAAACATGGGTATACTATGTAATGCCCTACCAGCTACTGCACAAGTACTAGAGGGGGGGTGAATAGTACTTTAAAATAATAAGGAGTATAATTCCAAATTAAATTGCAAACAACTACCAAATCAATTTGCGGAAGCTTAAATTGAATGAAAACACAAAATTAACAATGCTAACAAACGATGTTAATGGGTTCGGATCCACCCAAGTCTCCCCGACTTGTTCCCGGTGATCCTACGTCCCAACCACCCGGATCCCCTCCGGATACTTGAGTTAGAAACCCTAACTCAAGATTTCCACTATGAATATCTTGTGAAAAACCTTCACAAGATCAAATCATACATGCAATGGCAAAGTGAATCCCACAACCCGGGATCACAAACTTCTCTCACACCCGAGAGAACCAATTAGCAATATTAAAGAGTTTAAATGAAATAAACAATCTTACCACAAAATCCTATACCTTGAGTTTTTCTTACCCAAATGGTGAAATGAAGGATTTGAGGAAGATGAAGTCACCAAGACCTAGCACCAAGGAAATGACCAGCAATCGGTGCCTAGGAATGAGTTGGAGACTTGGATCAAGCAATAGCTTGAAGAGCTCACCAAGAACAAGCTTCTCTCTAGATCTAGAAATGAGAGAGAATGGGTTTCTTGCGAGGAAGAGAGCTTTAGATTTGAGGGAGAATAGCTATCTCTTTAGAACTCAATGAATCTCTTAATGGCAGCTCTAACCTAGATAGAAATGACCTAGGTTCGTATTTATAGGAACCCAAAAACACAAGTTAGGTCATTCACCAACGGATAGAAATCTGTGAGACTTAGTCGGTCAAAGAACAATCACTGACCGACTAGTTCATCAACTAGTCGGTCAGCCAAACAACGTGGACCGACTAAGAGTAGATCTGAGAAGAGATAGAATTTCAGACCTAGAAATCTAGTCGGTCCAAGAAGACTTTCTGACCGACTAGTTTCACAACTAGTCGGTCAGTCAGTGAACGTAGACCGACTAAGAGGCAAAATGACTAGTCTGAATGCAAAGTGACTTAGTCGGTCCAAGAAAAAAAGTTGACCGACTAAATTGTCAACTAATCGGTCACCAAACATTCTTAGACCGACTAACGGTAAACAGTAGCTTAGGAGAAATTTAGCATGAACAGTAAGTCACAACTAGTCGGTCAAAGAAGCATCACTGACCGACTAGTTCACAAACTAGTCGGTCGGTGAGTCAACGTAGACCGACTAACTGTAAACAGTAAAGTCCAAGAAATTAAGGAATCAAACTAGTCGGTCCAAGAACAGTTGCCGACCGACTAGATCACCATCTAGTCGGTCAGTACTTGTTCTTGTACCAACTAACATGCACATACAAATCCGAATCGAAGCGCGACGCTTCGAGGAAGTTAGAATGAACTTGTGCAAGGATCCTAGAGCTACGAAATGAGCGAAATGAAGATAGAAACGTAAGATATACTCAAGGCTTAATATTCTATATATCGAAGCTAAAAGACTATAAATAAAACCTTAATAAACGGTCTTCGAGAGCTTCGATTGAATCTTCATAACTTCCAAAGCGTCGCAAGAGCTTCAACGAAGCTTTAGGCATGAATATGAGCTTTGGGAAGTGTTGAGATGTCGCTTTGATTGTTCTCGTGAAATTGGCGACGATCTTCAATACTGCGCTCACAAATTGTTAGTTCATGGATTATTTATGTTTGCTCATCATCAAAACCAAATCCGGGGAGTCCAATATTCAACATTCTCCCCCTTTTTGGTGATGACAAACCAACATAAATAATAATCAAAAATAATAATTCAAATGTAAAATACTTACTCCCCCTGCATTGATGACACGTTAATTCCAAAATGAATATATATGAATTGCATCAATCAGACGAGTAAGATATATAATGAGAATCGATTTTTGAAATATCAGATTTTGAAAATCCTTATATATATCTTAACTCCCCCTGAATCTAACATATCAAACTAGATTCTTGGAAATTGAGTTAAATTTTCATTTGCGCTATTTATTATCATTATCTCTCCCCCTTTGGCATTATCCCAAAAATGGGGGGCATACAACGACAACAATTAGGAAATGTAAAATCCAACATCGGGAGTCGTAGACAAAGACAATGGACCAACTTGACACCAAGGGAAAAAATGTGGAAATTAACTCAAGGTGTGCCAAAATGTCCATTATCAAAAAAAATAATCAAAATCATCAAAAATACCAAATAATTATTCATTTCTTGAACAAAGAAACATACTCTTCAATATTCAATATTCTTGGTTAATTTTGTGCATGGAAAACAATTCTATATAATTATAGAAATATAATCTATTTAACCAAGTTTTTAATCGTCGAGCGACGAATTCACATTTCAAATGCATTCAACGAATATGAAAAGAAATAATGCACGACGAATAAAAGACAAAGTGAATGACGATGAACATATATATATGTAGAGACAACATGCGTACATCCAAAAAGATATCACATCGAATATATGAGGTACATCATATCAAGTGCTACATATCATCAAAAAGAAATACATCATACATCATCGACATCATCAAAGTATATCAAAACAACATCATAACATAATATCCAACTCCGACATCCAGAAATCGCAAAAATACATCAAAACATCTCTCAAACCCCATCCTAAACCAAAATACTCTCACTAAGATATATCATCCAAAGCGTAGTGGAGAGTCCTCGAAACAAGCGATCACGAGGAGGTGGCAGGATCTGCAGTCTCCGTGGGTCCAGTCGACGGAGTGGACTCAGGCTCTGCAGGGAGTAGAGGTGTCTCAACAGATGGAATCTTCGGGGCAGGAGTGGAGATCTCAGCAACAGGCTCAACATCGGGAATCTCAACAGCAGCAGGGGTCTCGACAGAAGCAGCAGCAGTGGCAGTGTCAACAGCAGCAGGAGATACATGAGCAGGCTTGGAAGTAGGGTCAGCAGCAGGCTCAGAAGGCTGAAGAGCTGAAGCAGAAGGCTCTGGAACACCGGAAGTGGTGCCAACTCCAGGAGCAGAAGTGGAAGTACCAGCAGCAGCAGCAGTGGCCTCATTGCCACGGGTAAAAGAAGTGACAAGCTCGTCAAGCTCCTCATCGTCCATCTCCTCGGCCTCAGACACTGACGGAGGAAGATCAATCCCCATCATACGAGCCATACGGCAGACTACCTCCTCAATACGAGCCAAACGGGAGTCGTGCTGACGAAGTAGGCGTACGACATCGTCCAATGTAGCAGGGGAAGAGGAGGCTGCAGCAGCTGACGGAGTAGACTGGGAAGCAGATGCGGTAGACCTCTGCACGTGACGAAGTGCCGCTAGAGATTTCTTCACGGCCGTCGCGTTCAGAGGCGTACCCAAAGGACGCTCATCGTCAGGAGGGAGAGGGACTCGGAAATGACCGAATACAAGAGTCAACAGGCAAGGGTATGGAATGTGCGCAGACTTATTGGTCTTGCGTATACACTCGAAAGAATCCATCTTATCGAGTATCACGCGAGCCCAATTAATCTCGCACCCCAAGAAAAGAGCGTAGATCAATTTCAAGAACGGCTGGGATGGGAGTGAAGAGGATCCATACTTAGGGAGGGGACATGACTTCAAGATCAGGTTAAGAACCCACGCATTCGGCTTGAAAGATTTCGAAGGAACACCAATGAATGCGGAGGGGATAACCTGGAAAATCTCAGAAAGAATAGACTGATCAAAGGAAGAAATGTCGTCTACGGAAATGTCCGAAGGGAGGAGACCACACGATGAACAACCAAGAATCTCCCCCAAGATTTCTACCGTGAGAACTATAGGAGTTCCCAAGACAGTCGTCTCAATGGAGTGGCTGGCATCGTACTAGCCTCGAATACGATTGGCATAGAACAATTTCACGAGGCGAGGATACGGTTTGGGATTGGCCTTGGGGTCGTATCGGAGATAATCTAGGAGGCCACTATAAGAGAGAAGATCAGCAAGGCCGAGAAAATCAGAAAACTGAACGTAATGCTCTAACAACAGTGGACAGTGCTCTATACGGTTGTACGCTGCGAGACACTGAGGGTCATCGCGGCACAACGATATGTCTACACCGCCGACTGGCATAGGAGCTTTACCCTTAGCCTTACGGGTCTTCGGAGGTGGAGTAGGTTCCCTAGTAGGCTCATCCTCTGGGATAAATTCAGTGTCGGAATCGGGAGGAGTAGCCGGAGATTGAAGAATAGGCTTTTTGGTCTTAGATTTGCGGGGTTTGGCTATCACAGTCCTAGGCTTATTAGGAGGAGGCGAAGATGGAGAGGCTTGGGTTGACTTGGCACGACGCTTAGGCTTCGGGGGATTTTTAGGGTCGGAAGGTTGTTCTACGGTCATAGGAGAAGCCCCGGAAGAGGCGATAGGAATTCTCGTCTTTGCCATGGTCGAGGCACGACGAGAACAAGCAAGTAATCACGGAGGATCAACAACCCTAAGCACAAACCCTAGAAGTTAACACAAACCCTAAGTTGAAAAACTTAAATCCGAAACCCTAGAATACCTAGGAGGAGAAATCGAACCCTAGGGCAAGAAATCGACCTAGGAGAGGGAGGGAGATACCTAGGAGGTGGAGTCGACGGCGGCGGACGGCGGGGATGGCCAGAGATATGGCCGGAGACGACGGAATTTGAAGGGGCTCGATCGGGGTTGGGGGTTTATCGGGCTGGAGCAAGAGAGAATACCGACTAAAAATGATTTTAGTCGGATGAATTAGAGTATAAGTCGGTCTGGAATCAAAAAGACACAAATGCCCTAACACACTTAGTCGGTCACAGTTCAAGCACTGACCGACTAGATTACGATCTAGTCGGTCGGTCAATGAGCTTGAACCGACTAAGTCGAAACAGAGGCACAGAGGGATTTTTAGGGCTAGATTTAGTCGGTCGCAGTATATTCACTGACCGACTAGTTTTCAATCTAGTCGGTCGGTAAGTGTACTGTGACCGACTAACGAAAGAAAATGATAGGAGTTAGATATAGGCTTGATCTAGTCGGTCTGAGTTCATTTGCTGACCGACTAGATGAGCATCTAGTCAGTTGACAAGTGAACTTAGACGGACTAGAAGAGTCCAAAAATTGATAATTGATTTCTCTTCACAAACCACTTGGATGAAACATCATAACTCACTCATTAGTCATCTAAATTACCCCATAAAAAGTCGAAATCTTAAATACGACTTTCAAATACGAATTCGATCATAAATTCAAATATATCACATAAAATTCCCAAAAATTCAATAAATCTAGCATGAATGAAATATCGCGAAATATAATAGCACGCAAGATAATTGAATGAAATATGAATCCTATATCTCGGATTCACCCATAATCCCCAATTCTCGACGCAACCGCACAAAGGAGTCCTCCTTTAGGGGTTTCGTGAAAATATCGGCGATTTGCTTTTGGGTTTCAACGTACACTAATATGATGTCCTTTTTAGCAACATGATCATCTAAGAAATGGTGTCGGACATCTATGTGTTTCGATCGGGAATGGTGCACCGGATTCTTTGAAAGACAGATAGCACTTTGGTTATCCACCATGATAGGGCTAGTATCACAGTGAATACCAAAATCCTTCAAAGTGTGTCTCATCCAAAGAACCTGGGCACAAGCGGCACCGGCGGCAATATATTCCGCCTCGGTGGTTGAAAGTGATACCGAATTTTGCTTCTTGGAAAACCAAGAGACAAGAGAATTTCCTAGAAAATGGCAAGTGCCACTAGTACTTTTCCTGTCGGATTTGCATCCTGCATAATCAGCGTCACTATATGAGACTAACTCATATGTGCTAGATTTCGGATAAAGTAATCCAAAATCTAAAGTGTAACTTAGATAGCGAAAAATACGTTTTACCGCTACTAAGTGAGAATCCTTAGGTTGAGACTGATAACGAGCACATATACATACGGCAAACATAATATCGGGCCTACTCGCGGTAAGATAAAGTAAACTACCTATCATACCTCGATATAGACGAATGTCTACATCTTTTCCGCCCGTATCTTTATCAAGATGCGTTGTAGTGCTCATAGGAGTCTTTTTCCCGGAGGTATTCTCCATTCCAAATCGCTTTAGCAACTCCACCGCGTACTTCGTTTGGTGGATGAAGATTGCATCGTTCAATTGGCGAATTTGGAGACCTAAGAAATATTTGAGTTCGCCCATGTGGCTCATCTCAAATTGTTCCTTCATAACATTAGAAAACTCTTCGCAAAGAGCAAAGTTAGTAGCACCGAAAATGATATCATCAACATAAATTTGAACTAATAAAATATCATTATTCGCATGCTTAATAAAAAGTGTTGAATCTGCTTCACCCATTTTAAAATTCAAATCCAAAAGAAAATTCTTTAGGCGATCATACCAAGCTCGAGGAGCTTGTCTCAACCCATAAAGAGCTTTCTTTAGTTTAAAAACATGATTTGGAAATTTTTCATTTATGAAGCCCGGAGGTTGAGAAACGTAAACTTCCTCAACGACATCTCCGTTTAAAAATGCACTTTTAACATCCATTTGAAATAATTTAAAATTCTTATGGCATGCAAAAGACAATAATAATCTAATTGATTCTAATCTAGCTACCGGAGCGAAGGATTCTTCGAAATCAATACCTTCCTCTTGTCGATAGCCTTGAGCAACTAACCGAGCTTTGTTCCGGACGACGACTTGGTTTTCGTCGGTTTTGTTCTTGAAGATCCACTTTGTCCCTATGATGGTGTGGTTCTTCGATGGCAATGGAACAAGCTCCCATACCTCATTCCTCTCGAATTGATTGAGCTCCTCCTCCATGGCTAAGATCCAAGCGCTATCTTCGCATGCTTCATTAATATTCTTTGGCTCTATCGATGAGGCAAAGGCACAATTTGCGAAGTGGTGAACTTGCGATCTCGTCTTGACACTATCATAGATATTGCCAATGACTTGCTCATGGGGATGGTCACGAACAGAATGAAGCCGTTTGGGAATACCTTGATCACTAGGAACATTCTCAACAACTTCATTAGTTGGGTTAGTCTCAATAGAATCAATAGAATCATTAGACTTAGAATTATCAAACGAATCACATAAAACATCCAAAGAATCATTATCATTTGAAATTCTAGTTGGAACAAATCCTTCATTAAATGAGACATGAAGCGACACCTCAATCGTTGAGGTTCGTTTGTTGAATATCCGGTAGGCTTTGCTACGAGAAGAATATCCAACAAAAATCCCCTCATCGGATCTTGGATCGAATTTGTCCAAACTACCATATGTGTTCTTAATAAAACATTTCGAACCAAAAACACGAAAATGTTTAACTTGAGGCAACCTACCAAACAACAATTCATAACAAGTTTGTTTAGTGCCGAGCCTCAAAAGTATTCTATTAAACACATAGCAAGCGGTGTGTACCGCTTCCGCCCAAAATCGATGGCCAAGTTGGCTATCATCAAGCATAGTGCGAGCACACTCCACTAGCGTCCTATTCTTTCTCTCAACTACACCATTTTGAGGAGGTGCACGAGGGAAAGAGAAGGTGTGAGTAATACCAACTTCATCCCAAAATGTCTCAAAAGACTCATTCTCAAATTCACCTCCATGATCACTACGAATAGTGACAATGGTGGTTCCTAAGAGATTTTGTACTTTCTTAACAAAAATTGTGAAGTTTTCAAAAGCTTCATTTTTATTACACAATGAAAATACCCAAGTAAATCTTGAATAGTCATCTACGATGACAAGTCCATACCTTGCATTTCCTAAGGAAGCTACTCTAGTTGGCCCAAATAAGTCTAGATGTAATAGCTCTAGTGGCCGTATAGTAGAGATGCTTTTCTTAGGTTTAAATGAAGATTTAGGAAGCTTGCCACGTTGACAACAATCACAAAAACTTTTCTTTTCAAAAACAAGCTTCGGAAAACCTTTAATAGAATTTAATTTCGAAAGCTTATAAAGTGTTCCAAAGTTCACATGTCCAAAGCGTCGATGCCATAAGTGTTGTTCACTTGTGTTAGCAACGAGACATTGTTCATATGACTTAGGAAGATCCAAAATATAAATGTCTTTATGACGAGTTCCGGAAAATAATAATTTATCATTATCTTTTCTTAAAATATGACACAATCCTTTCGCAAAACTAACTTTGTAACCTTTGTCACAAAGTTGGCTTATTGAAATGAGATTGTGATTTAAACCACTAACAAGATAAACATCACTAATTAATGGTTTAGAGGGGTTACCGACTTTACCAACACCTATGATGGTTCCGCTCTCGTTGCCTCCAAATACGACGCGGTTTCCATTCGCAATGGGAACCACTCCGGAGAGCAATCGAGCGTCACCCGTCATGTGTTTTGAACACCCGCTATCGAGTATCCAATTCCCTTTGGAGCTAAATTTAAATTTGTTGCTCCTCTTCTTTTTCTTTTCCTTGAGTACCTAAAGATAGAAACTTTCATATCATGGTACCCAAGGTCATTGGGTCCAAGGGATTAGACCTTTGGAAGCCAAGTCCAAGTGGACTTAGACTTCCCCACATAATTCTTACTATGCACAACATCCGAAAAATAAGCATTCATATACATTTGTTTTTCGTCCATGCTTGTGTCCTTTGGGCTCCAAATAGTGAAAATTTTGGGAGCCATCATCCTATTGGGTGCATGCATACGACGTTGATTTCTACGTGATGCATGTTGTGGATAGGCATACGGGACATGATGGAATGGTGCACGACGAGAATTATTCATATGATGAGGTGGGTGTACATATGCATGTGTGGGAACACGTGCGTGAGGGTGTCTCACATGGTGAGCACGTGCCCGAGAATGTGTTGCATAAAAATCATCAAATGTGTGAGCCGGTGGAGTAGGACGTGTGTTCCTACATGGCATGTTATTGGTGTACATGTAGGCATGCCCCTTCTTTGGAGGTCCACCCAAAGTGGGTTTCTTTCCGAAAGAGGGTGTGGACAAGGTGGAAGCACCATTGGTAGATGAACTACCAATAGAGTGTTTGCTCCCACTCGTTGAGGCTTCGGAAGTTGGCCTTACAAAAGTAGTGACCGACTTGGATGAATTTCCCATCATATACCCCAAGCCAATGTGGTGTTTGGCCGGAAGTAAATCTTTTAGGATATTATCCAAATGGCCCTTACCCTTGTTGAATTTGTTGATTCGGCCCAATGTGTCCTCATATTTCTCTTTGAGAGAACGCAAAGAAGTATCCAAAGTGGATATTTACGATGTGAGCACATAAACACGAGATTTAAGATTCTCGTTCTCAATACTCAAAGTCGAGTTTTGAGAAGTTAAATCCGCTATCTCATGTTCTTCCGCATCCTCAATGCTAACATGTTCAAGTTTAGATTTGAGATTTACAATCTCATTTCTTAACTCTTTAACAACGGTGTCGTTGTTGGTGATGATATTCTTAGGCGATGTTTGAATGCTAGCTAGGTCATCTTTTACCTTAGTATATCTATTTACTAACTTAGTGTATTTTGACCAAAGTTGAGAGTTAGCATTTCTAAGATCATCCATCGATACCTCATCGCTTTCGTCATCACAATCATCGGAAGAGGAGGATCCTTGATCGTGCTCCTCTCTTGCCATGAAACACATGTGCGCTTGCTCCACGTGTTCATCGTCCGACTCACCGCTTGAAGAATCATCGGAGTCGGTGAAGGTAGCTCCGACAAGTCCCTTCTTGTTTCCTTTTGTGTACTTCTTGGACTTGTCATACTTTGGCGCCTTCCACTTCTCCTTTAGCTTATTGAGGGGACACTCCGCTTTCATGTGTCCTGGCTTATTGCACTTGAAACCCAAAGGAGAGGAAGAGGCGTTAGAAGAACCAAATTTACCTTTGGTCTTGAAGTTACCTTTTCGGAAGAAACGGTTGAACTTCTTGGCCATGAGTGCCATGGACTCCAAGTCCAACTCGTTTTCCGAGTCTTCATCATCGGTTGATGTGGATGTGGATGGAGCGGCTTTGAAGGCAATAGCCTTTTTCTTTGGCTCGTCTTGCTTTAGATAAGACTTCATCTTTTCTTGCAATTTGAGCTTGCTATCCTTGCGTACCTCGTACGACATTAAAGTACCCATTAGTTGAACTACGGTATAGTTGTTCATGTCATTACCTTCCTCAATGGCGAAGGTACGTTTTTCCCAAGAAGAGTGAAGTCCTTCAATAAGCTTTGAGCACTTCTCCTTTTGAGTGTAGGACTTGCCGAGGGCCACTAACTCGTTTATTATGTCAACAAAACGAGCGTAATATTCTTTCATCTTCTCGCCCTGTTGCATATGAAACATTTCGTAATCTTTGTTTACGATTACGAGTTTAGAGTCTCTTACCCGACTCGTCCCTTCATGTAGTATGAGGAGGGAGTTCCAAATTTGATATGCACTCTTACATGTGCATATCTTATTGTAGTCCTCGGGCTCCAATGCGCATTGCAAGGCGTTCATTGCCTTGGCATTGCTTACCTCCGCGACGACCTCCGCGGTTGTCCATTTCTCAAAGTCTTCTTCTTCGGGCTCGATGTACTCCTTCATTGTAGTCCTCCATAAAGATTCACTTCGGAGGAAGGTTTCCATCCGACATTTCCAGTACCCGTAGTTGGTACCGTTGAAGAATGGAGGCCTCGTAGAGGAATGTCCTTCCATCACCGAAGATGCTCCTTCACGGTTCCTGAAGGTGTCATAGTTGGAAGGTGGACGCACGGTCTTGTTGTCGTTGGCAGACATAGCTGAGTATCTAGCTCCGATACCAAATGTAATGCCCTACCAGCTACTGCACAAGTACTAGAGGGGGGGGGTGAATAGTACTTTAAAATAATAAGGAGTATAATTCCAAATTAAATTGCAAACAACTACCAAATCAATTTGCGGAAGCTTAAATTGAATGACAACACAAAATTAACAATGCTAACAAACGATGTTAATGGATTCGGATCCACCCAAGTCTCCCCGACTTGTTCCCGGTGATCCTACGTCCCAACCACCCGGATCCCCTCCGGATACTTGAGTTAGAAACCCTAACTCAAGATTTCCACTATGAATATCTTGTGAAAAACCTTCACAAGATCAAATCATACATGCAATGGCAAAGTGAATCCCACAACCCGGGATCACAAACTTCTCTCACAACCGAGAGAACCAATTAGCAATATTAAAGAGTTTAAATGAAATAAACAATCTTACCACAAAATCCTATACCTTGAGTTTTTCTTACCCAAATGGTGAAATGAAGGATTTGAGGAAGATGAAGTCACCAAGACCTAGCACCAAGGAAATGACCAGCAATCGGTGCCTAGGAATGAGTTGGAGACTTGGATCAAGCAATAGCTTGAAGAGCTCACCAAGAACAAGCTTCTCTCTAGATCTAGAAATGAGAGAGAATGGGTTTCTTGTGAGGAAGAGAGCTTTAGATTTGAGGGAGAATAGCTATCTCTTTAGAACTCAATGAATCTCTTAATGGCAGCTCTAACCTAGATAGAAATGACCTAGGTTCGTATTTATAGGAACCCAAAAACACAAGTTAGGTCATTCACCAACGGATAGAAATCTGTGAGACTTAGTCGGTCAAAGAACAATCACTGACCGACTAGTTCATCAACTAGTCGGTCAGCCAAACAACGTGGACCGACTAAGAGTAGATCTGAGAAGAGATAGAATTTCAGACCTAGAAATCTAGTCGGTCCAAGAAGACTTTCTGACCGACTAGTTTCACAACTAGTCGGTCAGTCAGTGAACGTAGACCGACTAAGAGGCAAAATGACTAGTCTGAATGCAAAGTGACTTAGTCGGTCCAAGAACAAAAGTTGACCGACTAAATTGTCAACTAATCGGTCACCAAACATTCTTAGACCGACTAACGGTAAACAGTAGCTTAGGAGAAATTTAGCATGAACAGTAAGTCACAACTAGTCGGTCAAAGAAGCATCACTGACCGACTAGTTCACAAACTAGTCGGTCGGTGAGTCAACGTAGACCGACTAACTGTAAACAGTAAAGTCCAAGAAATTAAGGAATCAAACTAGTCGGTCCAAGAACAGTTGCCGACCGACTAGATCACCATCTAGTCGGTCAGTACTTGTTCTTGTACCAACTAACATGCACATACAAATCCGAATCGAAGCGCGACGCTTCGAGGAAGTTAGAATGAACTTGTGCAAGGATCCTAGAGCTATGAAATGAGCGAAATGAAGATAGAAACGTAAGATATACTCAAGGCTTAACATTCTATATATCGAAGCTAAAAGACTATAAATAAAACCTTAATAAACGGTCTTCGAGAGCTTCGATTGAATCTTCATAACTTCCAAAGCGTCGCAAGAGCTTCAACGAAGCTTTAGGCATGAATATGAGCTTTGGGAAGTGTTGAGATGTCGCTTTGATTGTTCTCGTGAAATTGGCGACGATCTCCAATACTGCGCTCACAAATTGTTAGTTCATGGATTATTTATGTTTGCTCATCATCAAAACCAAATCCGGGGAGTCCAATATTCAACATACTACTCCTTAATATTAATCCGATACCAACCATCTCCACACATGTAGTCACACCATACTATTATTAAATCAGGTTTTATTATATTTAATATACATTCACCACTACTATATTTTCACAATATATAGTCATTCAAATGTATGCAATTATTTCACCATAAATTCACATCACATACGGTCCTATAGCTATATTCACGTCACGCCACACATATACCGTAGTCACCAACACTCACAACTAGGCACATACTTACCCGTGCCTGGTGCACACTCATACACGCTAACAGTTCATTCATATATACCAATCATACCATTATAAACTCAGCACATCGACACGCCTAGTTTAGCTAGCACATATGCTCACACAGACAAATCCGTAGTAAATAACTATACCACAAGACCAACACTTATAATTATATACTGGTATAGCGACCCACAATCATGTGCGTAACACAACCAGGCACACGCAATCCTATCACTATACATACGTCAAACATCGCTATATGTAACTACAAACATTCATAACAACATACTTAGAGTATACCCACTTAAGCTTGAGTGAGACTCGGAACACATATCAGAATACTCTATATACGTAACACGGTATTTATACCTATACCAATACCACTCCAATGTATATACGTCTACCAATATAACTATATACATACCATAAGTCAATCATACTTAATATTTAGTCAGGTAATACTCACATAGTTCAATCACTCTATATACCATAATAATATTACAGACATCAGCACACGTATAATAATAACACACTCCCTAATACATACGCATTCATCGTATAGTCACACACCTGTAACATATATATTCGCACCATAGCCTACTACCTATAACTAGTATACCAACACATTTACACATACATAATTAAGATGTGCAATAGTCGTGTATACCTCACGGTATGCACGCATACAACATCCCGTAAAAGCAAGCAATACTAATCAAAATTTTAATCCTACTACCATATGTACCTCACCTATATACTCATGCAACAAAACATAACTACTTACGTCTAAGCACAATACGTATCTACCTACGAGCACATACTCATACGTACTAAAATATGGGTCACTCAATAGGCCTACTTTCTTATCTATACGCTCACCTATAATTATCACACCTAGCATATACATAGCTTTACCAATCATTTTATTTCAACCATTATAAGCATATCTAATTACATACACTCCATCAGATATCCCCACACTAATTCTTATATACACAAGCATCCCTAGTATGGTATAGCTAACCACACCCAAATCTATAAATACTAACACATAAACAACTTCATAATATCACGAATAACTCCGAGTATGTATATATCACACCATAGGCAAGCATCAATATACTATGGGGGTATACTCATTCAAGCCCACGTACACAACTTAGGTACGTGCGCTACGACACATCACAAGGTCCAAGGGCCTACTGACATTTCAGAGTTGTCACAGACATCGACGGGCACTAAAGCCTAAGCAATAAGGAAGGTCGAGGTCGAAAGCGTGACGAGGGAGGGATCGATAAGCACGAGTTCAGATAGGACGAATACAAGGAGACAGCTTGGTTAGACGAAACATTGACTCACTTGTGAATGCTTAGGTAGAGGAAAGGGAGATGTAGTGATGCTTACATAGGATGGAGAAAAGAAAATAGGGTAAATAGCACAAGCTAAAATACGCGAAATCTAAACACGGTTGTACCTCAAAAGTTGGAATCCTCATCTGTATAAAATATTTGAAGATCGATAAAGCGGGTTGTTCAAAATAAGTTTGAGTCAAATATTCATAATAAGAGAAAATGTTTTATTGGCTTATCGAAAATCATTAAGAAAAAGGAAGTAAATCATTCACATGAACATTAAGGACGTAGTTTATAGAAAATATTATACGCAGTAATTTAATATAATTTGGCAAAAATTTTGGAAATTCAAGGAATGAAATTAAAGTAACTGCAGAATTCAAGCTCGTGTTAAACGCTTTCAAAGTCTTTAAGTCATGGAAAGAAAATTTAAAATGATCAATATTGGAACTACTTTTAGAGGAACCAGGATGTGCCAAAAATTAAAACTGGTTTACACAAAACCCTTAGCATACGAGCACAACGAACCTGGTACGGATAAAATAATTGGAACTCATTTTAGTCTAGCAATTTCTAAAAGCATGTATGGTGAGCGGAAGGATATTAATAATAAATTGGTAGTAGAATTATCAAAATTGGTAGCAAAGCTTTAAAATCAAATCATGGAGGGTCTAAATCAGGAAGTGGTTATGAAATAATAATTTTACAAAAATTTGAAGTAGAGGAAAATGACGAGCATAAAATCGACTTACTGAAAGCTGAATTTCCATGTGACTTGTAAAGTAATTTAAAAGTAAGCGCGATGTGTCGTTCGAAAGGCATAATAAGAAAGGAAATTATAAGTCGAAGTTGACAAAATGAGAGTACGGTTCAAAATAAAATTAATATATGAGAGGGAAAGTGTATTTTCATAGGTACAAAAGTGTAGGCTGGGAAAATACCATAAGCTAGTATTCAAAATTTCGAAAAAGTTCTAAGAATTCAAGTCAATGAAGAAGTATTAAATATAAGATATATATATTAAAAATTGAGCAAATTTAAACTTAGGGAAAGAGGAAGTCGAAAAATACTTTCAGGAGATTCAAGGTTTGTAATAAAGAGGGTCGAAAATTGACGACGATCGTCATGAGGCGATCTCGTGAATCGAGGCAAGGAAATTGGTCGGATGATCAAAACATACATACGCCTATGATATGAATCAGGAGAATC
Source organism: Scilla litardierei (assembly GCA_030789695.1). Lineage (NCBI taxonomy): Eukaryota > Viridiplantae > Streptophyta > Magnoliopsida > Asparagales > Asparagaceae > Scilla > Scilla litardierei. The sequence continues at coordinate 59,651,093 of CM061138.1, forward strand.
TACGGGGAAGCTCCTACGGTCGACCAACTAAAGATTAGGAACTGGGTGCTAAGACCTTCTAAGGAGCTAGACGGTAATGAAATGCGTTCAGCTTGGTCCGAAATTGATGAACCCAAGCGAGCGACTAAAGGAAATTCTAGAAGTCTAATATGGTCAGAGGTAGACAAGGACCACTAAGGTAACTCCTACGACGATTAAATCAATTGCTGACAGGGAGTCTAACTAACAGTCAGGGCCACTAACTAGCAAGCACAGACGTCTAACTAAGTCTTCTTATCACCTAGTGTCATAAGAAACGACTAGACTCAGGGCTTCTGACTCGGATGTTGCAATTTATTTAATGGACATTCCGTTATTATCGTTGTTCCGTTAATTCACAATTACAAGACGGACCTGCATGGGCCACCAACAAAACCTGTCACACCCCGCTTCCCAAAAATATGGAGGCGAAGCGCGAGAAGGTCCACTCAGACTTGAAGCTGCAAATCTGCAAGTCCGATAAGCGTCAATCAAATTTAAAACTGCAGGTCCTTGCAACGCGAACGAAACAAAGATAATAATAATGAAATGAGACAAAAGAGATATCTCAGAATATCCATAAAATAAGTTTCAACATCACAGAAAAGCCACCAGGCTGAAATAAAAGAGAGTCTAAGGGCCCAAACCTGGCCAACAAAAGTACAGCGTACAAAACAAAGGTGCCACACACCGACAGCTAACAACAAAACCTAAAACAAAAGAAGCTCAGCAAAATCACCAAGAAAGGTCACCGGTGTCCACAAAACTCCTCCTGGGCAGTCATGGACTCAGGCTCAGCGTCAGCAAAACACCACGTACTAAGCAATGGTCTCAGGCTCAGGGTCTAACATGTGACACCCAAAAGAGCAAGGGGCACATGTCAGCAAGTCTACAAGAGACTTGTGCAAGGAAACTGAAAGTAGGTAATAGTAAAGCAACCTAGCAGTTCTAGCATGATGCAATGACATGGAAGTTAAAGTAATGAGTGCAACAGGTAAAGTAAAGTAAAGTAAAGTACGAGCATGGCATGGCATTCACAAGACAAGTACAAGACAAGTAAAGTAAGCACCTCGTGCACAGAGATTCTGTCTTTTGGCTAGAGTGGCTGCACGGGCCAACTCCTAAGCTCAAGTGACCGTTTATCCCTACCCCTCCACGTGTATCGGGCATTGGTTTTCAGCCAACACATGAGGCCCGCTTCTGGATCACGAGCCAGGAAGTGTTTTAAACAAGTATGGCGTAGGGGTGCACCTAGCCGGACAAGGAGTACGAGTACAAGTATTGTAGCGTGTGCTACGAATGCGACATTCAATGCATGGATGACATGTAAGATGTAATGCATGGCAGTTAAAAGTGCGTACAGATAAGGAAGGTAAACGTGGCAGTTTAGTATGCATGAACAACAAGTTTAAAGGGTTGGATCTAGCTTCGTTGTCAAGCTAGATCAATTGGGTGACGGATCTAGTTTCGTTGTCAAACTAGATCAAGTAGGCGTCTAGCCAGCTATCATTTCACTGACTAGTCTCTTTTACGCTAAAAACAAGGAAGTGGCCTAAAAACATGGCCCTAAGCAAGATTTGGCAAGTTTCACTTTCCTGAAGAGGGACGTGCTGATAGTCACAAGGTCAAGAAGTCCAGATCTGCCTACGTGTCCAAACACCAATCATCACACCAACCTACAGTCCGTATTCATTATCTTCAATTAGTGAATTAACCAACACAATAAAATTACTGTTTTTATCTTGTTAGCATGCGGTGTGGGTTCCTACGGAGAGAGACTTACCTCAACACGACACGAGAGCTGCTCTGACGTCGGGTAGCAACGTCAGGGGTTGAATCCTGGTTTCGCGAACGGTACGGAACGACGGGTTCTCTGTCAATAAAATACGTGCACGAATGAGTTCGTATCGTCGGACTAAAATTATTAGACAACCATAAAACGTCTAATGATCCAATTTTACTAGGTTTTCTAATCACATATCGGTGACACATAAATATTAATAATCCCTAAAAATAATTAACATGATAATATCGTCACGCTGCTAGTATAACAATTAAACAACAATAATAATTAAAACCTAGGTTAATATAACTTATAACTAGGCTCACTAATTAAGAATACTACACCCTAATATGTTAAACACTATAGTAAGTTAAGACAACTTATGGTGGTATAATATCAGTAACACTTATAACAAATACTGCCTATAATATTTAAAACATCTAATAATATAGGTAGGGTTCAATTACGCACAACTTACCCTTGAGTGGTGTTGCTACCGTGTGGGTGAACGAAGTCCACGGCGGCGGTTGAGGGGGACGAACGGCGCGAGGGAAAATTCGTGCTTCGCTGCGGCCAAGGGAACATGCCCGTGCATCGGAAAACGTCGACAACGGCGCGGGAAGCTCTCACACGTCGATGCGTAGTCACGGGGGACACTGCTCGCTGGCGTTTTCAGGCGGACTAGGTCGGAGGGGGAGAGGCTAGATGGTGGGAGCAGGCCAGAGAGCAGCTGACGGGGGTCGGAGCACCGGTCGGAGGCTGCGGCGGGATGTGCTGCTGCGCATTGCAGCGAGGTGATAAGCTGGGGAAGAACAGCCATGGGGGAAGCATTGACGGTGAACAGGAGCAGCGCGGGCGGCGCTTGGCGGCGATGGGCGGCGCCGTGGCTGCTCTGGCGACCGTCGGGGGTTCGTTTCGTGCGAGAACAAGGAGGAAGGCGGCGGCTTTTGTCGGAGATGTGGGCTGCGATCGCGTGAAGGGGGTGACTGCGATCGAATGTTATAGGGGGCGGCTGCCTTGGGGCGAGAGGCGCTGCTGCCGTTGTGCTACGCCATGGCCGTCGTGCGATGGTTCGGTGGTCGAGAGCGCAGGTTCGTGGCGCTGCTTTGTTGCCTGCGAAAATATGAGGGCGCCTCTCTCTCTTTTTTTTTTTGTGTTGGGGGAGGCGGCGGTTTCAGCGAATTCTCTTATAGAAACATTAACCTAGGGCTCATCTTAACGGGTATGGGCTGTAGTATGTGGGTTAGAGGTTAGAAATGTGGGCTTGGGCTAGGCCTTAGGCTAGTTAGTTATTAGGGATTTAAGTGAATTGAAAATAGTTATAAAACACCAAAACTTTTCTCTCATACCCTCATGCGTGAGTAGTGTGTGACCAAAACAAGTATGGGCTGAGTCAAAACAATGGGTGATGTTTTATAATAATAATCATAGTAATAGAGGGTAAGGCCAATTGAATCTTAGGGTTAAACCGTTATCTAAACTGGGGAAAAATGTGAGCATAGGTCAGACAAAGCCTAAAAATTGTGGAATAAATACTGGGTTGACCGGAACGTCGAGAGAAAGAAGACGGAGAAGACGGATCACAATAGAGATGACGAGAAACGAAATTAAAAATAAAAAGGTCTAGCGGCAAATGTGAAAATCGTGACGTCTCTTCAAATAGGATCAAATCGTGGGAGTACGACCCGAGAAATGATGTTCCCAATCAACACCACAATTTTAATACTCTCAGAGAGGGTCACAACGGCATATCACACTATAGGGTTTGGTTACGAACAAAGTCTAAAATAAATACGTGCACGAACAAGGCTACATGTACATAAAGCGTATAAAGGATACGGGGTCCAAATGCGACGGTAATTCCAGGTTGGGCACACGTCGGGGTTGGCTTGCCAAGGATGCAACTAAGGTGCTACGGCCCTATCGACTCACATACAAAGCAACAAACTAATCAGGTACCCTCAATTGCTATACGCACAGCCGTATAACGAATAGTGGGTACCGGCCGTTACATACAATCTCCTGCAATAGCACATAAACACAAAGAAAGTGAAAAGAAACTAAAAATCACAAAAGAATAGATACGAAACAATGAAAAACGACGGAAAATCACAGAGAAGACGTGCGTGAATATATAAAATATAAACGCACGTCACCCGTCCATTCCAATCGTAATAATGATGGCTAGAAGGGCGGGCACCCCGAGACCGCCGCCGCCACTTCCAAGCACGAGCTCAACGTGCCATTTCCAAGAAGGGAGAAAGATGGTGCGTCATCCGAGTCGAGCCGGGCTTCTACCTCGAACCTGAATGACGAGGGCAATTGTTACGACCTAAAGATCGTGATATTACGACTTTCTAAGCCCATCCACCGACAAGCAATAGCTCACCCCGCCTTCACAGAAACCGCGTCTCAGTTGACGGAAGGTGTGTAGTTCGGCACCCCGACCTCATCAGTGCATTGCCTGTCTACCCTTTCAAAGCCCATTAGACCCGAGGTCTGCCACGGCCAGCGGATAGGGTGCCTGGTCACCGAGACCGGCACCCGCAATACGCCCATCCCTCCGGAGCTCGCTGGAGGAACAGCAAGGCCGCTAGACAACCACTCAACACGACCTGATGGGTCGAGTACGGACCGCCTACGCCGACGCGTCCCTGCAGCCTTTTGGCACATCGGACACGACAAACAACCTAGTATAAGGACACCACTGACACTTCTGCCGCTCGACAACCTGACAAAGCGCCCCCTGGCTGCTGTGCCCCCTGACCGTTGGTGCTTTCGGCTCCAACACCCTGACAAAAGCACCCATGGCTGTTGCGTCATCTGACAAAAGCAAGGCTGATACGCCAGATCCTGACATCCTCGTCTGAAGCTTCCCCTGACAGATGGGCTAGCTCAGCACGCCAAGTTAGCACGCCAGGTCAGCCACACACAACCACCCCCGTCAGGTATAAATACCCCCTTACCTCCATCGAGTAAATGGGTTGGCAAATTAACTCAGAATCTCATTACTCACACACAAGGGCAAAGGTCTTCCATATCTTTGTTCTTCCACGATAGCTCGTCACGTAAGGTCGGTGCACTCTTAGTCCGACCTGCGTGTCTAGCCCCCGCTTTTAAGCCCTAATACTAACTTAGGCATCGAAGAGGCTAAGGGTTAGACCCCAATCTGGCCTTTCTAATGAGCTGCTACTTGTGCAGACGTGCTCGTCTTCACGTATTGCGTTCAGCTCCCACCTCCGGCAGTGCGGTTGGTGGGTGGAGTCCTCGCGGAATCGATCCAATGGTCGGCTTTCGGAGTGCACCCAGCCTCGTCACTACCCTCACTACTAGTCAAATAACCTACCATAGTCACATCCAAATCTTAACCACCGTGCCCTTGGTTCCCCCAACAAATAAATTCATGTACGCGAGTTCCACCCCGCAACAAAACCTATTGATTGTAAATAGTTTTTTATAATAAAAAGGAATTCAAAAGGGTATTAAGAAAAGATTTAAAGCGTATCACTCAAAGACTTAATATAAAAAAGGATGCATTAATTGTAAACAGACTTTCTGTTCAGTTTTCATGAAAGACTCTGTAAGGTTTATAATGACATTAGTTGAGCATTTCAATATCGTTAACGATATATTAAATTTCATTAAGTGATCACCTCATTCAGTTTTAAGATGATGTTAAATGATGTTATATTTCTTAAGCTCTGTAGGAGCATGTAATTTCTATAGTATCTATGTGGTAATAAATGTTAAGTTCTGTGGGAAACAAATTTAGTCTCAATACTTGCCCTAAGAATAATCTTCAGACGATTCCCTATATCTCACCAATAAGGAGTCTAAAGTATGCTCAATTTTATATGCATTTGGTTATTGCATATATTACAGGTGTGTTGGGCAGATTGTTAAGTTCTGGAGTTGACCATTTGACAGCAGCCAACTGGGTTTTACGGTATTTATGGAGAACAAAAGGGTTACATGTTCAAGGATCCGTAGTCAAAAAGGTTTGAACTCATTTTGGTATACTGACTCTGATTATTTATTGGATGCAAAGAATATTATGAAAATCTATGTTAGGCGCCATCTACTAGAAGAGATCTAAATGGACCCTTTTTATGTAGTCTCTTCTGACATGGCTTTAGATTTCGTATCATATTATATGACATCAAAATCATGAAATATATCTGCATATTTTATCACTATGCTGCAAATTAGGGATGGTGTTGAAACACCACACAGTTTATTTAGTGACAATGAAGTCTGCAGTTTTATATTCCAACAATGACAGGAACACGACAAAGTTTAAATAGTCAGAGATTAAGTTCCAAGATTGTTGATTAATAATTCGGAGTGTATGATTGTCTAATAAGCACATCGAAACAAACCATGTAATTACGGATCCGTTGTACTAAGGAAACGTCATCCAAAAGGTTTTGTGAGCTTGCTACTCATATGGATGTCATTTCATTAAGAACATTCAGTTTTGTGGGAGTTTGTTTTTTTTTTGGGTGCTCATATGATAGACAAAGTTAAGTCTCCAGCTTAAGCTTGAGGTTATTTTCTGATCAGAAATAAAGCTTTTCGGTTCAGTTCGGCTTCACTCCGATTTTGGTTTGTTTATTATCTCTATAAAGTTAAGGAGGGTCAGTTGAAAATAGACATATTAGATCACAGTACATGTAATTTCCATGCTACACATCCACTTCATAATCCATGTCATTCTTTTGTATTAGCACGGTGACCACTAATGGGTCGAGCTGCAATTGCTGCGTCGAAGATCTCTTTGATCCCTCGCTAATATAATTGATGGACCAGATTGTTTTTTGACTCATTAAAGAAATGACAGTAAGTTAAGATCTTATTTGGTTGTATGCACAACGAAATATTATTATAAAGTTTAGCATATAGCCCAAGTGGGAGATTGTTGGAACTTATCCAACTAAGTTGGATCTTGATCGCGCCCCGGATACACGTCCCGGAGCGGCGACACTGTAGTCTTACAGCAAGCGCACAGTGTAGAGGCGAGCGGGTATCGAACACAGAGAAGCCTAATAACAGTGTCTTCTTCAATCACCTAGCTATAGGAAAAGTCGAGAAATGTTCGCAAATATGCTGTCACAGTCGTTCAAATGTATAAAAGAAATGACAAATTAATAAAGACACTTAGGGGATAGGGAATCCCCGCTACTTGTCGTATCTCATCATTGTGATTCGTAGGTTTCACAATTGCTAGACTTGAAATTCGTGTGAACTAGTTGCAACTAAATGTAGAACCAAGCTCACGCTCTCGCGCTATTGCCGGTCTATAGCAAACCTAGGGTAGGGTCCAATCTCTTGCAAACCCTAACCTAGGCAAACTAGCGTGAAGAACAACATCATCGTTCAATCGCATCTCGAGCCCACTCTCGTGCAAACTCGAGCTACGACCTAGGTTAGGATAGTTCCTACCCATCCAATCTCTTGCAAATGGGTATTGGTATGGAATTACAATCGAAAACCCTAAGTTTCGGTCCAATCTCTTGCAAACCGATTCCGGAGAAATTCAATTGCAACCCAATTCGAATTTCTAGGGCTTCCTATCGAGTTGGGATCCAATCTCTTGCAAATCACAATCGGTATGAATCCCTAGCTATTCGTATTATAGCAATCCCAAACTAACCCTAGTCAATTCTAGCAAGAATTTCACCAATTCATCACAAATTAGAAATAGGGTTCGTAGGGTTCATCCTTACGCCCTAAGACGATGGAACTACTCACAATTCATAATAAAATGCAATAGAAATTCACAATCAAAATCAATATAATTCATTGCTATATTCAAAATATCAATAAAAATGGAGTTTTTGAGGGAGAGAGAGACAAACCAATGAAGAACAAGATAGCATCCAACAAAATAACCCTTTTCTCTCCTCCCTAAAAGCTAAATCTAATTCCTAAAAAGTTAATCTAAAAAGGCTGCAAAAAGTTCTGGAAAAGCCCTCTAAACTAGGTGAAAAACTGGGGTTAAATACCCCCCAAAATCGCCCAAAAAACCCTGACGAAAATGCCCCTGCGCAGCCTCAAAATCGCAGTTTACGCTACAGGCAGCGCGGCTCACTCGGCCGAGTGACAAATGTCACTCGGCCGAGTGAGAGACCCTGACGGATTCCATAGAGTTGGGGGTCTTGGGGGTCGTCTCCTCGGAGGTCACTCGGCCGAGTGACTTTTCTTCACTCGGTCGGTGGGCGTTCTTCACTCGGGCAGACGGTCTTTCGTCACTCGGCCGAGTCGGTCTTTGGGGCTGACTAACGGATTCCAGAGAGTTGGACGTTTTTTGTTGCCATCGTCTTGGCTCCACTCGGGTGAGGGATGACTCGGAGCTCGGCCGAGTGGTATGGTGATGCTCGGTCGAGTGCACGCTGATATTGGCTCTGTTGCGTGTCCGATCTAGCCGGTCGAGCGGGCTGTCTATGCTCGGCCGAGTGACTCCTTCACTCGGCCGAGTGGCATGCTGAAAATGCCCATTCTTCATGTTTTTACCTCCTCGTCGCTCCTACGACGTTCTTTCTTCTTCCACTCCTCTCCAATCGTAAAATACCCCTCAAGAGAGTCGTCGGTGACACTCCGGAGTTGGTGCATCTCAGAATTACTCCAAATCGCTCCAAATCTCCTGAAATACGACAAAAACAATAAATAATGAAAAGCATCGCAATATTGTCGAATAAACGTGAAAAACACGATTTGATCGATCTAAATGGCATGCAAACATGCAGAAAAAAGGTGTAAAATACGGAGTGATCAAAATCCCCCAAGCTTACCTCTTACTCGTCCTCGAGGAAGATGAGTAAAAAGCGAACCCGGTGGATAAAGATAAAATAAAAAAACGATGGAAAGGCGGAAAATGAAAAACGAAAAAACAAAATAGAAAACAAAGAGGGAAGTTGCTAGATCATTTTTCTCAGGACGTGGGTTTTGCTTACTCATATAGCATGCATCGAATATAAACCACATGTCAAAGGCTTTTATTTTGATATCATATTATAATGGTGCATTTGGAATAGAAAACCCAAGAATATCAATATAGCATGAAAAATGGAATAATTCTAAGATTAACATCGTCTGAAGCATCTAAAGCGGTATACAATACCGTAGATCACACACTTTTCAATTGAATGCTTTCTATAAGGAGTATAAGAGGTATCACACGATAGAGTAGTAAGAATAGAAAAAGTGTGGTTTTCATGAAGTGAATGCTAAGCGTAGATTTCTGGATTTCGTGAAACTTTAGCAATCTCACCGAGTATAAAATATTACATAGCCTAGGTTGTCATGCACCGTCATGTAGTCACTCTCTCACACATCATTGGATTCTCTCCCCCAAGCTTATCTATAAGCGTGGTGGCATACACAAACAATATTTACATCCCCGTTTCTTTTATGAAGCTCCGAAAGTAAAAGAAAACAAAAAATAAAAGCTAAAGAGGGAAGAAAGAGAGAAAGTGTATGAGATGGGATCGTTTTCGAACTACTTTTATCTTTCCTTTTCTTATTCTCAAATATTTTTCTTTTTCTTTTTCTTTTTTTTCTTCTCTTTTTTTTCAAGTAACATATATACACAATGATCCCAAATCAAAGAGAAGGATATACAAGTATATTTTTTTCTTTGGATTTTGGGGGATTTGGAGCATGTGATATACTAACGGGGGAATGCCAATAATAGAATCGCTAAGGGGAGATTCACCAATGAATATAAAATAGAGAAATTATGTTCAAGATATGTGGAGAAAGAAATAAATGTATCTCTCAGTTCACTCTATAGGACGTGCATGACAACTTCAGCAGGGTAATATAATCTACTCAGTTTAATCTCAAAAAGTAAACTAATCCAGATTTATCAAAGCTAGCAAACATTCAATCAACCTGGAGTGAAGCGTACAAATCATGCAATAAGAAGTGATATGAGAAAAGAAAGCAGTACTTCAGATATAAGCAATCAATGCGTGAATCTTGGTGTGTTTTCTACGATAGCATACATATGAATCATCAGACATCAGCTAATAATAGAGTTTCATCTATTTTCATACAGCAAAAAGAGAGTGGGTTACTATTTCTAAATGCAAGGCAGAACATAGCATATGATATCAGAAATAAAAAACTATGACATGACAAATATAGCATGCATATAGAGAAAAGCTAACACCACGTCGTCGTCATCACAGAAAAGTCATCTCTAGCAAAAGATGAAAGAAATAAAGATAAACGAAAAACAAAGATATTTACAATGCAGCACACAAGGAAAATAAGAAAAAAAACGTGATGCATGGTAAAAAAAGAAAAAACGTGATGAAAAATGGGTGCAAAAGTGGAAAAAAAACGTGAGAAAACTAAAAAAATAAAGGTGATAAAAGGGAAAAGTGTGAGAACTCACTCCCCCAAGCTAAAGTGCACAGTGTCCTCAATGTGCGAAGTGTGGCACACCGAGAGACGGGTAATGGGTGGGGGGGTGGGTATGCATGCATGATAAAAAGAAATAAAAATAACAAAATGAAAAATATGATGCGAATGTGATGCATGCAAGGATAAGAGTGATGCAGATATGTGTGTGTCACCAAAAATACTCTCCCTCAGTCCCGAAAAAGGATATAGAATGATATGATCAAAATGTGGACAAAAATAGTGATAGGAGGAGGGGGTGGGCAAAAATCATCAGGACCAAGCAGAGAATGGGCAGCATAACGGCAAAAAATATCGATGGCATCAAGGGTGTGCCTAAGCTGGTGGTGCTGCGCCATCTCCATCCTGAGGCGGTGGTGGTGGTGGTGGTGGTGGTTGGGTAACAGTCTGCTGGGTGGGTGGTGGTGGGGGTGGTGGTCGTGGAACAGTCTGCTGGGTGGGTGGTGGTCGTGGCAATCGCTCGAGAATCTGGGTCAGGCAAAAGTGAATACCGGGAAGTAGCTTGAGGCGGTGCTGCATGGCGGTGACTGTGGAAGACAGAGCCCTAAAATCGCCCCGGAGTCCACTCATCGCCCCCTCGAGAGCACGAACGCTCTAAACTAATGCGTCAGGGGGTGGTGGAGCGGAGGGACGGAAAGGTCTAGGCTGAGCAGGTCGGGGCTGTCTAATACGGGCAGTGTAGGTGATCAGGACACCAGGCATGGGTGGTAAGGGTGATGTGCTCACTAGTGGATGCCCAGCCTCAGTGCGAGGCTGGGACACAGGCTGGTGTGAGGTGGAAGCAGAAACAGTGGAAGTGGAAGACAGAATCGGTGACGAGGCAGCAAGAGAGGTCAGTGACACAGACGTGGGAACAGACGTCACGACACTCTCAGATAGGACGGCTGCCGTGGAGACAGAAAGGTCGACCGCTGGGGAGGAAGTGAATGGACTAAAAGGTGACAACCCAGCAGAGATCATACTGGCCATGGTCTCCACGACGGAAGTGAAGGAAGACTCGCCGCTCTCAAGTATGGTGGGTGGATGCTCGGGTAGCAGAGAGGTGAGTGTGGCTCAACCGACAGGGGCACAGTAGTGGTGGGGGTGGTGGTAGACGTGGTGGGCGTGGAGGACGGCTCAGCAAGTGTACTCCCGACACCGGCAGAAGTGTGGACAGAGGTGTCGGGAGCCGCAGAAAGTGTAGGCTCTGGCTGAGGAATCACAGGGTCAACAGGTGCAGGGTGTGCCTGCTCAGCCTCCTCGGCCTCGAGCACGTAGGCTGCGGGGATCAGGAGATCCATCGCCGGAAGCCAGTCCTCGTGTACTGGTACTATGTGTGTCTGAGCGGGGCTCGGGAGGATCATGTAGTCAGCACCGAAGGGACCGTGCAACCATACCCAGTGCCGCTGGCCGTGCAGACGAAGCATCTTCATCCGGGCCATGACGTTTATCGAAAGTGAAGTGGGGCCCGAAGGTCGACGCAGGTAGGCCGGAAGGTCCTCGCCGGTCATCAGGGCTAGCAGGGTGATCAGGCCGCCGTAACATATCGGTGAGCGAGCACCCACCGATACGATGATGCGGTCCAAAAACCAGCTAGCGATGTCAATCTCCACGGCGGGGACCATCGTAACGCCATCCCTATCCAGAACTCTGGGGCGAGTCATCGTGTAGAGCATATAGAGCTCAGGCGTAGACATCGTCACAGGCTCGTACCGCGCTAGAAAAGTGGTCACCATAAGGCGTTGTGCTATGCGGAGGCAGGGATGGACTATGGCTGAGGCCTTGGCCCTACTAGGGTCAAAGGCGTGTGGTAAACCCGTGATCCTGGCCCAAAAGGCGTGGGAATCGAAAGATGGGGGAGGGATGTGTGTGTGGGCGTAGGCTCGGTCGGGCGTGGGGACTGCGGGCCACTGAAAGAATGCCCTAAGCATATCGAGAGTGATCTGACACTCTCGATCTATAAGTCTAAAGGAGCATCCCTCATCGGTTCGGGCGATCGAGCTGAGTACCTCGAGTGTCGGACGGACGTAGGTGTCCGCCGACACAGAAAGAAAATCTCGCCAACCCACGTTGTCGTACAACATGAGCATCCCCTCGAGTACCCCAGGCGGTCTAGGTCTGCTAAGTGAGCGAACCTGGAGGGTACTATCGGGCGCTGGGCGATACACTCAAATCGGACGCGTTGTGCGTCGTCTCTGAATGTAATCCCCAGCGGCCCGACAACCAGAGCCGGTGGTGGCTGTGCGTGGATGGGATCGGCTGGAAGTGGCTGTGGGTGGATGGGGTCGGCTGGAAGTGGCTGTGTGGGGTGGGGTGGTGAAGGTGGAGGGGAGTCCTCCCTAGCGTAGCAGGAGCTGGGCTCATCCGTCCTCTTCCGCTTGGCGGAAGCTCCCCGAGTGCGTGGCCGTGTACGGGGCGGCATGTGTGCCCCGAGTGCTCACCCAACTAAATGAAAAACGCGGCGTGCTAAAAGAATGGAACGAATGTACCTGAACACGCCGCGAGAGCAAAAACAACGGGTAGGTGCGAAGACGCCGCCTCCACGAAGCCAATAGCGCGTCCGAGAGCTCCCCTAAGCTCCCCCAAGATAGCCTGCGCATCAAACAATGATATCAGCGTATAAAATTCGAAATACATGGGGGAGATGGGGTATAAGAGATAAATAAAGAAATCGATTTGAGTTAGGGGCTCAATGGGTACTCGGATCGTCAAAAATGGGTAGAAAATAGGATTTTACGCGAAATAGGGGTTACCGGAGCTTGGCCGGCGGCGGGGAAGGTTGCCGGCGGCGGGGGGGGTGGTCGCCGGAGTGGTCGCCGGTGGTGGGTCGGCAATCGGGGCCGGCGGCGGCTTGAATCGGGCGAGGTGGTAGCATCGCGGGCGTGGGAAGATGAAGGGGCGCGGGCTCATGCGAGAAAAGTGATTTTGGGCGTTTCGAAAATCGCGCCGACCCGCAGTCCCTTAAATAGGAGTAGTTACGACTCGGTCGAGTGAGTCTTCCACTCGACCGAGTGACGTAACGAAAAAAAAATGATTTTAAAAACTCCTCGCCACTTACGACTCGGCCGAGTGGCTTTGCCACCCTCAGCCGAGTGGATATAGTCCATTCGGCCGAGTGGCACAAGCTACTCGGCAATTTTCTCCCTAGGAGGGTATCAGTTTCACTCGGCCGAGTGAAGAAATATACTTGACCGAGTGGCAGTTTATACTGAAATCATAAAAAAGACAGAGAGTTGGGTACATCAGACTTCCCTCGTTGGTGCGCCACTCGGGCGGACGGTGTTCTTTGCTCGGCCGAGTGACTATGGTACTCGGCCAAGTGGGGCTCTGTTTTCTGCTTCGGGGCTCTGTTTTGGCTCTACTCTCTGTTTTTCTTCCTCCAGGTGGTTTCTTCTTCCTCCTAAGCCTCAAGCGCATTCCTGGAGCGCTCTTCTTTGCCTCGGTCATCCTCCATATAATAGATATCCTTTTCTCCTCCTCCTGTCAAAGAAAATAGGACCCGTTGTCACAATTTTTCGGGCAAACGACTCAAAAACACTAATAAAGTCTAAAACAAAAATAAAAACTAAAATAGAAATAATGTGATAACCGTCGGGTTGCCTCTCGACAAGCGCTCGTTTAAGGTCTTGAGCTCGACCCCTTTAAATTTTCAATTTAGCGCGGTATGTTGGGTGCATATGAGATGCACCCGTCAAATTTCCCGGGAAGACCGCTCGGATTTGGATCATTGTGGTGTGTGGTCTTCCTCAGCACCCCTTCGTCATGGGCAATGTTGGGGGGTGGATCCCCCAAGCTAGAGCTTGCTCCGGTCTTCGACTTTGCCGGTGACACCGATCGTCGTATCAGTGGAGCTTTCTTTGGAGTCCTCAACTTCGAGAGCTTGCAGAGCTCCTGTATTCTTGCGACATCTGCGTCGCCATCATCAATCACCATGGAGATATCGGGGGAGTGCTCCATCTTCTCTTCTTCGGCCAAATCTAGGCCTTCTTTGAAGCTATCTTCGTGGGGTGCGCCGATGGAGTGGGGGATCGCCTCTTCGATGACCTCATCGAGGAGGTCCATGTAATCTAGCTCCTTGTGATATGGCATGTGCTTCATTGCCTTCGGTATATGGAGCTCCACTTCGATGTTGTCGACGTTCAAGGTAAGATTCCCCTCCTGCACGTCGACGATGACACCGGCGGTGGCAAGGAATGGGCGTACAAGTATGAGCGATGTATCGCCCTCCTCCTTGATGTCCATTATCATGAAATCGCATGGCAAACATATGCCCCCCGGAACTTGGAGTGGGATGTCCTCTGCGATCCCAACCGGCCTTGTAATCCGCCCGTCGGCTAGTTGAATCCGCATGTCGGTAGGCTTTAAATCCGTGCCGGTGTTCAACTTCCGGAACATGGAGAGAGGCATGAGGCTAACACTAGCCCCCAAATCTACCAATGCTTTTTGTAGGGGGACGCCGCCTAGAGTGCAAGGAATCCGGAAACTTCCCGGATCTTTAAATTTGGCGGGCTCCTTCTCACTCTTTGTGAACCAAGTCCCTTCCTCCGCGAGCATGATCTTCTCCTTCCTCATCCTTCCCGTAATCAAGTCCTTTAAGAACTTGGCGTAAGATGGGATTTCCACTATATCGTCGAGGAAGGGGATATTGAGGCTCACCCCTCTCAAATACTCGAGAAACTTGGCTAGCCGTTTCTCCATCTTGGCTCTAGCTAGCCATTGAGGGAAGGGCACCGGTGGCATAAATCGGCGCTCATCAATAAGCTCTTCCTCTCTAGACTTCACTTCCTCTTACGGCTCCTTCTCTTTTTCAACTTCAATTGTCGGCTCGCTCTCTTGTAGATTCTCCACCACGGGTTCCTTAATTTGAGTCATGTGGGGAGTGGTATCCTTCCTTCCTCTTGTTGTAACCGCAACGACCGCATTGATATGGCCGGTGTTGCCCCGTGGATTCGGCTCGGGTTGAGCCGGCAATTGTTGGTTGTTCCTATTGAGCAAAGCAAGTTGCTCCCCAATTTGAGCGACGACGGTGGCGAGAGAATCTTGTCCCGCCTTCAATGTGACGTTAATCTTCCTTTTTTCCGCCATAAACTCATCCACCTTGGCTTCAAAATCCGAGCGTTGTTGAGCTTGTGGAGAGTTGGGATTTCTCCACCCTTGATTATACCCGGGTGGCCTATAGGGTCCCACTTGTTGCCTTTGCGGGAAGTTTTGTTGCGGTGGCCCCCTTGGTTGATAATTGGCTTGTGGTGGTGGAGCCCGAGCTTGAGGAGGTTGTTGAGGTGGGGGGTTCAATGCACCATCATTATTTGCATATGAGAAACCCGGATTGTTTCTAGCGGCCGGGTTGGCCCAATATCCGGAATTTCCCGCAACATATTGAATTTGTTCCAAAGCTCCTTCTCCTTGCTCTCCTCCTACATACATGGATTGGGATTGGTCTTGCCAATCGCTCATATGATTTGTCGGTGTGGATGTAGAAGGGGCTCCTTGAGGCTCCGTAATGTACTTCTCCAATCTCTCCACTACCTTATGGAGAGAATCAAATTTGTTGGCTAGCTCCGCGACGGCCTTGGCCTCATAAATGCTAGACGGCTTCAAGGAGGACGAAGAGTGTCCTCGCTCGTCGCCCCACTGTTGGTTGTTCGAGGCCATCTCCTCAGGCAAGGCCGTAGCTTCATCGAGAGTCTTTGACAAAATGGCTCCATTTGCGGTGGCATCAATAATCTGCTTCGTGCCCGGTTGGAGTCCATTGTAGAAACTGTGGACAAACTCACAATCCTCAATGCTATGGTGGGGGCATTGATGTTGCAAGTCCTTGAAGTGCTCACATGCTTCATAGAGAGTTTCTTGTGGTCCTTGCTTGAAGGACATGAGAGCACTTCTTATCTTCACCGTCTTGGAGGGCGGGTAAAATTTGTCGACAAAGGCACTCGCCAATTCATCCCAAGTGGTGAAGATTCCTTCAGCTTACGTCATCAACCAATATAATGCCTTGTCCTTTAGTGTAAAACGGAAGAGGCGTAGTCTGATAGCATCTACGGAGACGCCCGGCATTTGGAAGGTGGCACACTTTGATAGGAAGAGCTGGATGTGGTAACGAGGGTTTTCATGGCAGTTCCCATGAAAAGGATCTTGTTGCATAAGAACCACCAATCCGGTCTTCAACTCGAAATTTTTGTCGGCCGCCAACTCCGGTATGGCTATGGACGAGGTAGTGGAAGAAGTCTTAGGCCGAAGCCTATCTCTTATGGAAATAATCCTCGCCATTCGCTCTGCCAATTCTTCAGGTGTCTCAGGATGGGTCATAAAATTTCCTTCCGTAACGGGTCTCCTCTCCGCTCGGATCCTCCTCAATGTACGCTCGATCTCCGGATCGTATAGTATTTCTTCGGGGTTCGCCGAGGATCTCGTGTACATGCAAGGGACAACAGAGTTTTAAAGAAATAGTTAGCACAACGGAAGGGCAAAATAAAAATAGAAATAACAAAAAAGAAAAATAGCTAGGTAGGTAGAATCAAACACTATTGCTTCCCAGGCAACGGCGCCAAAAACTTGATCGCGCCCCGGATACACGTCCCGGAACGGCGACACTGTAGTCTTATCGCAAGCGCATGGTGTAGCGGCGAGCGGGTATCGAACACAGGGAAGCCTAATAACAGTGTCATCGTCAATCATCTGGCTATAGGAAAAGTCGAGAAATGTTCGCAAATATGCGGTCACAGTCGTTCAAATGTATAAAAGAAATGAAAAATTAATAAAGACGCTTAGGGGATAGGGAATCCCCGCTACTTGCCGTATCTCATCATTGTGATTCGTAGGTTTCACAATTTCTAGACTTGAAATTCGTGTGAACTAGTTGCAACTAAATGTAGAACCAAGCTCACGCTCTCGTGCTATTACCGGTCTATAGCAAACCTAGGGTAGGGTCCAATCTCTTGCAAACCCTAACCAAGGCAAACTAGCGTGAAGAACAACATCATCGTTCAATCGCATCTCGAGCCCACTCTCGTGCAAACTCGAGCTACGACCTAGGTTAGGATAGTTCCTACCCATCCAATCTCTTGCAAACGGGTATTGGTATAGAATTACAATCGAAAACCCTAGTTTCGGTCCAATCTCTTGCAAACCGATTCCGGAGAAATTCAATTGCAACCCAATTCGAATTTCTAGGGCTTCCTATCGAGTTGGGATCCAATCTCTTGCAAATCCCAATCGGTATGAATCCCTAGCTATTCGTATTATAGCAATCCCAAACTAACCCTAGTCAATTCTAGCAAGAATTTCACCAATTCATCACAAATTAGAAATAGGGTTCGTATGGTTCATCCCTACGCCCTAAGACGATGGAACTACTCACAATTCATAATAAAATGCAATAGAAATTCACAATCAAAATCAATATAATTCATTGCTATATTCAAAATATCAATAAAAATGGAGTTTTTGAGGGAGAGAGAGACAAACCAATGAAGAACAAGATAGCATCCAACAAAATAACCCTTTTCTCTCCTCCCTAAAAGCTAAATCTAATTCCTAAAAAGTTAATCTAAAAAGGCTGCAAAAAGTTCTGAAAAAGCCCTCTAAACTAGGTTAAAAACTGGGGTTAAATACCCCCCAAAATCGCCCAAAAACCCTGACGAAAATGCCCCTGCGCAGCCTCAAAATCGCAGTTTACGCTACAGGCAGCGCGGCTCACTCGGCCGAGTGACAAATGTCACTCGGCCGAGTGAGAGACCCTGACGGATTCCAGAGAGTTGGGGGTCTTGGGGGTCGTCTCCTCGGAGGTCACTCGGCTGAGTGACTTTTCTTCACTCGGTCGGTGGGCGTTCTTCACTCGGGCGGACGGTCTTTCGTCACTTGGCCGAGTCGGTCTTTGGGGCCGACTGACGGATTCCAGAGAGTTGGACGTTTTTGGTTGCCGTCGTCTTGGCTCCACTCGGGCAAGGGATGACTCGGTGCTCGGTCGAGTGGTATGGCGATGCTCGGCCGAGTGCACGCTAATATTGGCTCTATTGCGTGTCCGATCTGGCCGGCCGAGCGGGCTGTCTATGCTCGGCCGAGTGACTCCTTCACTCGGCCGAGTGGCATGCTGAAAATGCCCATTCTTCATGTTTTTGCCTCCTCGTCGCTCCTACGACGTTCTTTCTTCTTCCACTCCTCTCCAATCGCAAAATACCCCTCAAGAGAGTCGTCGGTACACTCCGGAGTGGGTGCATCTCAGAATCACTCCAAATCGCTCCAAATCTCCTGAAATACGACAAAAACAACAAATCATGAAAAGCATCGCAATATTGTCGAATAAACGTGAAAAACACGATTTGAGCGATCTAAATGGCATGCAAACATGCAGAAAAAAGGTGTAAAATACGGAGTGATCAGATCTTAATCCAACATTGGGCTTATATGCGATAAATAATTATATGGTACTAGACTGTCATATTAAAGCCCAATGTATAAGTGATCTCATTTATTAAGTTAAGTTGGCTTAAATGAGTCATATAGGTTGTGGTCCTTTATGTGTGGCGACTATTGGGCTTCAATTCGTTGATAGGCCAAATTGGAAACCCTAGGGCTAAGGAGGCTAGCCTATATATATATACTAGTCATTACCCGTGCCCATAGGGCACGGTTTATTTAATGGCTGAGTTTTTCTCCCCCACAAATTTCAAGTTCACCCAAATTTCAAGTTTTCTCACAAAATTTAAGTCCCCCCAAAATTGTCATTACCACCTAGGACAAACTTGCCACGTAGGACAAAGCTTTGTCCTAGTAGGATAAGATTCAAAATCTTCATAGAACTGGAAAAAAAATGGCCGGAAGGGGTGAGAATAAAAAGTGTGGGTGTGTGTGTGTGTGGATGGTCCATACGCAAAAATACAAAAACCGGGGTTGTATGTGAAAAATTCCACACCTCCTCTTTTATCCCTCAAAATCTCATCTCTTATATTTTCTCTTATTCAATTTCCCTGTTTTATATAATAGATATCCAAATTCTCTTATCCAATTTCTCATGTCCAAATTCTATTATCAATTTCTCTTGATAACATCCGTCTTTTATATAATAGATATCTCTTATCCAATTTCTCTTGTCCAATATCTCTTATCCAATTTCTCTTGATAACATCTCTCGTTTGTAATATAGATATCTCTTATCCAATTTCTCTTGATAACATCACTCTTATCCAATTTCTATTGTCCAATATCTCTTATTCAATTTCTCTTGATAACATCCCTCTTTTATAATATAGATATCTCTTATCCAATTTATCTTGTCCAATATCTCTAATCCAATTTCTCTTGATAACATCCCTCTTTTATAATATAGATATCTCTTATCCAATTTCTCATGTCCAATATCTCTTATCCAATTTCTCTTGATAACATCCCTCTTTTATAATATAGATATCTCTTATCCAATTTATCTTTTCCAATATCTCTTATCCAATTTCTCTTGATAACATCCCTCTTTTATAATATAGATATCTCTTATCCAATTTCTCTTTTCCAATATCTCTTATCCAATTTCTCTTGATAACATCCCTCTTTTATAATATAGATATCTCTTATCCAGTTTCTCTTGATAACATCCCTCTCTTATAATATAGATATCTCTTATCCAATTTCTCTTGTCCAATTTCTCTTATCCAATTTCTCTTGATAACTTCCCTCTATTATAATATAGATATCTCTTATCCAATTTCTCTTTTCCAATATCTCTTATCCAATTTCTCTTGATAACATCCCTCTTTTATAATATAGATATCTCTTATCCAATTTCTCTTGTCCAATATCTCTTATCCAATTTCTCTTGATAACATCCCTCTTTTATAATATAGATATCTCTTATCCAATTTCTCTTGTCCAATATCTCTTATCCAATTTCTCTTGATAACATCCCTCTTTTATTATATATATATATATATATATATATATATATATATATATATATATATATATATATATATATATATATATATATATATATATATATATATATGGATCTTCAAATGCGAAAAAAGGGCTTTTCGCACCGTGCGAAAACAATTTTTTTATTTTTTTGAAATTTTTTTTTTCAAAAATTCTTTTTTTGATGTTTAATCCATACAATTATATACCCCAGGGAAAATAATGGGTGAACCCGTTGGGCATTAGAGCACTCATCCACCCGTTACAAATTTAACGGTCTCAAAACGTGCGAATTTGATGAAATGCCTTGATCGAAGGCCAAATGGCATTATTTCTCAACCATTATTTTTTGAGGGGGGTATAACAACATATAATGAGGGTGGAAAAAAGAATTTTTGAAAAAAAAAATTTCAAAAAAAAACTAAAGACATTTTCGCACGGTGCGAAATGTTTGCATTTGAAAATTTTCCTATATATATATATATATATATATATATATATATATATATATATATATATATATATATATATATATATGCGGTCATGATCCTCAGAGCACACGAACAAGTTAGCCGTCTTTTCTATGCCCCGTCGCTAGGAGAGAAACCGGGAGAAAGCCAAAGGATTTCTCCAACGGTGGATTCATACTGTTCTGAAAGATCATCGGCTTCGTTATCGTCAGGATCTCTTTCAGACTATTAGCGATGGACTCAGATACGCTTCCGCTAAACAGAGAAGGTAACGTTTTAAGATTCAGCATGTGGTATATCTAGATTATTATTTGCATGGTCTTGCCTAATGATTAATCTAGATCTTTAGTTCTA
Source organism: Scilla litardierei (assembly GCA_030789695.1). Classification (NCBI taxonomy): domain Eukaryota; kingdom Viridiplantae; phylum Streptophyta; class Magnoliopsida; order Asparagales; family Asparagaceae; genus Scilla; species Scilla litardierei. The sequence goes on from CM061138.1 coordinate 59,672,030, forward strand.
TCACAGTAATCTGTTCTCGGCCCTCTCCATCTCCTCCATATCCTCCCTCTCCCCACCCCATCATCCCCCGCTGACATCATCCACTCGGCCCTCTCCATCTCCTCCCATGAACTCGAAACTGCCATATCAATATCCCAATCAATCCTCTCCTCCTCCCATTCCAACTCTGCCTACAAGACTCTAGCCGCCGCCACCCCGAACTACCTCGACCACCTCCCTCTCCTCCCATCGCCTTTTCACAACCCCATTGTCCCTTTAGCCACCGCCGCCCCTTTCCAACCCCCGAGTTAGCCCTAGTTTTGGGGAGAGGAGAAGTGGTTATCGGGTTAAGAATGGGTTATCGGGTTAAGAATGGGTTATCGGGTTTAAACCTCACCTAAACCTGCACCTTAACTAGACCCGAGTTAGCCCTAGTTACATTTTTAAACAGATTTCGTTAAAAGGGACTCTTTTCACGTGAGTTAGATGAATTGGGGGATCTCCTGGCAAAAGCTATAATTTGAGACTCTTTTCAAATTAGACGTTTTTTGGGGGGACGCATATACGAAAAACCCTTTTTTAATTCTTCCTCTTCACTGAGCATCCTTTTATAAATCTACTATATCGGTGATTAAAATAATGAAGAAGAAGATAGCGGTGCTTTGCTCGCTGCCATGTAGGCTGCTGAATTGTTAACAGCACTCTTCTTTTTCTTTTTATTTTTATTTTTTAACTAAAATTTGTTTATCATATATACCATACTTGCTAAACGAACAAAAAGTAAACGAAGAAAAGAAATAAACGGTGTGGCCTCCACGTTACCGAAGGGGAAGAGGTTTGGGAGAGAAAAAAGCCTTTTCTTGGATGAATCACTAATTTATAGCAAATTCTAGACCCCACACCTACTTGAAAATTTGAAAAGCGATCGTAAAGTAAAACATAAAATAATATATTATCAGTATAAATAATTTTTCTGTGCTGATAACGATTATTATTGTCACGCCCTGCTTCCCATTATACACGTAGCGAGGATGCAGGCAGATTGACGATGTGCTTAAAACAAGGAGTGAGCATAATATTTTTTCCTTTTTTTCTTCCTCATCCTTGGTTTAAACACACTAAGTTTCTATGATTTAAAACGCAGGTCCTTGCATGCTTACTTAAGAACCCATCTGATTGGCATTATTATAAGAGGTATTCACATAAAAATACACTAACGTTTGGGGCCGCTTTCATACGTTTAAGTTATTAATATTTAAACCCAAACGTTAGTGGGCGGCTTAAACGTGATACCTTTTTATAAGTTGTCGTCTATCTGAAAGCCCATGTGAAGATTAGTGGACGAACTTACCCCTCTTCTCCTTAATAAAGCGTGCCAAATCACCCAACAACTGCCAAGCAAAATAAATGCAAAATAAATTGGGAACGAACTCAGGGTTTTCTTAGGGTTGATGTGGGAAACGCAAGGTGGTAGATCAGAAAGGGCGCTCTCATCGCAATCAGGTTCTCCCATCACATGAACTCTTATTGACACGTTTTTTTGACTAAGTTCTAATTTTTGTTTGCATTGAAAAGAAGAACGTGAGTTATGGAGATAGCGCTACTAGCAGAGCTCGCAGTAGAGATGACAACAATGCTGAAATGGAAACTGATAGAGAGGATTACAAGATCTGCAATTGTGGGTTACGGACACCGAGGAATACTTCATGGACCCGATCAAATCCAGGAAGGAGATTTTGGAATTGTAGTGCGCGGGAGAATAGATGCTCGTTCTTTCTATGGAAGGATCCACCGCACTCGGAATGGTCAAGAATGGTGATATTGCACTTAATTGATGAGAATGAGAGAAGGATCATGCTGGACATTTCTTCCACTACGTTATCGGAGAGGAGGCTGATAGAGAGAGAGAGAGAGAGAATCGATTGGAGACGGCAATAGAAAAGTTAGAGAGAAGCACAGTCAAAATTGAGAGCAACCTTACTGAGAACAAATACATTACGTGGGGATTGTTGTCACTTATTGTTGTTATGTTTCTTATGTTAATGTTTAGTAATAATAAGATGTAGTGATATTGTTATGAAAATATGTAAGTCATCATGCTTCTGAAAATTTGTATCCATGTACAGACGCTGAAGAAAAAATGCTAAGACATCTTTTACTTATTTGTCTCTAAATCTCTGTTTTTATAAGATGAGTCATATTCAATGTTTCTCCACACATATTATAAAGGGGTCTCCTAGTACAAATAGCCAACAATGTGATTATTGAGGACATAATACAAACACATATTCCCAACTTCTATCATCCTTGCCTGAACTATATACAATGAAAATTGAGTAGTTTGCAAATTTTTTCTGAAATTATATTGCAAACACATTGTAGCATATAAATGGACTGGAAACACACTGCCGGAAACACACTTCACAACATACTCAAACACATTTCACAACACACTTCCAGAAACCCCTATCACAGTGCACACTGCCTGGACTGAGCTTGATAAAAAACATATACACATCACATGATACATTGCCAAAGCTTCATAAAAACCACACATCCAGAAACCATTGCACAAAACCCACATCACATTGCCAGAGCTTGGAAACACATTGCTATAACATATTGCAAAGAGCTTGGAAACACAATGCCTGAGCTGAGAATATAATTCAAAGGGTTTTTCTCATATTAGTCCCTTAAATTATGTGTATTTTGATATTAGTCCCTTAAATCTTTGTAATTGGAATTTAGTCACTTAAAGGGACTATTTAGGTTAAACGTTAAACATTTAAGGGACTATTTAGGTTAACAAAAGGGACTATTTAGGTTAACGTTAAAAATTTAAGGGACTAAATTCAAATTACAAAGATTTAAGGGACTAATATCAAAATACACATAATTTAAGGGACTAATATGAGAAAAACCCTAATTCAAATTGTACACTTCCTCAGATTGACCTTGATAAAAACCAACCCACACTGCCAGAAACCATTTGCTATAACATATTGCACAAACAGCACATTGCCAGAGCTAAGTGAAATGGAAACATTGCCAGACCTATAACATAAAGCATGTTTATACAATAGAAATGAGATGCAGAAGAATTGAAAGCATTGTGATACATTATGAAGCATTGAACTGGAAACTAAAAAACCAATTGCATAACAAACCCCACATCACATTGTAGCCCAGAAATGGATACTAATGAGTATTGAACTGGAAACACACTGCCAGTGTATGATATATCATATTTATACACTAGTAATAAGCTTCAGAAAAATTCAAATCATGTTGATACAAAATCACATTGCCAATGAGCTACAAAACATATATCATAGTGATTTGATAAATATATACACATAAAAAGTGAGATGAGACAAACATAGCACACATGATGATACAAAATCAACAACACAGTGTCAGGGTTTTACATAAGGGGACCTATACAAAAAAAGTAACCAGTCATGGTTTTACAAAAGAAGTCATGATCCACTGCTCCTTTAACTTCCTCTATCTTCCTTTACTATTTATATATATGAACATTTTTGTTGAATAAAACCATATTATGTACTGAAGTTGTTGGAGTCTGTACTGCTTCTCTATCTGGCATCTGAAATTCTGAATTCAGCTCTCCTTCTCTAGGCCCCATCTGAAATTCTGTAGACAGCCCATCTTCCATTAGTGGCCTCTGAACAGTTGGAGTCTGAAATTGATGAGATGACTTTTTCTTCTTCTTAGTTTCATGTCTGTGTGCTGCTGCAGACCCATGTAGATGAGTGTTGTACACAGATTTAATATAAATTGAGTTATTAGAATATCATTAATTGGAGATGTACAGAGACAATTTGATCATTAATGAAATAAAATATTGATTCTAATCTAAAATGAAATGATCAATAATTGGAGCTCTACAGATACAAATTGAGCATTTCTAGGAGCATTGCTTGGAGCATGATGTTTCAAACTGCTGGCACTTCCTGCTTCTAAATTGATTGGAAAATTTCTTTTATCATGCTGTTGTGGCACACTACTTTGAAAACTGGTTGCACCTTGATGCATCCTTGACTATACCAACATATACATAATTAAGTTAACACATATTATATACTAATTGCATCAAAATACTGAGCTTACTGCATTCAGCACATGAGCAAATCTTGGAACATGATGATGGGGCAAACTGGTAGAACTGGATGTTTGTAAATTTCCTCCTACATTTCTTGGAGCAATATGCTGAGGCACTCTGTCAGCATTGGTACTTTGGATATTCCTTGGACATTCATGCACACTTGGCTATACAAATATATAAATAAATAATCAAACTACTATTAGATACTAATTGCATCATAATAAAGAACTTACAGAAGTCATCTCTAGAGGATTGATGGGGACTTGCTGATGTTGAGGCATTCTTCTAGCAATGGTACTTTGATTATTGGTTGGACCTTATTGCATGCTTGGATGTACAAAAAGTTACATAAATAATCAAACAATATTTAGATACTACTTGCATCATAATAAATAACTTACTATAGTCATCACTGGAGGATTTCTGGGATTACAGCGACTGATATTGATACCAACCCCCTTCAATAAGGACTCAAATTCATGTTGTTCAATCTGGTTGAGCTCTCTTTGTTGAGTGGGTGGCCTTCCTCTAGGATTTTCGGTCTTGGTACTTGGCTTGGGCACCTTATCATTCTTACAACTCCTTTTGTTCTGTCCTTCTTGACACCGTTGACATTTTTTAATCTGTCCCTTTCTAGAACCTTGACTAGGCCTAGCTTCAAACTCTCCTCTTCTCCTCTTCTTGGGTGGCCTTCCTGGCTGCTTCTTTGTAACGGCCGCTTTTCGACCGCACTTATTTTGGCGTGTATGGTTGTTTGAAGTCCGTGATTTTCATATTTGATTGTTATTACTATTTTTTGTAACTCAGACACGCGACCGAACCCCGTTTCCACGACCCTCTCGGAGGCGCGAACGCCCCGATATTTTCCTTGTAATTTTTGGATGTCAACGGACCAATCCGCTTAACTCTTTACTAATTTGTTTAAATATTTTTTTAAACTTTGAATTTTAAAGGATTAGTACGCTTTTTTTAAAACAAGTTATGTATATTTATTAATTATTTTAAAACCTTAACTTTACTAATTCCTATTATTAATTATTAGACATTTCGTTAAGGTTTGAATTCAAATTTGAAACGTCCAGATCAAACCAAATCTTTAATAATTATTAAAATCAATGGTTAACTAACCTATCACTAATCCTAACCTCTCCCCAAAATTTTCTCTCCCCCGTGTTTCCCCTCTCCGCACGTACCCTCACTTTCCCCCTATCTACAAATAGGAAACATAGGGTGTACATTATCCTAAGCTGCACAAACAGAGCCAGGCTTTTTCTTTTGATACAACACCCAAAGCCCGCGGAAACGACAGCCCCTCATTTTTCTTGCGCCTACCCTACAAAATAACCCGAGGAGCCCTACCTATATTTTTAAAACTAAAGTCTCTCTCTCTCTCTCTCTCTCCCCCTCTCCCCCCCAAACTAAGCAGAGAAACTGTACGCCCTCACTTCCTCTTCAACGCAACCCTAACCTAACCTATCAGCTAACCGAGCAACCCACGTACAGATCTCCTCCACACACGCAAGGGTCACCTCCGAGAATCATTCTTAGCCGCATATGTTGGAACTTATCCAACTAAGTTGGATCTTAATCCAACGTTGGGCTTATATGCGGTGAATAATTATATAAGTGCTACGCTGTCATGTTAAGCCCAATACATTAGTGATCTGGTTTTAATTAATTGAATGGGCTAAATGAGTTAAGCAGGTCGTGGGGCCTTTATGTGTAGAGACTATTGGGCTTCAACTCGTTGATGGGCCGAGTTGGAAACCCTAGGGCTATGAAGGCAAGCCTATAAATATTAGCGGTCATGGTCCCCGGAATACACGAACAAAGTTGAGCCGTCTTTTCTACGTCCCGTCGCTAGGAGAGAAACCGGGAGAAGGCTAAAGGAATTCTCCAACCGGTTGATTCGTGCTATTCTGGAAGATCGATCGTTGCGCTATCGTCAGGATCTTTCAGACTATTAGCGATGGACTCAGGTACGCTTCCGCTAATCAGAGTAGGTTAATGATTTAAGGTTCCGCATGTTATTCATCTGGATTTGTGTTGTTTAGTTAAGAACGCATGTCTGGATCTCTAGTTTTAACAAGTGGTATCGGAGCCACCATGCAGAGGATCTTAAATTTTTTTTTGCATGCTCATAATAGATCTGATAAAAATCTGATTTTTAATCTGTTTTCTATTCGGATCTGTGCAAAAAAATTGGTTTTTTGATTATTTTTTCCCAAAAAAAAATTTACAAACCCTAGATCGGGGTCGGCTCGCCGGCCGCCGCCCGACACAGCAATAGAGGGGCGGCTCTGCCGCCCCCCATCGGCAGATCGGCGCCGGCCATGCCAGCGCCGACACATATCCAGATTTTAAAAAAAATGTTTTTGTAAAATAGGAAACGGGGAGGGGGGGATCGGCTTCCAGCCGCCCCCCACCGTCGATACAGGCGAGAGGGGGCGGCTCGCCGCCCCCGTTTGGTTTCAGGGGGGCGGCTCGCCACCCCCAGCGTTTTGTCCGGCGAGGGCCGGTGACGGGTGCCCTAGCCCCGTCGCCGGTAGATCAGGCCACCCCACCGGCGGTGGGGCCTGCAGATTAGAACGGAAAAAAGGGGGGGCCTCCCCCCGTCGGGAATTTCTGTGGACAGTGGCGGCGGATCGCCGCCCCTAGGCCGGAAACAGCAGGCGCCGGAGGCGCCTGCGTGGCATGAATCGGGGCGGCGCCTGCCGCCCCTGTTGGCCGTCGGCAGGCGCCCCAGGCGCCTGCGCGACGTAAAGCAAGGGGCGGCCGTCGCCGCCCCTGTCTGTTCAGGCCGGCGCCGGCCCCCTCTCCGCCGGCGCCGGATCTGAGGGAAGGGGCCGGCGGCGGCCAGCCCCTTGATGGGCCAAGTCTGCTAGGGTTTCTAACCCTAGCAGATTTTGGGCCAAATTGGGCCCAAACAGTTAATTTTTCAAAATAATTTAATTTTTTCAGTATATGGGCTTCTGATTTGGGCCTGTTTTGGGCACTTCACATTTTGGGCTTAAACTTGAATTTTTTGATATGTTTGGACCTTGTTTTTTGGGGATACAATTAATTTCTTGTTGAAGACCAATTTTGGATATGTTAATGCACTAAATAAACAAGAGGAAATAAAAGGCCATCTTCAATATATATTTCCTCATTCGGTTTATTTGTGCGTTGAAATTAAGTCTATTCCGACTTTTAAATTCTTTAGGCAAAAATTCAGTGATAAATATACATTTTGAAATAATTTTGATTTTTTGTGATATTCCACCAAAGTGGGTTCCACTATTAAAATTGTTATTATTTCGGAATGTAAACGGATAAAATACATACTGTGTATGATTAGTAGCCCAAATGAATTTAAATCGGATCATGGGAGTAAATTAAAGTTTCTTATCTAAATTTCTCCTTATTAAGTAATTCCGTATTAATTGTGCTATGATAAATTCAAACTTTGTTGTATGTATTTTTGGGGTGACTTGGTGTACTCATCATCCCGCCAAAGTGGGCTCTGTTGTTTGCACCATCTCATTTCTTAAATACAAAAAGAATTTTGTGTGCATATCTTATTCATGAACGCTACATCGGCCCAAAGGCAGATTACCGTTCTATGCTAATTTATCCACACCTGTAGCAATAAATAAGTGATGATTGTTGAGAACTTTGCATGCAATTTTAATTCGGCCCAAAGGAAGTATTAATTTTGGCATGTTAATTATTATCTTTATTTGATTGCTGCGACAAGATATCATTTGCTAGTTAATAGATTATCCAAAGATAAATATTAAGCTAGTTGGGGATATCTTGAGATGGGAACATGCAAATTTGAATTTACAATTTTGCTTCACAAATTAATACTTATGTTAGCATGTTTGTCTCTGTTTATTGTCCTGTTTTCAGCTGCTACTCCCGCGAATATTACTGCTAGCTTAAACTCAATTCCGGTGCTCAATGGCTCGAATTTCAAATCCTGGAAAGAGAACTTACTCATAGTTCTTAGGATATTGGATCTGGACCTTGCAATTAGAACTGACAGTCCCCCACTTACTACGGAAAAGAGTACCTCTGAGGAAAAGAGGGAGTTTGAAAAGTGGGATAAGTTTAATTGCATGTGTGTCATGATCATGAAGAGAGCCATTCCTGAAGCCTTTCGGGGCTCTATGTCTGAATCGATCATGACAGCTAAGGGTTTCCTTGCAGATATTGAGAAAAGGTTTGTCAGAAACGAAAAGGTAGAAATTGGTACGATTCTGACAAGCCTGATCTCAATGAAGTATAAAGGGAAAGGCAACATAAGGGAGTATATTCTGGAACAGTCCCATCTTGCTTCAAGGTTAAAAGCACTAAAGCTTGACCTCTCTGAGGACCTGCTTGTGCATTTGGTTTTAATTTCTCTTCCTGCACAGTACAATCAGTTTAAGGTGAGCTACAACTGCCAGAAAGAAACTTGGTCTCTGAATGAGCTCATCTCGCACTGTGTACAGGAAGAGGACAGACTGAAGCAGGATAAGACTGAAAGTGCAAATGTTGCATTTGCCCCTAAAGACAACAAAAGGAAAAGGGGAAAGGAAGTTGCAGTTACAGCCCCACCTAAGAAACAACAAAAGAAGCCTGTAAAGGCTGTTAAGAAAGATAGTTGTTTCTTTTGTGGTGCTGAAGGGCATGTGAAGAAGCAGTGCTCTAATTAGCACGCATGGCGTGCTAAGAAAGGTACTCTTCTCAATTTGGTTTGTTCAGAAGTTAATTTAACTTCTGTACCCATAGACACTTGGTGGTTAGACTCTGGTGCAACTACTAACATCAGTGTGTCTATGCAGGGCTGCCTGAACTGCCGAAAGCCAAATGATGCTGAAAGATTCATCTTTGTGGGCGATGGCAAGAAGGCGAAGGTTGCTGCAATTGGGGATTTCAGATTGTCTTTAAGAACTGGAAGCCATTTGGATTTGTTTGAGACATTTATTGTACCGTCGTTTAGACGAAACCTTATTTCTATTTCTGCATTGGACAAATCTGGTTATTGTTGTTCATTTGCGAATGGGAAATTCAGTTTGTCTCTCAATTCCATTTTTATTGGTTCTGGTTATTTGTCTAAGACTGATAATCTGTATTTGCTTGATACAATTGCTGCAAATGAAACCTTGCATGTGGGTACACAGGTTTTAAAGCGTAAATTAACTGATGAGAATTCAGGTTCGTTGTGGCACAAGAGATTAGGTCACATCTCCAAAAGGAGAATTGAGAGACTTGTGTCCAACAATATTCTCAAACCTTTAGATTTTTCAGATTTTGATATCTGCATTAATTGTATAAAGGGAAAACAAACCAATATAAGGAGATTTGAAGCCAAAAGGTCCAGTGAAGTCTTAGAACTTATACATACGGATATTTGCGGACCATTCCCTTCGGTTGCATGGAATGGTCAGCAATATTTTATAACGTTCATAGACGACTATTCAAGGTATGGCTATATTTATCTCATACATGAAAAATCTCAGTCCTTGGACATGTTCAAAAATTATAAGGCCGAAGTTGAACTTCAACTAGGCAAGAGGATTAAAACTGTCAGGTCTGACCGTGGTGGAGAATACTACGGTAGATATGATGGTTCAGGTGAACAACGTCCAGGACCATTTGCTAAATTCCTAGAGGAATGTGGTATTGTCCCACAGTACACCATGCCGGGTTCGCCCACTATGAATGGTGTAGCTGAAAGACGAAACAGAACGCTTAAGGACATGGTAAGGAGTATGATTAGTCATTCTACTTTACCAGAAAGCCTCTGGGGTGAAGCATTGAAAACTGCAGCTTACATCCTTAATCGGGTCCCAACTAAAGCAACAAATAAAACACCATATGAGCTTTGGACGGGCAAGTCACCTAGTCTAAAGCATATGCACATATGGGGATGCCCAGCTGAGGCAAAGCCTTATAGGCCTGCTGAAAAGAAGCTGGACACACGGACAGTTAGTTGCTATTTTATTGGGTATGCTGAAAGATCGAGGGGTTACAAATTTTACGATCCCATAAATAAGAATATTTTTGAGACTGGAAATGCCAGATTCCTTGAGGATACCGGGTTTGCGGGGGGAGATTTAGGAAGAGACATTGTTTTTGAAGAGGAATATGTAGATATTCCCACAGGTGATCTTGTTATTGATCAGGATTCTATTCCTGTTATGGAACAAGACACAAATATTCAAGACAATGTTATTGCTCCTCCCATTCAGGAAGAACAAACCCTTGCACCTCAAGAACCATTGCCATTGAGGAGATCCATTAGGGAGAGGAGAAGTGCAATATCAAGTGACTACATTGCATATCTCCAAGAACATGAAGTTGATATTGGTGTGATGGAAGATGATCCAATCAACTTCCATCAAGCCAAAAATGGTTCTAACTCTCTAAAATGGATAAATGCCATGAATGAGGAAATAAAGTCAATGAAGGACAATGACGTTTGGGATCTTGTCCCATTACCTAAAGACGTGAAACCCATTGGTTGCAAATGGATATTTAAAACCAAGAGGGATTCAAAATGTAATGTGGAAAGATATAAGGCACGTCTTGTCGCTAAGGGCTTTACTCAAAAGGAAGGCATTGATTATAATGAGACTTTCTCTCCGGTTTCCACGAAAGACTCATTCAGGATAATAATGGCATTGGTGGCTCATTTCAATCTTGAGTTACATCAGATGGATGTTAAAACAGCGTTCCTTAACGGGGACATTGATCAGGAAATTTATATGGTGCAACCAGAAAACTTTGTGTCGGGAGACCCAAAGAATATGGTTTGCAAACTTAAGAAATCCATCTATGGACTCAAACAGGCGTCTCGACAATGGTATTTTAAGTTTCATCAAGTTATCACCTCATTTGGCTTCGAGATGAATTTGGTTGATGAATGTATATACCATAAGTTCTGTGGGAGTAAATTTGCATTTCTGGTTTTGTATGTCGATGACATTCTACTTGCCAGTAACAATGAAGGCTTATTGCATGAAACCAAGAACTTTCTAGCTAAGAAATTTGAGATGAAAGATCTTGGTGATGCATCTTTTGTATTAGGAATTCAAATACATCGAGATCGCTCTTGAGGTATACTTGGATTATCATAAAAGGCCTACATTGAAAAGGTTCTGCAAAGATTTGGCATGGAAAGTTGTAAACCAGGTGATACCCCAGTATCTAAGGGAGACAAGTTTGGTCACAATCAATGTCCCGAAAGTGAAATTGAGATAGCACAGATGAAGGATATTCCTTATTCTTCAGCAGTAGGGAGTATCATGTATGCTCAAGTATGTACGTGTCCAGACTTGGCGTACATTACAGGAATGCTTGGCAGATACTTGAGTAATCCAGGATTGGACCATTGGAAAGCAGCCAAAAGGGTCTTACGGTACTCACAAAGGACAAAAGGACACATGCTTGTATATCAGAGGTCGGAAAAGCTTGAGATCATTGGATATACCGACTCTGATTTTACTGGATGCAAAGACAGCATGAAATCTACTACAGGCTATGTTTATACATTAGCAGAAGGTGCCATTTCTTGGAAGAGTGCTAAACAGACTATTATAGCCTCTTCCACTATGGCCGCAGAATTCATTGCTTGTCATGATGCATCCAATCATGGTTTATGGCTACGGAATTTTGTCACGGGGCTGCGAATTGTAGATGGCATTGAAAGGCCACTCAGATTATTTTGTGACAATATGTCTGCAGTAGCATTTGCCACTAACAACAGGAGTTCGGCGAAATCAAAGCATATTGATATCAAGTTCCTGATTGTTAAAGAGAGAGTTGGAAATAAACAGTTGTCTATAGAGCACATTGGTACAAACTCAAACATTGCGGATCCGCTTACTAAGGGACTGCCACCCAAAACGTTTCATGGGCATGTTGCTCGTATGGGTGTCATGTCATCTGAAGATATTCAGTTTTAGTGGGAGTTTGTAATTTTTGTAGTGCTTCTATTTTTGACAACATCGCAGCCTTCAGTTATGCATATTTGGTTTATGGTTTATTTCTGCAGAAATAAAGTTCAGTTTTCAGTTTGGCTTCATATTTCAACTCTATGTTTATAGATGCGTATGAAAATATGTGTTTATGTTTTGATCTCACTAAGGTTAAGGAGGATCAGTTGGAAATAGACATGTTAGATCACATCACATGTAATTTCCATGCTATACATCCACTTCATAATCCATGTCGTTCCTTTGTATTAGCACGGTGACCACTGATGGGTCGAGCTGTAATTGCTGCGGCGAAGATCTCTTTGATCCTTTGCTAATATAATTGATGGACCGGATTGTTTTTGACTCATTAAAGAAATGACAGCATGTTAAGATCTTATTTGGTTGTATGCACTATGAAATATAATTATAAAGTTTAAGCATATAGCCCAAGTGGGAGATTGTTGGAACTTATCCAACTAAGTTGGATCTTAATCCAACGTTGGGCTTATATGCGGTGAATAATTATATAAGTGCTACGCTGTCATGTTAAGCCCAATACATTAGTGATCTGGTTTTAATTAATTGAATGGGCTAAATGAGTTAAGCAGGTCGTGGGGCCTTTATGTGTAGAGACTATTGGGCTTCAACTCGTTGATGGGCCGAGTTGGAAACCCTAGGGCTATGAAGGCTAGCCTATAAATATTAGCGGTCATGGTCCCTGGAATACACGAACAAAGTTGAGCCGTCTTTTCTACGTCCCGTCGCTAGGAGAGAAACCGGGAGAAGGCTAAAGGAATTCTCCAACCGGTTGATTCGTGCTATTCTGGAAGATCGATCGTTGCGCTATCGTCAGGATCTTTCAGACTATTAGCGATGGACTCAGGTACGCTTCTGCTAATCAGAGTAGGTTAATGATTTAAGGTTCTGCATGTTATTCATCTGGATTTGTGTTGTTTAGTTAAGAACGCATGTCTGGATCTCTAATTTTAACAGCATACACAGGGCTCTCTCACTCCCCCCCCCACCCTCTTCACCGCCGGTGAACGTTCACCGACTCTCCTCCTGTTCGATCTGAAACAGGCCGCAACCCAGCCCTCAAGCCCTACAAATCTTAACTAAACCCACTCCTCTTTAAATCTTGACCCAGGCACTCACGTTCCAAGACTAACCCTACGCTAAACCTAGCTATATACTAAACCCTAAGACCCTCTAACATTTCCTCCTCTCGCCACGCCGCCAAACCCCCGGCGCCGTCATCTCCAACTAACCCACAGCAGACCGGGCACGACCTGAACGCCTCCACGCCACTTCCCTTCTACTTCCAACCTTTGCCACCGAGCCTCCGACATCCCTCTCCCACTCGCCTAGCCCCACTCCCCTTCAGCCACACTCCGAGCAGCCGGCGACCCCACGCATCCAGCCCCTCGATCCACCTTCAACCTAAGCCCACGTGCATCGGTGCCCTAACCCTCACCTGAGCTCCGACGCTGGCGATCGACGCCCTAGGCCATGCGTGACCATCTCCATACCGAGCAACCCACCCGACGATGTAGCCTCTCTCCGGCAGCCAAGGCAAGCCGCCGATAGCCCCAAATCGCCTACTGGCCTCCCACCAGGCCGCAGCTTCTCTCCCCTAGATCAGCGCCCTACTCTCTTCCAACCTCGCCATGCCGTTTCCAACCGCCCAGCCGCCGCCCTGTACAGCCAATGCCACCACCCCGAGGCCGCCGACGCCCCAGAACCGCCGCATATGGCCCCTGCAGACCCCGCTGCCGCTACTGCCGCTCCCCAGCGCTGCTCCGGGTACCGCGCAACCGCCACTTTGTTGTAGCAAGCTACCAACGTCGACTACCCCTCCGACACCGCCGCTGCAGACCTCCGTCATTCATTTGCAAGCCATGCAAACAACGAAGAGAGTGGAAGTGTTTATACTGTGAGTTGTGCATGCATTAATAAGAGCTCTTATGTGCAGTGTCCTATGACGAAATGAAACCTAGGTTATCTATAGTAACAGTTTGTCGCAACTCTCTTTTATTATAATAATATTAGCTATAAGTTTTGGTGTATGGCAATAAGGTCAATAATAGTATGTTGGCTTAATGTTAATAATAAGTTAGTTTGTTTTATCTGATATCGGGACCAAATGACGCAGATAGATCTGTGCTACCACAGGCAAGTAACTGAAGCCGCGACGTGATCCGTAACTGTTTCCAGATCCAATGCCAGATTTACGCGTGATCATCATCCAGGTTGGTCCCTATACTCATAGCAACCCAACACAATACGCCATCTGAACCCGAACTAAAAATCAACAACTTAATATCACTAAATTTATTTTGTGCTCACGTAAATCGTTGTGCTAATCTAGATCGTCGACCGGACTTTTGACTGTGCACATGGGTAGATGTCGACGTAGGGAACTGTAGAGTAGAATCTGACATTTGAACACCGCATCTTGGAATTGATAGGATAGTCACATTTAACCTAGAGATGCACCTAATAGGATTGCTAAAACATGACCTGATGCCGTCCCATTAATTCATTCCAGCAAACCCTACCAGACACTCGAACCACGACGAGACGCTCCCGACGGACGGACCCTTGCCGACACGCCACTTCGACGGGACGCTCCAGACAGACGACGCACTCGCCACCGCAGGCAAGTGTTTTACACTTGTACTCTTACGGCCACATTTAGGCTATCTTCTTCGTAGAATGTTAGAGTACATTTGAAAGAGAATAGGACGTGAAATGATAGCGTCCGGGACCCCCTTTGACAGCTTAGACTTGACGACGAAGTCTAAGCACAAAACAACAACAATTGACAGCTTAGGGCTTTTTAGTGTGTGCGTGCGTGTGGACCCCCTAGAACAACAGCTGAACAACAGAACTTTCATAACAGTCGAGTCTTGTCCTCTTAGTTCTTGTGGTATACCTTACGGGTGTCTCGACGTCTCACCAAGGGAGTGAGCTGTTGAGTATTGGACTCCCCGGATTTGGTTTTGGATGATGAGCAGACATAAATAATTCATGAACTAACAATTTGTGAGCGCAGTTATGGAGATCGTCGCCAAATTCACGAGAACACTCAAAGCGACATCTCAAGACTTCTCAAAGCTCGTATTCAATGCCTAAAGCTTCGTTGAAGCTTTTGGACCATTTTGGAAGTCATGAAGATTTGATCGAAGCTCTCGAAGACCGTTCTTTAAGGTTTTATTTATAGTCTTTTAGTTTCGATCTATAGAATGTTAAGCCTTGAGTATATCTTACATTTCTATCTTCATAACACTCATATCTTAGCTCTAGGATCTTAGTAGAAGTCCATTCTAACTTCCTCGAAGCATCGCGCTTCGATTCGGACTTTATTGTGCATGTTAGTTGGTTCAAGAAGAAGAACTGACCGACTAGATGGTGATCTAGTCGGTCGGCAAAGCTTCTTGGACCGACTAGTTTCAGTCTGTATTTTCTTGCTCAGTACTGTTTATAGTTAGTCGGTCTACGTTGACTCACCGACCGACTAGTTTGTGAACTAGTCTGTCAGTGATGCTTCTTTGACCGACTAGTTGAGCTTTACTGTACATGCCAATTTTTCTCCTAAGCTACTATTTATCGTTAGTCGGTCTAAGAACGTTTGGCGATCGACTAGTTGATGATCTAGTCGGTCAACATTTGTTCTTGGACCGACTAAATCAATTTGTATTCAGACTAATTGTTTTTGACTCTTAGTCGGTCTAAGTTCACTGACCGACCGACTAGTTGTGAAACTAGTCGGTCAGACAGTCTTCTTGGACCGACTAGATTTCTAGGTCTGAAATTCAATCTCTTCACTGTTCTTCACTTAGTCGGTCCATGTTGTTTGACTGACCGACTAGTTGATGAACTAGTCGGTCAGTGGTTGTTCTTTGACCGACTAACTGCTTCAGATTTCTATTCGTTGGGATTTGACCTAACTCGTTTTTATGGGACCCTATAAATACGAAGCTTGGTCATTTCTTTCTAGGTTAGAGCTGCTATTAAGAGATTCATTGAGATTGAAAGAGTTAGAGATTCTCACTCATTTCCAAAGCTCTCTTCCTCACAAGAAATCCATTCTCTCACATTCTAGATCTAGAATCCATCTTGAGAGAAGTTTGTTCTTGGTGAGCCTTTCAAGCTCTAGCTTGATTCAAGTCTCCAAATCACTCCTAGGCACCCATTGCTGCTCATTTCAGTGGTGCTAGGTCTTGGTGACTTCCTCTTCCTCAAATCCCTCCTTGCACCTATTTGGTAAGAATACTCAAGGTATATGATTTTGTGGTAAGATTGTTTATTTCATTATAAACTCATTTATATTGCTTATTGATTCTCTCTGTTGTGAGAGAAGGTTGTGATCCCGGGTTGTAGGATTCACTATTGCCATTACATGTATGATTTGATCTTGTGAAGGTTTTTCACAAGATATCATAGTGGAAATCTTGGGTTAGGGTGTCTAACCTAAGTATCAGCCGGGGATCCGGGTGGTTGGGACGTAGGATCACCGGAAACAAGTCGGGGAGACTTGGGTGGATCCGACCCTAGTAATATCTATTGTTTGCATTGTTAATTTTGTTGTTGTCATCAATTTAAGCTTCCGCAAATTGATTTGGTAGTTGTTTGCACGATAATTAGGAATTATACTCCTCGTTATTTTTAAAGTACTATTCACCCCCCTCTAGTACTTGTGCAGTAGCTTGTAGGGTATTACATGAGCGTCCCGGCAGACCGTTCCTTCAGTGTATACCTTACGGGTTTCTCGACGTCTCACCAGGGGAGTGAGCATCCAGACAGACCGTTCCTTTTCGTGTACATCCTACGGGAAGTCTCAACGTCTCATCAGGGGAGTGAGCACCCCGGTGGACCAAAGGGAGAGGCACTCACCAAGGGTGTGAGCGGAACTCGTACAGTCTAGTCTTGTCTTGTCTTGAGCACTTTGGGTGGGGTTGGGTTAGCGGCCACCAGCTAGGGAGTTTGGCCACTCTCTACGCTGCAGGCGCGAGCTCTATTTGGTGTCACACTCACGTCTTGTCTTGGTTGTCTTGTCCCGTCTAGGTTAGTCCCGTAGTCGGTAGCACACGCTACGGCTACTGTCTGTCTCATTTACTTTCCAATACCGTTTTACTTTCTGTCATAACCCCTGCATGTTAATCAACCAGTAAAATGTTGCTTTTAAATTTGTATTACACTTGCAGTAGAGTCTACCTCTTTCTTGTAGACTTTACCTGACGTACAGTTCCTTTTCTCTTGGGTGATGTATGTCAGGTGTTGAGCCGAAATACGTGGACGAGTCGGACATACCGGAGTATGTGGAGCGAGAGGACGACGACCCGGAGTACGTTCCTGACGAGGACCAGACCTAGAGGTCTTTCCCGTTGCTGCCTTTCAGAGGTTACTACTTTTAGCTTACTCTCTTTCGGTAGTTTGTTGCCATGCTTAGGCTTCTCTTTTTAGACTTTTGTACTCGCTGGATATTATCTCTTTATATTAATGAATGCAACTTTCTTTCTGTACTTTCTGTTGTTTCGAATTTTATAAATGCAAGAACCTGAAAATTTTAAAATGTTACCCCTACATACGCTTATTGGGTCCGAGCTTCACAGCTCCGACCCAAGCGGGCCTTAGTCACGCTTCACCTCCGTAGTTTTGGGAAGCTGGGCGTGACATTCTTATAAGTTGGGGCATTAATGCTGAATATTGAGTCTTTGGCCAAAATCTTGAATCTGGAATGGGACATATCATGCCTGCATAAGCTATCAAGTATGTTTCCTTGCTGTAATACATGTTCACATACTCCTCTGGCTGCTTGTTTTCTGACATCAAAGCAGCACATGCATGAGTGCAAGGAATCCCTGTCATGTCCCAATATCTATAATCGCATCTTTTTGTTTCAATATTTAATGTATATGTTCCATTCTCATCTCTGATTTCAAAATGTCCTCCTCCAGCATAAACAGCAGGAAGACTTCTACTAGTTCCCTTCAACTTCAGTAATTTATCTATGATTCTGGGGCAAATGGCAGCAGTCCAATTGGCAGCAATTGTTTTTTCTTCTGAAAACATATCATTAGTTGCATCCTCATCATTTCTAGGCATGTAATGATAGGTTTATCCCTAGCTTCCAAAATAAAACTGTTAAATGATTCTGATATGTTGTTCAAAAGCAAGTCACAGAAAATGTTATCTGTGAAATACCATCTACTCCATGATTCAATCTTAACATTACAAAGCCATTTCACAGCGGCAGGAGAAGATTTGAATAAGTCTTCAATTGAAGATAGCCAATCCTCCTCAACATATGCTTTAGCAAATTTCCACAATTTTTTCTTAAAAAGCAGGGGCCTGAATACCTTTCTAAAATTTTCATGCATGTGCCTAACACAAAAATTATGATGTGCATTAGGCATAATTTCTTTGAATGTCTCTTGAAGCTTCTACATAAAGCATACAAAGTGAGCTAAGCTGAGATTTACATAAAGCATACAAATTAATATTTAACTACATAAATCAAATTGAATTGTGATGAAACTGCAATTGTACAGACGTACCATACTTCATTAGCATTGTGATATAGTTTATTATGACATACTGCCTTGTGATATAGCATACAAATGAATATTTAACTACATAAAGAAATTTTAACTACAATGAATTGTGATGAAACTGCAAATTGTGCAGATATGCCATACTTAAATTTAACTACATAAAGAAAATTTAACTACATAAAGCAAATAGAATGGTGATGAAACTGCAATTGTGCAGATGTGCCATACTTCATTAGCATTGTGATATAGTTTATTGTGACATACTGCCTTGTGATATAGTTTATTGTGACATAATGCCTTGTGATATAGTTTCATTGTGGCATACTATAGTAGCCTTGTGGCATACTGCAGTAGTAAAGAAATATAGTTTGCATTCTTTTCTGTAAGGTTATAAACTTCCACATGTTTGAATATGTGTCATACTGCAATAGCCTTCTTTAATTTAATCTTTGAGTTTATTAAGTAATAGTATGGAAATATATGACAGGTTGATTGCTAAGCCTTCTGTCTGTCAAAAATGAAGGTGAATTGTTGGTTATGGCTTACCTCTAATGCTTCAATCAAACAGCATAAAGACCAACTCCACGTATCCTTTGATTCATTTTTTATTATAGCAACTGCCAATGGAAACATTTCATTGTTTCCATCTCTACTGGTTGCACTTAACAACACTGGTCGCTCCGGGACGTAACCCAAAAGAACGGTTGTAGTTTTACCGCAAGTGCACGGTGTAGCAGCGAGCGGGTTATCGAACACAGGGAGGACGAATGACCGTGCTTGTTCCGATCAACCTGGCTATTTAAGAAGAGAGAAATTTGCCTTTGGCGATCCTGTCACAATCGTCAGACAAAGTACGGAAATATCAAATCAAATAAAGAACGTCTAGGGAATGGGGAATTCCCGCTACTCACCGTATTTCGTAAAAGTGGTTCATTGGTATCAAAGTTGCTAGAATAAGATTTTGGATGAACTAGTTGCAACTGAATGTAGAACCAAGCTCACGCTCTCGCGCTGTTGCCGGTCTATAGCTATCCTAGGCTCGGGTCCAATCTCTTGCAAACCCTAGCCTAGGGAAGCTAGCATTAGGATCAACATCATCGTTCAATCGTGCACCGAGCCCAATCTCTTGCAAACTCGGCCCGCGACCTAGTTTGGGATAGTTCCTACCCGTCCAATCTCTTGCAAACGGGTATTGGCGCGGAATTGGAACCGGAAACCCTAGTATCGGTCCAATATCTTGCAAACCGATACTACGGAAATTCGATTCCAACCCAATTCGGATTTCTAGGGTTTCTTATCGAATTGGGATCCAATCTCTTGCAAATCCCAATCGATGTGAATTCCTATCCATCCGTAGTAAATTGATCCCAATCTAATCTCTAATAGCAATTCTTAGCAAAATTCCTACCAATTCATCACAATCATGAAATAGGGCTTGTAGGGTTCATCCCCACGCCCCAAGACGTGGCGACTACTCACAATTCATAGCAAGATCACAAAAATAATCAATGAAATAAGCAATAGAATTCATCACAATATTGAGATATGCAATAAAAATAGAATTTTTAGGGAAAAGAGATGCAAACCAATGGAGTTCTTCAATTAATCCAACAAAAATCCAATTTTGTCTCCTCTCCAATCACAAGAATAAAACTAAAAAGCTAATCTAAAAAGCTGCAAAAATCTAAGAGAGAGGCTCCCAAAACTAGGGTAAAAACAGGGGTTAAATAGCCCCCAAAATCGTCCAAAAACTGTGACCAAAATACCCCCGCGCAGCCTGTTTTCCGCAATTTTCGCTACAGGCAGCGCATCGCACTCGGCCGAGTGACAAAAGTCGCTCGGCCGAGTGAAAACCCTGTAATTTTCCAGTAAGTATCGATCTTCAGGGGTCTTCATTTCGGGGGCGGCTCGGCCGAGTGAGTTGTCGTCACTCGGCCAACGGCTTCATGGTACTCGGGCGGACGGGATTATCCACTCGGCCGAGTGGGTCTTCTGAAGCTCAGGCAGCCGAAAAACAGTAACTTGGAGATTTTTGAAGGGCTTCGTCTGGGCGCCACTCGGGCGGACGGGGTCTCGTCACTCGGCCGATGTGGTCTCCGTCGCTCGGCCGAGTGCACATAGGAATCGTGTCTGATCTGGTCGGCCGAGCGGTGTCTCGCTGGTCGGCCGAGTGACTCCTTCACTCGGCCGAGTGGGACACAAAAAATGCCCAAACTGCTTGTTTTGGCCTCCTCGTCGCTCCTGCGACGTCCGTTCTTCTTCCGCTCCTCTCCAACAGCAAAATACCCCTCGGGGAGGTCGTCGGTGACCGCCTAGAGTAGGTGTATCTCGAGATCACTCCAAATCGCGCCAAATCACCTGAAATGCGACAAAAACAACAAATCGTGAAAAGCATCGCAATATCGTCGATATATCGTGAAAAACATGATTTGGGCGATCTAAATGGCATGCAAATATGCGGTAAAAAGGTGTAAAATAAGGAGTGATCAAAATCCCCCAAGCTTGCCTCTTACTCGTCCTCGAGGAAGATAAGTAAAAGGCGAACCCGGTGGATTCGCAAAACGAAAACGGCGGAAAAAAATGGAAAAATGAAAAACGGAGAAGAATGAAAAACGAAATAAAAATAAAGAAGAAAGAAAGAAGCGAAGAGGTAGGCTGCTAGATCATTTCCTCAGGACGTGGGTTCCGCTTACTCGTATAGCATGCACTGAATGAAAAACACATGTCAGAGAATTTTATTTTGATATCACAGTATAATAGTGCAAATAGAAATAGAAAACCCACGAACAACGATATAATCATGAAAAACGGAATAATTTTAAAATTAACATCGTCTGAATTATTTAAAGCGGTATACGAATCACAGATCACACACTTTTCAATTGAATGCTTTCTATCAGGAGTATAAGAGTATCACACTATAGAATAGAGAGAATAGAAAAGTATGGATTTCATGAAATGAGTGCTAGGCTTAGATTTCTGGATTTCGTAAAGCTAGAAATAATCTCACCGAGTATAGAATAGTACTTAGCCTAGGTTGTCGTGCAACGTCAAGTAGTCACTCTCTCACACATCAATGGATCCCCTCCCCCAAGCTTATCCATAAGCGTGATGGCATAAAAAAATATTTACATCCCCATTCCTATAAAGCTCCAAAGGCAATGAAAAGAGAAGAGAAAGAAAGTAAGTGAGATGGGATCTTTTATTGAGGATTTTTCCTCTTTCCCTTTTTTTTCTCTTTTTTCTGTTTTTTTATGCAAAAGCATATATACACAACGATCCCAACTCAAAGAGAGATAATGATATACAGGAATATTTTCTCTTTTTTTTTCTTTTTTGAATAAGAAATTTGGAGCTAGGAATTAATAGCGGGGGAAATGCCATATAATAGAATCGCTAAGGAGAGATTCACCAATGATTTTAAAAGTAGAGAAATGATGTTCAAGATTTGTGGAGAAAGAAATAAATATATCACTCGGTTCACTCTATAAGACATGCATGACAACTTCAGCAGGGTAATCTAATCTACTCAGTTTCGATCACAAAAAAGCTAACTAATCCAAATTTATCATAGCTAACATCATTCAATCATCCTAAAGTGAAGTGTACAGTTCATGCATATAGAAGTGATATAGCAAAAGAAATCAGTACTCCAGACATAGGCATTCAATGCGTGAATCTTGGTGTGTTTTCTGTGATAGCATACATATGAATATTCAGACTCAGCTAATAGTAAAATTTCATCCATTTTCATGTGGAAAAAGTGTGGGTTACTATCTCTAGATGCAAGGCAAGTCATAGCATATGATATCAGAAATAAAATCTAAGACATGACAAATATAGCATGCATATAGAATAATCTAACTCCACGTCATCATCATCACAAAAAAGTCATCTCTAGCATGAGATGAAAAAGAAAGAAATAAAGATAAAGGGAAAATAGAACTATTTACAATGCGGCACACAGAAAAATAAGAAAAACGTGATGCATGGCAAAATAAAAGAAAAATGATGAAAAGTAAGTGCAAAAGCGAAAAATGGCGTAAAAAACTAAAAATAAAGGTAGCAAATCGAAAAAGAACGTGAGAACTCACTCCCCCAAGCTAAATGGCACAGTGTCCTCAATGTGCAAAGTGTGGCACACCGAGAGACAAGTAAAGTGAGGGGCAAGTGAGGATGCATGCATGATGAAAAGAAAAATGAAAATAAAAAGAAAGATAAAGAAATGAAAATATGATGCGGACATGATGCATGCACAGATAGGAGTGATACAGATATATAAGAGTGTCACCAAAAACGCTCCCTCTCTCCCAGAAAAGATATATAAATATATGGTCGACATGAGAATCCCAAAATAAGTGAGGGGAGGGGGGGTGGGCAAAAGTGCAACAGGACCCAGCAGAAACGGGCAGCACAACGGCAGGAATAATCGATGGCATCAAGGGTGCCTAAGAAGGTGGTGCTGCGCCGTCTCCGTCCTGAGGCAGAAGTGGTGGTGGTGGCTGGACAGGCCGCTGAGCGGGTGTGGGTGTGGAAGTGGAAGCAGGCCTAGTGTGTGTGGGAGTGTGGGTGGGAACTTGCTGGGTGGGTGGGGGTACGCGCGGGAGACGCTCCAGGACCTGAGTAAGACAGTAGTGAATCTGGGGGATCAGGTCAAAGCGGTCAGCCATCGCAGAGACGGTGGAGGACAGGGTCCTAAGGTCACCTCTGAGGCCACTCACCGCCCCCTCTTGAGCACGAATGCTCTGAAGTACAGTGTCGGGGGGAGGTGGTGCAGAGGGACGCACCGGTCGGGGCTGTGCAGGGCGTGGCTGGCGTACTCAGGTCGCGTATGTGCTTGGCTCAACGGGGAAGGGAACGAAAGGTGCTGCGCTCGCAAATGTGGGCCTGGCCTCGGTGTGAGGCCGGGGCACCGGCTGGTGAGAAGTGGAGGCAGCAGCAACGAAAGAAGAATGCAAAAGTGGCAGCGAGGCGGCCAGAGAGGTCAGTGGCACAGAAGTGTGGACAGACGCCACGACACTCTCGGAAAATACAGCAGCAGTGGAGACAGAGGGCTCTCCTCACTCAACTACGGTCGGCGGGCGCTCGGGTGGTGCAAAAGAAACAGGCTCAGCAGACAGAGGGCCAGTGGGGGTGGTGACAGCCGCGGGGGTGGTGGAGGTGGGCTCAGCTAAGGTACTCCCGACACCGACAGAGGTGTGGACAGAGGTGTCAGGAGCAGCGGAAACATCAGGGATAGGCTGAGGGACCACAGGGTCAACAGGGGCGGCAGGCTCGGCAGGGGCTACAGG